>VXBS01004226.1:0-10002 GCA_013400255.1 Sitta europaea
TTAATGCAAATGTCATCTCTTTAGGTTGCTATACATGTGTTCATTAGAACTCTTGGTGTCTGTAATGTTTTATGGGTGTTATATCTCCAGGTTCTCAAGGGGAAGTGATAAAGTCATAAAAATTCTGCTATTTGCTTCCTTCTTCTCACCTTTCATCTTCTATTTACATGAGGTTGCACTAATGCTGTCAATTATCCAAGCATCATTTGGTTTTGGGAAGATGTACTTTTCCTACTTACTGCTTAGATAAGAGAAATGCTCTGAACTGTATAATTTGAATTCTCTACAGCATGCATCCAAAGAGAGAGAGGTTACTGCTGAATTTTAGGACAGGCCTGATTTTATTTATGACTTCAGTATTGCTTTTCATTTTCTGTTTTAGTAATAATGACTTGCTGTCTTTGATATGAATTTTCAAGGTACTTTGTGAACTCTTCCTTTCTTTGGTCTCTTGGATAGATTAAAAAAAAACCCCAAACCTCTCAATGCTTTATTTGTAAAGCTACCAATTAAAGTCTAATACAAGCTTGGATGAAAGGGACTTATTTCAACTAATTCACAGGGAATATAAGCACTGGAAAAAATACAATGAAGTAGTGCTTTTGCAGTTGTAGACATGTCCTTCCTGGTGATGCCCTGCTGTGATAGGCAGTCACCTAGGCCAGCAGAGAGCTTTGAGTAAAGACCAGCACTGATTCAACCTCTGCTACCACACCAAGAGGCATCAAGGAACACAGAAGAGCCTGATGTATTTCACAGGAAAGATCCCACCAGTGCATTTGATGCCATTTTCAGATGACCAGGAAAACTGCTTTCCTTAAAAGCAATCCAAGTTCTTGTTTATATATAAGTATAGACATGCTTTGGGCACAGGCTGTGATACTGTCATATACCAAGCACCCAGCAATATGTTCACCGACCCTACACCAATAAATAATGATACTGTAAAAAAATAATTTTACTGGCATCATAAATATTTCAACTCTTAATAAATTTAAGACTCACTGAACTATAGACAACCTATCACTTGGATACAAGTATCTTTTCCTGCAGAAGCTAAAATTATTACAATTCCCCAGGGATTAAATTCAATACTCAATAAAATGAGAAAAAAAAATCTGTAAAAACTGCCTTAACTGGTTCTTGTCAGAAATGTTTTTAAAAGTTCATGATATATTGTCAATGGGACATGAATGTTCTACAGGGGCACATTATATTAATGCTTCATCTTGACTCTCCAGTGAAATGACAGATATTTAGTTGCTATTGTTGATACTGGTTGGCTTTTTAAATGTCAATACAGCTAGTGCTTTAAGACAGCAAAGCCAGAATGAGTAGTAATCCTCCTTAGTATGAAATGGTATCATCCTGGATTAAATGGAAGTCAAAACAACAGTTCCAAAGGCTTCTTTCTACCAAGGCAATTACCAAAATGGCTGAAATCTGGGACTTACTTATGAAATAGCCGTCTCAAATAACAAAAGCCTAATTTGTTTCCAAGAGAGTCTAAGTTAGGCAGTACTCCAAAGACTATTAAAAGCAACCAGGGAAAGAATACCAGGGAAGGATTGCGATTCCTTGAGCACTGGGCCAACTGAAAGCGTTTAGGGACTTCTGTCCCCAGGGGGAGTGCCAGGGCCTGAATTCAGGATCTGTGCTCGATGCCCCAGAGGAAGAATGAAGATGCTGGCACTGATCCCGAGTCCCCTCCCGACCGCTGGGATCAGCCAGTGCCGGGAGCAGTCTGCCCTCCCATCCCGGTATGCCTGTGCACTCTGCACTCAGCCTATCCCTGCCCTGCAGGCCTCAGCCATCCCTCCAGCACAGCCCGCTCTCGGCTCCAGCCGCAGGAACACCTGCTCGGTGCCCAGAGATGCCCGAGGGCCCAACTGTTCCAACTGCCCAAACCAGCAGGAACCCTGGACATTCACACTGAATGCATCCCTGAGTGACACATACGTGCCACACAGACCAAACCCCAAAGAAACTCATGTCTACAAGTAGCAATAAACAGCTACTAGGATTTTAATCAGCCACCAAAAATATCAGTTAGATAATTCCAGATACTTCCATTAGGAAATAATGATGGAGCTTTTGTTGAGTGCTTTACAAAATCTCGGCATTATTAAGCACGTACCTCACCACCTTTAAAAACATCTTACTCCAAGTTATTAAATCCCTTTATGAAATAGGAGTAACCACTGGTTCTACATTCCAGCCAGGACTGAAGCAATAAGTGTAGGACTTGTTCATGACCACTGTAATAATAAATTATGGACCTATCTTTTAGTAAACTTACTGTGGTGAGGAGGTTGCAGGAATTACTACAAAAATGAACAACAAAACCCCTCCACTAGTTATAGCTTGAAAGTTGGTCTTGTCATCCGTATACCTGTCATCCACATGGAAAAACACTTTAGAAAATGAACTAACCACTTTTCCTTTGCAGAGCAGTAAGTATGAGGTAAACATAGAAAGAATTAAATTCATAATGTATTTTTGTGCTAACTCACCCAGAAACATCAAGAATCTGTGTTTTCTTCCACCCTCCCCAACCATCAGGTTTTTTGACACAGAATCTGACCCTCAGAAAACAGCACAAAACTTGCAAATTATTATTCTAAGCCAGGCCAAACTGCAAAGGGAACAACTCAGACTTCTTGTGTTCCTTTTTCATATAACCATCATTGGGTTCATCACCTTCAGGTTCTCTACATAAGCAGGCAACAAAAAAGAAGCTAAGGAAAACCAACATGTTTCCTAAGGGAGAATTCAGGGCACTCTCCTCACAATCTCATGCCTTTTCTAACACCCATTCTTGTGTTTCTTTCTCCCCTTGGAGTGTGAGAAGTTCCCTGAAAGGAAGGGAGTGCCAGTAGCTGCTGCTGCCAAGAAAGATAGCAGCAACAAGGGAGATCTGAGAGCAACATGGGACCAGCTCATGGACAGGAGCATACCCTAACAATCTGTGGGGCATCAAAAGGATAAAAGAGCCAGCCATGGATGCCTTTGGTTTGCACCATGGGGTGACCCTGGATGGAAAACTGAAACGCAAGAACATCTTTCTGACTACAAGTACTAAGCTTTTTATATGTTCAATATTCTGGACTTTACAAACTCCCCCCCAAAAAAAAAAAAAAAAGACAAAATTGTACTCAAACCTGTCAGAATATATACCATATCATATTCTAGCTATAGTAGCTCAGGCTGAATATTTGTAATAATTCATTTTGCTTATTATGTACCACTACATCTTCAAGCCAAGTATGGTCACAGACCAGCCAAATACATTTTTAATGCTGACTCTTCCCCACAGGATCTCAATGTTTGCCTTCTCCCCAGTGATGGCTTTCTGGGCACTGAGAATTCTTCTGGTTTAAAGAAGACCAAACACTCTCTATCTGAACAAGGGCATGCATGTGAAAGGTGTTTTTTGGGGGGCTGTGGAGGTGGGGTTTTTTTCATCCCTTCTTTTTTCCTGAGGTAAATTTTTAATTAAATGTCAAACCCAGTTTGGCACTGGAAACACACTGTATGACTCTTATTTCAGGAAAAGCTGTCAGCTTATCTCTTCTGTCAAACTCCCATCTGCTTTACAGAGATTAGTCTGGGCCATGGATCACCATTTGGCAGGGTTTCATTATGTGCACGGCTCAATAATACACAATGCAGGGCACAAAAAAAGACTACCTATGTTTTGGAGTTACAGTTCCCAAAGTACTTAAGGGTATTTCAGCAATTTTCTATGTCACTAAATTACAATAAAGGTAAAATATTGCTTAGCTTTCGAGCAAAGGCACAAAGAACAAATCCGTTCGCATCTGACACTCTTCAACTAATTTTCACTATTAGTTGAGCTACATTCACACCAAATCCTGCTCTTCCTAGAAGGGACATCTCTGTTCAGTCTACTAGGCCACTAGAGTAAAGTTTTAAAAGCTAGTGTTTCTGGTTTTCTTGAAAACTACTGACTTCTGTGCACAGCCTCAAGGAAATTACTTAACTTCATTAAGACTCAGTTTTCATTCTGCTAAATGGTTATTGTTTTGCACCAACACCTTAACTGCCTTAGGATCCAGCTACTTAAACTCATTTCTATCTGCACGGATGCACTGAATTTGATTAGTTTTGCTATTAGGTTTTGGTAAGACTTTAATTATCTGCTTGAACTTTTCCCTTTGTCTAATTTATCTACTCCTGTGATCAGTCCTATGTCCTTTCCCACAGTGCTTACCAAAATTATAACACTAACTTGGAGACCAGAAGAAAACTTGGTCCCAGCTCCATGTTGCAGGAACAGGAGCTATCCTGAATGGATTATTGAAATAGCTGCATGTTGCATCAATATCGGTACAGCTTGTCTCCACCTGGCTATAGATCTTCCTGCCAGAACATATTATGTTTTAACACCTCTCTGATCCACTGCCTGTTTCTCCTCCTGAAGACCAGAAGCCAGGATCAAGTGAAGACCCTTTAATAATCTCACATCACAGCTTGTGGCTCAGGGAAGGCATCTTTGAAGGGTTTAACATGAATAAGAGATACACAACAGGGATAGTTTATGTGAGAGAAGAATGGAGTCTCAGTCACTGTGAACTTCTTCGCATATGCTGAGCTAATCAAGTCCACTTTAAACACAGCAAATTCACTGTAAAGAGAAGAATCCTGCATTATGCACAGGAATCTGTCATAGCACATTCTGTATGAGTATCAGAAGATAGGTTTGCTTTAAGATCCAGATGCAACTAGACCATACAAATTCATCCTTAAGCTCCAGCTTTGAACAGAGGCGTTCACCGAAGATCAGGATAAACACCCATGTAACTAACACAAAAGTGGAGTTGGTAGCAATTTCAAGTTGCCACTGGGCCTTCCCCATTAAAATGTGGGCATGCTACCTCAGAAGGAACATTCAAAAATACTCAAAATAGCAGTTTAATTCTGTTACTTTTACTGGGAAGTGGAAATAACTAGGCAGTATTAATACTCCAGTAATGCATTATTTAAAAGAAAAATTCAAGTAGTATATGAATTATATTTCACAATTCAAAATAATAATCAAGAAACAATTTTCAGACAAACAACATGATAGGAAAACCACTAAGAAAATGTGAAAAGTACTTGTCAAGTTGGCTAAGGATATACAGATGCAGCTATTTACTCAATATTTAAAAGTCAAGAAAAAGCAAGCATCTCTACCTCAGCAAATGGACTGAACCCTCCCATTCCAGAACCTAGTCTGAATGAGGGTTCATTTAGATCCAGAGTTAAATTCCATGCATGGCATGGTAGCACCCACTTTAATGTAGGAACTACTGAAAGTAGATGTAACTTACATAACACCATGACTAGCCAGCCTTGCCCAAGGAAGTTGACTGTGCTCAGGATGAACACCAAGGTGAGGGCATTTTCATACCTTACAATTTCTTAACTACTTTTCCAAGGTCAATTCAAAGTTCATTTGAACACCTGACTTCTCTGGCACTGAGGGGACATAACAGCATAATATGTAACATATCTTAAAACAGCAGAGCTCTAATTCAGGGCCAATACCCTTAACTATTGTTTTCAAATATTTACTCCAAATTTGTGTGTTCTGCAGACCATAAGCCATGTGCTGAAAAAACAAAGCATCTCACATGCTTTTCATTTACATTGAGTAACTTGTTTTTATTCCAAATTCAGATTGACAATAAAGAAATAAACATAAAAGACAGCTGGTTATTCTTTGCATTAGATGTGTACTTCTATCATCTTCTACCTCTTTGTCCCTCTAACAAACATCAAGTTGTCTACCCTGATAAAATAGGCAAAAATTAAGATGCAGATACTGCCAGATTGTGTTCTCCCTGTAATTCATGTGCCCTCTTAAACACCCTTAGCATGTGCAGACAACACACGTACAGGAAAAATAAGTGAAAATTATTTCAGAAAGTGTCCATATGAAGGAAGCTAATTAATCTTTTAACATGAAAAACTACAGCTACCTCATCACACCAATCACTCCTGTACATCTTCTCAGAAAGAATCAAACTTGTGAAGGAACGTAGACCTCTTCTTTCAGACTTGGTATTTCTCAAAATATCCAGCAACCTCTGAAGTAAGGAAAGCTTCCATGCTGTTTGGCATTAAAATCATACCTGCAGGACATTTACATACGCTGACAGCCTGTACCCTGAGATGCCGACAAGGTGAGTTGTAGCTTGAGAAAGCTTCAAAAAAACCCAGTGTCACACTGGGCAGCCCATGAATTGCGCTAGACATATTGTTAACAAGAGGACATAACAGCAAAAGCAGAAGAAATCATCTGCCATAAATACTGCACCACACGTTGCAGTCCACATTCAGGTCAAATGTATTCTGTTGTTAGGGCACATATCATCTTGAGCATTGCCAGCAGTCACTCTCCCATTGCACAAATAAAAACACCCAGGCTCCACTTCAAATACTGGTAAGGAGATGTTCCTTGCAGTACAAAAGAGGTGTGGCGTGGGGAGAAAAGAATATTTTCTTGAAACAAACACACTGCCTCCGAGCTGTGGGTTTAGCCCAGGAGTAAGACCCTGATGTTCTGAGGCAGCTCTTGGCACTCCTCATGTCCTCTCAGCAGACCTGAAATCCTGTAGTGGCCTGGAGTACTGGAAGGCACCACACAAAGTACCAGCTCATTCAAAAAACATCCATCAGACCAAGCCAGCCTGTGTGCTGTTGCTTCAGATTGAACTCAAGGATTTACCTGCCACTTAGCTTTCAAACTGTCTGTGTCCTTACATAGAATTTACAAATTAAAGATTGCTCTCCCNCCTCATCACACCAATCACTCCTGTACATCTTCTCAGAAAGAATCAAACTTGTGAAGGAACGTAGACCTCTTCTTTCAGACTTGGTATTTCTCAAAATATCCAGCAACCTCTGAAGTAAGGAAAGCTTCCATGCTGTTTGGCATTAAAATCATACCTGCAGGACATTTACATACGCTGACAGCCTGTACCCTGAGATGCCGACAAGGTGAGTTGTAGCTTGAGAAAGCTTCAAAAAAACCCAGTGTCACACTGGGCAGCCCATGAATTGCGCTAGACATATTGTTAACAAGAGGACATAACAGCAAAAGCAGAAGAAATCATCTGCCATAAATACTGCACCACACGTTGCAGTCCACATTCAGGTCAAATGTATTCTGTTGTTAGGGCACATATCATCTTGAGCATTGCCAGCAGTCACTCTCCCATTGCACAAATAAAAACACCCAGGCTCCACTTCAAATACTGGTAAGGAGATGTTCCTTGCAGTACAAAAGAGGTGTGGCGTGGGGAGAAAAGAATATTTTCTTGAAACAAACACACTGCCTCCGAGCTGTGGGTTTAGCCCAGGAGTAAGACCCTGATGTTCTGAGGCAGCTCTTGGCACTCCTCATGTCCTCTCAGCAGACCTGAAATCCTGTAGTGGCCTGGAGTACTGGAAGGCACCACACAAAGTACCAGCTCATTCAAAAAACATCCATCAGACCAAGCCAGCCTGTGTGCTGTTGCTTCAGATTGAACTCAAGGATTTACCTGCCACTTAGCTTTCAAACTGTCTGTGTCCTTACATAGAATTTACAAATTAAAGATTGCTCTCCCACATTTCATCGCAAATACATTTATTTTCTGTACATATTTCTTACCAACACAGAAAAAATTAGGTAAAGCAGCCTGGCCATGTACATCTGTGCACCCAATCTACCAAGTTGAGTGTTTTTAGCTCTTATTTCAAATTTTGTGACCAAGTAAAGATGTATCCCTTTTTCCTATAACATATTGCCTCTTCCCCTCTCATTTTAAATTTTCTGTGTAAAAGGTATTTTCCAAGTCTGAATTAGTCCTATTGATTTCTCCCTCCATTCCACTCATTTAATTCCTTTTTTGTACAGTGAATTTCTTGCCCCTAGCTCAAACAGAAGGGGATAATGGGAAAGTTCTACAGTAAAATGTAATGACTTTTTTTATTTTGAGGTTAGAATTTTTTTGGTTGGCTGGTTTTTGCTACGGGCTTAACCAAAACTGTTGGATTACTTCAAGTTTAATCTCAGACTCTGGTAATATTAAGTCACAGCAGTTTCTCAAAAATACTTCTGCACCCAGAATAGATTCAGCACACCATCATGAAAATGGCTGGCTGGCTATTTCTAGCTGCTTGTTTTGAGTTCAATAAAAATAATTGTACTGAGATAAAAAGTGAAACTCCTTGAATGACTGGGTATAAAGCTTTTATTTCCAGGATTTCGGAAAGAACCTTAAATAAACTCTATGCAATTTTTGTAGCTGTTAAGCTGTGATTAGCCACCAACCCTTTTTCGATCACTGCAGAATATTACCTGTTGAATTTCTACTAAGTGACCTGCAGGTCCCCTAAGACACACAGCTGTTAATGAGATGGCTCTTGCATTTCACTTGTAAATAAGTGTTTTCAAGCAATTCCCATGGTAAAGAGAGAATGAGAATCAAGACTACAACAACCATAGTTTGCTTACTGCCTGTGAGCAGGGGAAGAGAGAATGCTTTCAGCCTTGTCACCACACACCTTGTGCTTTCAAATGCTACCTGATCCATTTTGAAGTGCACTGCCCAGAACTGAGAAGGAAACCATGTGTTTTCAGATACAGAATGGAGAGGTTTTCAATCTCTGAGAAAACACTTCAAACATTGCACACAAGATGAGTGAAGGAAAGCAAATGTCCTCAGAAGACTTCATGCCTCTCCTCCCTACCAAAGCCAACAGCACTTGAAAGAGCATTCCCATTCCAGTGGAGACTGATAACATGCGTTCTGGCTCTTCTTATGGATGCACTGCTGTCTTCAATAGACTTGGTCATGGCAGTGAAGACCTCTTCCTGAAGGGTTTATTCTTTCTAGGGGGATAATGATTTTCTGTGACCCTCTGTATTTCTGAATCAGGACTCATTTCTAGTAGAAGAGTGACAGACCATGTCTAGGTTTATTCTGGAGGCGCTACGCTTTGGCAGTGGTAACTCTACCCTCTGACAGAAACAGTCCTGTATTCTGCAAGTGAGGTTTGTCAATTATGAGTAACTGATTGGATGTGAATTTGGACATGAGAGGAGGGAATAATTTAAAGTCCAAATTTTAGACAAAGCTTTGAGTTCCTGATTTGTATTTGCAAGGTAGCACTCAAGAGGAATTTTTCTTACTCTCCAAGCTGTCAGGCTCTTCTCAGCATTTCTTCAAACTTGTGGATGCAAATCTTAGACTGCTAATACTGCCATTAACTTTTTTATTTTTACTTTTTTTAAACGTAACTACCAGTGGAATTTTACAGGACAGTTTACTAGAGCAATCACACAAGGTACTTAAGTCTCTTGAAACTTAGGAACAGATTCTGGGGTGAAGACAATGCACCAATATCACCTCCAGCTGGATTTATTAGCAAGCTCATTATCTTAAGACTTGGAATAACATACTAAATAGTCATGTTTGATTCTTGGCCATGAAATGCCAACGTATGAAGGTGAACCGTGCATTCACTCTCCTCTCCTGTTGATCACAGGCCTTCCCTGTGGCTTTAACACATGATCAGATTTAATAGCAAAAGAATTGCCTGTGAGCTCTGTTTTAATTAACTAAATCATAGAAGATCCTGACTTGAATGAACCTTGTGGGTTTCTCTTCTAAGTCCAACTCCATGAAAAAAAGAGATGAATCTTTTAAACCTAAATATCACAAAACATGATGTAAAAAGATGATGAAGCCATCCTACATAAGCACCACTCCTGGACATCATTAGCATTACCTAGTAATGACCTAGTTGCATTAGCAACTACCTTTAAGCAAACACCAGAAAAAGGAGCAGAAGGGCAGAAAAATCCTAAGACTGTGAGGCAGAAAAGCAGAACTAGAACCACCTCTGTCCCTGGACCCAGAATGAGGTATAACAGTTTTGCTCATAAGATAGCAAAGAACACTATAAATTGAAATTCTTGCACGTAAAGCACCAAGTGTTTTCATT
>VXBS01004229.1:0-61951 GCA_013400255.1 Sitta europaea
CGGGCCGTGGGTCCGGCTGGGGTCAGCGGCCGCGGCTTTGTGTGGGGCCAGCAGCCGTGTCCCTGCTCCCCGGGGGCTCCACGGGTGCTTTCACATCCCCCTGCTGAAGGGGAGGCCGGAGAGTGCAGCTGGAAGGGGATTTTGGAAGCAGATGGAGGCAAATCTTGTTCTGCTTTGCTCTGGCCTCCATCAACCTTCGCTGAGAAACCTTCCAGGAGTATCAGAGGCAAAAGGATTCGCGTCAGTTGTGCCGCTTCTCCTCTCTTTCTCTCTGACCCAGTAAATCTCGCTGTCCTGTGAATGTAAATACAAAAGCTGAAGCGCGAGAGAAGCAAAGCAGTGTCCCACAAACAGCCTCCCAGCTCTTGCTAAAAATATCTCGGTGCGGTGCAGTAACTCCCAGGCATTCTTTTGTCTGACTGCTTTTGAATTCCCTAATTGAAGTTGGTTGGAGGGCAGTGCACCAGCTTCCTGAATAGCTCAGATGTTGATTGTGAGTTAAAAAACAAGAGCAAAATTGTTTTTCCTTTGTGCCGCCGCGCTTTTATTTACCTTCCCCCTCCCTCCTCTCCCCTCCCTCATTTTTAATCTCTGTATTTTTTTTTACTTGCAATTTTATTTTGTGAGACAGCCGCATTAAATCTGGCTGCAGGGCAGGGGCCGGGAGGCAGTGAGAGCAGCAAGACACCGCTTTGGGGACGTGATGCCACGTGCACCTCGGAGCTGGGGCTCCGTCAGAACCGTCCGGGCTGGCTCAGAGATGCCCTGCAAATGGAGCTTAACGTAGTAGGAAGTGTTAATAATATTCCTAATTGCCTACTAATAACTAAATCTGTGGAATTTGGCAGCAACTGGGATATAGTTTTCTCCTGCAATCTGTCCATTCCCTCCAGAAAGAACAGAGTTACTTCCCTGACACACAGCAGCAAATCTTGAATTCACTGGAGGTACTGGGGGGAGTTTTCCAGGTTCCACGTGGCCTCAAACCCATCCATGGAGCTTTCGTGGGTGCTTCCCTGGATGAAAACTGCCAGGTTTTGGTCCAGCACTCCAGATCTAACAGAGGGAGGATAAACCTGGGCTGTTTCCCTCCTTTCTGCCTTTTTTAGTGTTGTTTTTGTTTCATTTGGACCTAGAACCTGAGAAATCCAGGCGTTCCCAAAAGGCTGCTGGGAGCACACATGGTGTGTGCAATTGGCTCTCCTGGCCATCCAGGGATAGTTCCTGAGCTCCCATGGGGACAGGGAGGAAAAGTTTGTGACCAGTAATTTGTGATAAGTCATGGGCAGTCCAAGAATCTCTCCAGAATGTTGGCATAAATGAAATAAATTGGAATGTTGGGTATATATTGTGTAAAAGGCATAAACTGTGAATGCGCTGACCTCTGGCAATCAGGCACAGACGTTGCTTTTACCTTAGTAAATCAAAGGGTTGAAATTGTGATGGAGATTGGAGAGAAGCTGAATCAGATGCTGCTTCAGGAGCCGGAATTTATTCAGGCTCTCCGTGGTGGGAGACATTTCGTAGCTGCTCAGCAGCAGCAGAAAAACAAGAAAAAAAATTTTTCTGTCTTCAGGGATAACTGCAGTGAGGCCTGTGGGGGAGGGCTGTGCTGGAATTCCTCTCTGGAAAACCTCTCCATCCCCTGCACAGCACCAGGCCCCAAAACTCGCCCAGCACGTGGGGACGGGGCTGGCCTGGGGGCCCGTGGGGGAGCCAGGCTCCTCTGGCACCGTCCTTGGGAATGGAACACCTTCCTGGTGTCACACCCTGAGCCAAGGTGCCACACAGAGTGAGCGGGCAGCCTGGTGTGCTGCTCCTGCTCTGCTGTACAGGAGCAGAGTCCTGCCTGTGCTCAGCCTGCTTTGGGCACGGTGATTGAGAGGAACCCGGTGCCAGATGTCACCCCCTTTGCTTGCTGCTCTTCCCACCAGCAAATGCACTCTGCAGCAGGGAAATGCTTGGAGCAGCCTGGGCTAGTGGAAGGTGTCCCTGCCCGTGGTGGAACAAGATGAGCTTTACGGTCCTTCCCAACCCTGACCATCCTGGAATTCTTTGGTTGTCCAAAACCTCCCTCCCTGTCAGTGCCTGCTGCTTGTGGTGTTGCTTGGTGGCATGGGGCTGGATCTGAGCTGTGGGGCTGGAGCAGGATTGTGGCACCACGGGTGTGTGCCCTCCGCTCAGCTCCCCAGGTTAACGTTTAACCAGTCTGGGTTTCAGTCCCTGGGGTTGTTTGGTGTTTCAGGGCACTTTGTGTGGCTCTAAGCAGCCCCTTGGAGAGGCTGGGCTTATCGGCTGTGCAGGAATGCAAAGAATTCATGGGGAGGAAGATGAGTTTTCCCGTTCCCAGTGGAGGCAAACCAAGCCTGGGCAGGTGACACTGTGATGTTTTATACACATGGCAGCTCCCAACCTTGGGAGCCACCGTTCACTTTCCACCTGGTCAAAACATTTTGCTCTGGCTGTGAACTTTAGAGGGGAGAGAGCTCCAGTGGAAAAGTTGATGCAGCCTTATCTGCGGCGCAGCCTCTGCGATAGAGGAATCCGAGCCCTGGCTTATGTCAGGCTGGAAGCTCTCCCCTTCCCTTCCAGCAAACTGCATTCCGTTGCCTTGGAGCCGCTCCTTCTTCGGGGGCACATCCTTCAAGGAGTGTGGTCAAGAATACGGGCCTGGGTTCATTTTAAATACATCTCGAATTCCCCCATGGCTCCCTTTGTTAGCCCAATGTCTCGTGAATGGTCCTCCTTGGAGTGCCACAGCATTCCCAGCATCCCTCCTCCCGCAACTTCAGCCCTTGCCTTCAGCGTGCAATTATTCTTGCAGGAGTCGTTCAGGTCAGCCCTTCTCCTCGTGCAGTAAGTGACGATTCTCCCCATGACTGATGCTCAGCGTAGTCGGGGGTCACCTTACCCCGCGCTGAACAAGCTCCCAAACTTCTGCCGGTGCTTTGTCAGCAGGGCAAAACCCCCTGGAAGTCAATTTGGCAGCAGTGCCCAGAGCCCCTGGCTGGCACGGTGGGGCCACCACCCCGGCTCAGCCCGGTGAGGGGGGAGCGCTGCTCCCCTCGCACCATAACCCCATAAGTGACCCGAAACTGCGGCTCCGGGGTCAGGCTGACATCTGGCACCGCGGGCAGCAGGGGAGGGAGGGAGGGAGGGAGGGGGAATGCTGGCTGGGAGGGAAGGAGCTGGAGGAGGAGGGGAAGGACAGAGCTGGGAGCTCCTGGAGCTCCAGGGTGAGACATTAAGCAGGAGAAGGGGCAGGATCTAATGCTCAGTGATTTTTGCGAGCGGCCAAGGGCTGGCTCGGGGCTAAGGGCAGCTTGTTTGCAGCGAGGCACTGCAGATAACAACAACAACAACAGGGGCAGTTAATTGCCATCTCTCCATCACGCCTCGGTCTGCGTTTGTCTCGGGGCAGGACACATTTGCAGATGGATTTTGGAAGTAGTCAGGGATCAGATGGGTTTTGTTCTTTGGTTTTGCTCACTGTCGGTGCTCGGTGACGCCGAGCTGCCTCTGCCTTCAAAGGCCATGGTTAATGTTACAATTTCCTTCCTGCTATGAGCTGCTGTTTTCTCTGCTCACACCTTTCTGGAAGCCTTTCAGGCTACACTATTCCCTACTTGGTTTTGTATTACAGGAGTCTTTTTCTGGAAGAGTTGAGAAAAATATTTTCCTTTTAGCTTTAGGTACATAAAGGAATAATATTCTGTTTACCTGCTAAAATCAGCCCAAGGTTTCAAGAGGCCAAGCCTGCTGTGATGTGTTCTGGTGAGGGAAAGCATTCCCCCAAGTGGAGAAGCTTTTGCTGCTGAAGCAGAGCTTTAGGGTTGATTGTTGATGGTGTGTTGTTCTGGTCAAAATCCCCTCCCCTGGCTCTTGGGGGTGAGGATTCTCCTGCTCCCAGCGTGGCACTCAGTGCTCTGAGCTGGGTGGCAAGGTGGGGATTGGGCACAGGTTGGACTCAATCTTGGAGGCCTTTGCTTTTCCAGCCTAGATGATCCTGGGATTTTGGAGTTGCCTGAAAAAACCCCCTCCTATGGCATGCTCTCTGGGGACAATCAGGGCTGTTGTGCCTCTGACAGCTGCCAGGTTAATGCTCTGCAGTTGCATTTCCTTGCAGGGGGCTCAACCTCACAAGGCAGCTTAGGACAGAAAATCCAAGTTCCATTAAAAACCATTGGAAATGAGTTCCCAGGTTGTTCTAAGGTAAATCAATAATGCCTGTAATCTCCCTGGCTGAACTGAGTGACCGAGCCAACAGCTCATTTAACCATATTTTATATTTTTAAAGCACTTTCAAAATCATTGCTGTTGATTCTGACTTCTCACTCTGAATTGCTGTTATGAAAGTCTTGGGCAGCGTTTGGTTCTGTGTGCTGCCAAAACCTTGGTAATTCCCTCAGCCCCGTGCTTGGGAACTGGAGTCACTGCAGGGCTGAGCCTGCACTGGCTCCAAGGGAGCCACAAAATCCCTGCAAGTTTGGGAGTGGTGCTGGTCTGGAGAAAGACAGCTCCTTCTCAGTGCTGCACTAATGGGTCTTGCTGATTTCTAAGTTACTTCTAATCAGCTTTAATAAGCGACTTGTCCTTTCTCAGGGCAAATACTCCAAACTTGTGAACCTTCCAAGCTAAATGTGAGAAAGAGTTTATAAATGATGCTTTTTTGGTACAGGTTTGAGGCTATTCAGTGAATTTTTGTAGTACTTTGTGTCATGATAGTCATCTTTTTAATTCTCTAGTTGGAGTCTTGCAACCAAGTTTATCATCTGATGGAAACTCAGCCTTGTTTAACAGCATTTGAACTGCCAGGTACTGAAATAATGTCTTGAATGGGGTAAGACTTGGCTTGACATAGAGCTGTGGTCTTGGAAAACCTGTAATTCCTCCCCCCCTGGTTATTACTATCAGATTTTTCTCTTTAGCTGTGGCACAGAGAAGCCTGAGTTGCTGGAACATGATCTATTTTGATTACTAAAAATCTTAGCGCTGCTAATTTAGTCAGTTGGTACGTTATGAACGTAGAGTCTGTGTGTTCAAACTGTTCTTGGGTATTTTTTTTTTTTTTTTTTTACTTAATAAGTTCTCCAGATAGTTGCCATGGAAATAATCCTGGATTCAGGGAGGATGTGAAGGCCCTGAAGACGCGGCGCGGTGGCAGCCGCGTGTGGTCTGCACGTTCTGGGCTCGGCTCAATGACACAGCCCGGTGTTGTGACTGCCTCTGGGATGGGAACCAGCATGGGAACCAGCTTCTTCCTCCACTGGCTGTCCCAGTTCCCCCTCTTCTTGGAGTTTTGGGCAGAATCTTCCTGATTTTCATAGCACAGAAAAGTTGAAGGAAAGGCTCGCTGCCGGTTTTCAAGGCTGGTTGTTTTTCTCTCTTGTTTTTGCCCATATCATGCTAATATGGAAAGGTTTGGCTGTTGCTTTTGCCTCACCTGGGTCTCTCTGGCTGCTGGGGGGGTATGCCAGATTTGGGGAGGTTCTCCTTGCCCCTCTCCTGGAGCACTGGGAGCTGTGCTGGACGGGGCCTCAGCAGGAGCCTCCCCAGGGCCCCTGTTTGTGCCACAGAAGAACAAACCTGCTTCCTCTGGGCCTGAGTTTTCTTTTTCCACAACTTCCTTGTTGTGCAGATGTGTTTTTAGTGAAATCTCTGTGTGTGGTTTCCAGGCACTGTCGTCAGAATGTGTTTTGTGTGGCTTAAACCAAACCTGGGCATTTCTGGCTTGCAATAAGGCAGCCAATCCTAATTGCAGGAAAATTCAGATTATTTTCCTGCCTTCACAAGACTTGAGAAAATTAATTTAAGCTGGAATTGGCTTTATTTTATGGCATGAAATGGATATTTGTGCTGTGTGGACCCTGTTGGTCTGTGGGGCAGGACCAAGCACAGGAGCTGCCAAAGTAGCAGCCCATCTTCTTGTAACAGATTTCTGTCAGAGTGATACGCAGGAGAAGCATCTCCTGCACTGATGGAGACCCTGAGTCACAGAACCCCAGACTGGGTTGGGTTGGAAGGGACCTTAAAGCTCATCTGTTGCAACCCCTGCCATGGGCAGTGACACCTTCCATTATCCCGGGGTGTTCCAGCCCTGTCCAACCTGGCTCAAGCAGCTACAGTTGAAATTTAATTGCTTTGGTGCTCATATCAGGCCAGATGAGTGACATATTTCCAGTACTTGGGGTAGGTTTAATTGTGGGCAAACAGTGGAGGAGGTGTGTTGTTAAGTTGTAGGGAAAAAGCCTTGGAGAGCTGTTTTCCTGAATGGTGGCCCAGTACAGAGGGACACTGCCCTTTCCTCAGTGGTGAAATTCAGGTGGATCACAGAATAGTTTGGGTTGGAAGGGACCTAAAAGCTCACTTCATCCCAGACCTTGTCTGTGCACTTTAAGTTGTAGCTTAACAACAACATATGAGAGATTTTCCTTATTCAACATATATCTATATATTAATTTTTCTTCTGGAGAGCTGACGTGCCCTCCCTCCTCCCTCCCTCTTATTTGCATCCCTTAGTGAGTAGCTCTTGCTGGAATGTGTAGGAAGCCGTGCAGTGCAGCCTGCCCTTCGTGTGGCACAGAAATGGAGCCGGAGATCCCATGGCTCCGCCGCCGTCCCACCTCTCACCCCCAAACACGCCTGCCCTGCATCACTCCAGCTCTCAGTCCTGTGACCGGGGCAATCTCAAAGGCAGGTTTAAAACAGCCAAGTCAGCACCTTAACAAAGATGACTGAGGCCCCACCAGCTCAGTGTAGACCCCACCTCCCCGTTCCTATTCCTATTCCAGGCAGCAGCTCTGCATCCTTTTACGCTGCGCTGGGTGTATTAAATTAGGGAGCAGAGTGACAGCTGGGCAGGAGCTGGGAACAATGCAGATAAAGTTGGCTTTCAGTGCTGTGACCCTCTCCAGGCTGCACGCCAGGAGACTATAAATAATTGATAGGAGCAGCCACCCTGGCCAGCACGCTAATGTACCGCGCGGCTCCGGCGGCGAGCGGAACTGCGCTCCCCATTACATCACCCGGGCTCTCCGACCGCCAATGTCATCTCTCTGCTTTTAAATAATAAATTGCACTGGGAGTCGAAACACTCCTTCGCCCCATTCAAGCCTACCAGGGTGTGCAACTACACAAATGAATTTTACAGATGGTAAAATAAATTTTGTATCAAGCTGAAGAGAATTCCTCGCGGGAGGAGTTTCAGCACCGAGGATTTGCCCCTGATCGGTGATGGGTTGTGGGGATCAAAGGCAGCTCTTGGAGGTGTTGGATCAAAACTTTGAAGCTTGACTTGGGGTCACTGGCCTTAGTTCATGGGTAGTTTTGGGGGTAAAGTTCTCCAGTGTTGCAGGTCAGAAAATCCCCCTTGGCCGTGTCCGTGCGAGTGGCGCGCGCTGGCTCCGCTTCCGCTTCCAGCAGCTGGAGCTTCCCGGCAGTGAAAACAGCCTGATGTAACCCAAACCCTGAGAGCTTTTCCCTGGAGTCTGTCTGTAACCTTCTGCTTACCCACAGATATGTGGAGAAAAGCTAAAATGTGCTTTGGCTAATCATAGAATCATGGAGTGGTTTGGGTTGGAAGGGACCCTTAAGGCTCACCCAGTCCCACCCCTGCCATCTTCCACTAGACCAGGTTGCTCCAAGCCCCATCTAACCTGGCCTTTCCAGACTCTTACCACAGGGGGACACTTTTTTGGTGGACCTCTGCAGCTTTTTAAGCTCATTTTTGTGGTGCTACAAGGGTTTTGAAAATATGATTCAAAGGAATAAACCCTGTGAGTATTAGACTAGGATCCACAGTAGGAATTGGGAAGGCTTGTGGTGCCCTGTTGCTGATAAATTAGTGGAGAATAAATAGAGAATCAAACCAGAGAGTAGTCAGCTGTTATATGGAAAAAATGAGTGAAATTCTGGGAAAACCAAAAGCAAGGACCTGCAGAGTTGTGTGACCAGAGCAGTAGGACACAAAGGTGAAAAATGCTTTGCTCAGCATTTGAAGTAGAGTCACAGAGTCCTTTAGGTTGGGAAAGACCTTTAGATCATTGAGAGCACCTATTCCCCCAGCACTGCCAAGGCCACCCGCTATCCCTAAAGTGCCACATCCACAGAGCCCTTAAATCCCTCCAGGGATGGTGGCTCCACCACTGCCCTGGAAAGATATTTGGGACTTCCAGGAATTGTCTGTCCTGTGAGTGCATCTTGCAAGTCTCAGAATCCATGCAGGGTGGCTGAAAAGGGTGGGTTCTCACCTTGCAGAGAAAGGGACTTAGGGAATGATGATTTCCAAACCAGGAAGTGAGCGATGGCGCAGAGCTGCCTAAGGAAGCGTAAGCTGCTTACGGTGGATTAGATGAGTGCCTGCTTAGCTCTGCAATTAGAGAGGGAGATGGTGTGATAAATCATGAGTAACCAGCTTACCTGTCCCGTGATGTTGTTTATCTCCAGGCACATGTGCTCCAGTTTCCATAGGTGGTGGAGCATCTGCTTTTAAAGGAGTAGGTCTGGGAAAGAGGATGTGCTTTCCACACAGTTTTCTGGAGTTTCTTTGCTACCCTTGAGCATGAGTGAAGCTCTTTCCAGAGGAGCCCCAGTGGTGTCACCGAATTGGGGTCACACTGCAGGGCTGGTTTGTGTTTTCCAAGAGGTCCTGGGCTCCTGGTCTGAGGCCCATCAGGATGGTGGCACCAGCCTCTGTGTGCTCTTCTTGAGCCCATCCTTGTCCTGCTGCTGCCACCCATGAGCTGCCCTGTGGTGGGACCTCACGGGTGGCAGGACAGGTTGTAGGAGGGGAAGGTGCTGGGTTTTCCAGGGGTGCTGAGCTGCAGCAGCATCTTGGCCTTGTACAGGCTCTCCAGAGGATGCCATGGTCCTCAGCTGCCGTGGTGGTGCCTGTTCCTCCAGCTGCACAGCGAGAGCAGCCCGCACAGCTCGGGGGTGTTGCTGACGTCTGTCTGTAAATACTCTGGACACAGGAGAGCTTTTATTGGGCATCATGTGTGGAATATTGAAACTGTTCCTTGCTGATGGTTGAGCTCTGGGTTAACCACCTGCCTGTTCCTCCAGCCAGTCCCTGCCAGCCTTCAGTGCTTGGAGGACACAGATCCCAGCACCAGCAGTGCAGAGCTTGCTTTTTCCCATCCCAGGAACTCTGCCATATCCTCCCTGCATCAGCAGCATCTCCTCCATCTCTCCCAGGTACAGCTTAGCAAACACATTCAAAACACTTTTGATGTGGCCAGCTTTGGAGAACTGGTTGATGGGAGAAGTGAATCTTTTCCAGGAAGCCAGCACAGCCTGTGCACAGTGCTGTAAACTGACTGTTGTACTGGTGTAATTGGTCCTTTCCCCGGTGATGGTGACTGGTGACTTGTGCTGGCTGTCCCTGGGCAATGGTGGTCCTCAAACTGAAATATCCATCTGGAATTTTAGGCTCTTTGTGGGGATTTGACTCTGAATCAAACCAGAGTGTACAAACTGTGATACAAGCTATGGAGAGGGGCTTCCAAAGTTAGGGAATAGGGGATAAAGATGCCAAAGATTGGTCATGAAATCCCAGACTGGTTTGGGTGGGAAGGTACCTTAAAGCTCATCCTGTCCCCATCCCCTGCCATGGGCAGGGACACCTCCCACTATTCCAGGGTGTTCTAAGCCCCATCCAACCTTGCCTCAGACTCTTCCAGGGATCCAGGGGCAGCCCCAGCTGCTCTGGGCACCTGTGCCAGGGCCTGCCCACCCTCCCAGGGAGGAGTTTCTTCCCAGTGTCCCATCTAACCCTGCCCTCTCCTCCCAGGGAGCTGAGGACACGCTGGTAGCCTCAGCCCCTGCCCGTGCCAGCAGGACAGCAGAGAGCAGGAGATGCTGCTGCACCTCCAAGCGTGGCACATCCCTCAGCTGCTTCCCACACTGGCCAGTCCTGCCATCCCCTTCTTCCCCTGTGCCTGCCAGGAACTCCATCCTCCCCTGTAGCTCACCTTCCTGAGCTTGGGAAAGGGCCTGTGCTATTCTTAGCAGCTCGGCAGAAGATGCAGGCAAGAGCCTTTGATGGAGGGAGCAGGAGTAACCATGGCAGTCTCCCGGAATGGGGAACCGTGGATTACAGACATTAGAAGGCATAAAGCAAATAGCAGGATTATCCTCACCGGTGGCTTTCTAGTGAGCAGAAGGCACTACTTGATTTCCATGTTTAGGTGAGGCACTGTAAATTACCTGCAGTTAAAAAATAATGCTAATTAAATTCAGATGCAATAACGATTAACACTGCTGATCTCAATGCACTGGATTTCCTTGCGGCTCTAATTGACAGAGAAAAAACCCCAACCCTGCCTGGGAAAAGGAGGGGGGATTCTTGCTTCTGGCTCCGTGCAGGATCCTCCTACTGGTGCAGTTGTCAAGTTTGTATTTCCCCTTTCCCTGCCTTATTATTTTCATTTTTAATTCAAGGCACTTCACAGTATCACAAATCCATTGAGGTTGCAAAAGACCCCCAGGATCGTGGAGTACGACTGCTCCCCATCCTGTCACCAGACCAGAGCACTGAGTGCCATGTCCAGTCATTCCTCCAGGGATGGGCACTCCACCAGCTCCCTGGGCAGCCCCTCCCAGTGCCTGACCACCCTTTCCATAACAAAATTCCTCCTGCTGGCCAACCTGAACCTTCCCTGGCACAGCTGTTTCCCCTTGTCCTGTCCCTGTTCCCTGGGAGCAGAGCCCATCCTCCCTGGCTGCCCTCTCTGTCAGAGAGCTGTGCAGAGCCACAGGGCCCGGCTGAGCCCCCCGTGTTCCATCAGCCCCTTCCCCAGCCCCGTTCCCTTCCCTGGGAGCTGGAGAGGAGCTGGATTTGCCGGTGCCCAGAGCCAGGATCCGGAGCTGCCCCGGCGCTCTGCCCGTGTGGCCCTGCAGGTTCCCCGTGCCCGTGTGTGCTGGGTGCTCACAGCGAGCCCCAGCTCCTCCCTGCCCCGAGCAGAAGGCACCGTGTCCTGCCCCCCGTGGGGAGGTTTTCCGTGGAGAACCCTCCGTGGAGATTTTCCCTGGGAGAGGGGAAGGGCTCGGGTGCTCGGGGCTGCACTTAGCATGCGAGCGGTGTTCTGTGCGCAGCAAATTCCGCTTTCAGCTTCAGCGAGTGCTGAGCCTCTGCCTAAATGGGCCTGCTAAAGATATTTTTTGACATTTGAAAATCCTATTAAGGCCGTTTCTCCGTCTCCCCTCGCTCCCTCCCCGCTGCCAGCTCACCATGGAGGCTCTGCAAAGGTTTCTTTAGGCGGCCGGGTCACGTCCCGCACAACAGGCTGGGGGAATATGGGTCACAACCAGACGAGGGGAACAAAAACCATATTGTCCTCGTGTCTTACGCTGATGGCTGATTGAGGGACTCCCTGAACGGACAGTTTAGGGTCTTAATGAGGTCCCAAACATGAGGTAATTCAGAATGTGCCCCTTTCAGGCTGCCTGCTCGAGGCTCGGGTTCCTCGCTCCTGCTCCAGCTCCTCTTTTCCAAGGGCACACGTCCTTGGAGCAGAGTTTGCCATGCTTCACCTTCCTGCGTGACTCACTGGTGAAGCCCATGAGCACACTGTTGATTCTCTTATTTACAAATAATTCTCTAAGTTGTAGCTGTTACTCATTGACTTGAAAACTCAGGGCTGGAGGCTGGAGCTGGTCCCTTCAGCCTCATATTGCAGCTTCTTCTCCAGACCTCTGTAAAATTTAATTTAAAGAAGGATTTCTATCAAATCCTCATTTTCCGGGAAATTCCTGAAACCGAGAGCAGCCTGCAGTGGGACAATCACCAGTTGTGCTGGTAGGTGTGTAATTACCCAGGTTTTGGGGAGCGGGGATGCAAACAAGTTTGCATACATTGAATTACAGGCGGTGTTTTAATAGTATGTTTTTTAGGTCTTGGCTTGGATCCAGAATTTTTTCGTGCTATTATCCTCTATTTACAGCTTTCAGAAATCAGCTGATGTCACTGCACATATGTTTAGAGCCGTTGCTAAGGTGATTAGCTCCAGAATTCAACGCCTACGCAGCGCTGATGAAAGGCTGAGAAACTGCTCGGCAGCGTCTGTTCAGAGCTTTGTCGGCTTCAACTATTAAGAACCATAAAACAATATTACCCAATTTTAGGGTAAATACGTTGGCCTTGACTGATAATCATGCATCAGGTTCTACAGGAACAGAGGATTTATCTGGCACGTTTAACTAAGCCTGGGAATGTTTTTCCCTGGGAAGGTGTTTTAAAATCACCCAGTTCCTCATTTCCATGAGCCTGTGCAGGGTTGTGAGTTCAGGGTTTCCTCTGCCAGGTGGTGACAATCCAGGCCCTGGCCAGATGTCTGCTGTCTGTCCCATGGGCAGGGACATTGTCCACTATCCCAGGTCACTCCAAGCCCCGTCCAACTCTCTCCACCCTCACAGGCTAGAATTTCTTCCCACTATCCCATCCATCCCTGCCCTCTGGCAGTGGAAGCCATTCCCTGTGTCCTGTCCCTCCATCCCTTGTCCCCAGTCCCTCTCCAGCTCTCCTGGAGCCCCTTTAGGCCCTGGAAGGGGCTCTGAGCTCTCCCCAGATCATTCTTTTCTCCAGGCTGCTCAGCCTGTCCCAGTGCCTCAGCTCTCCCAGACTCAGCAGGACCCAATCTATAGTGAGAGTCTGTCCTCTGGAATAGAAATTGAAGTCATTTACCTTCCTCTCCCCTTGTAGACAATGATATCAAGTTGCCTTTCTCGCCAGGACTGGGATCCTGCCCAGCTCCTGCTCCCAGAGCAGCGGAATACCTTTATTCATGGTGGCGAAGCCGTGGGATACAATCAAGTTGCCCACAGCCTACACCAAAAATGGGTTTACCAGGTTACATTTTATAGGTGAAAACTCTATTTTGGTTTAAGTCAGTATATTAAAAGCATGTGGAATATCTTCTTTGCAGTTCAAGGCATGTTAATGCCCTTTAAAAAATTCAAAAATTAAAAATCTACCCATTAAACTACAGAAAGATGTAGATCTAGATGTGGTTTTGCCCCAGTCACTAGTGCACAGTATGTATTGTAGATGTTCACAAGCATTTTTTTTTCCCTGTGAGTTTGCTGCTCTCCCACTGATTATTTTTTTCCTTTCCTTTTTTAAAGGAATCTGGCTAAGGCTTGACCTAGTTTGGCTGTCATCACACCGTGAACAGTGCAAGCCTTCACCTAACATAGCTCCCTATATTTTTGTTCTGTAGGCTGTGCAAAAATAGCCACACACAGCCAAACAGCTGGGGGTGAGCAGCAGCACGGGGTTTGTGAGCAGCAGGGCTGGGCAGGGGCTTTGGCTCAGGGATCTCTCAGCAGTGGGATGGGAGCCTCTGAGGGGATTGTAAAAGAGGAGAGGGACTTGGGACAGGACTTCCCACTGCTGGGCTCTCTCCTGCCCCCTCGAACCTGCTCCTGTGCTTTGGGACCTTTCCCAGAGCTGTCCCCTGGGTGGGTGACACAGGGACCTGCCTGAGCCAGGGGATGCAGCCACCTACACCCTCCTGGGGATTTGAGCTTTCGCTCTGGGAATCCAAATATAGCTCCGTGTGATCAAGTGCTCACAAAGAAATGGAGTAATCCATACTTGGGCCAAGTCCAGGGCTTAAAATTCCTGTCAGCCTCTTTCCCGGGCTCGGCAGCATGTCCTGCACTGAAGGTGTTGGAGAGTCAAGGTCTTTGCTGCTGATGGTTTAATTTGGACAATGAGCATCACTTAAAAGTGGCATTTTACTGCATTCGTTTCACTCTTACTTTCCAAAGGATCCTTGTGATGCATTCAGGCTCCTCCCTTTGGATGCTAATGGACTTCTGCTGGGATTTTGTTGTTCCTGAGAAGCACCAGGGTCCCATGTGCAGGGGCTGGGGCTGCAGAGCTGCTCTGCCCCGAGACAATGCCCCCATTCAGGGCCGGCTCAGGGGAGGGGCAGTTCTGGTGGCAATTAGTGTGCAAAGCCTCTCCTAATCGATGCCTTTGCTGGGTGTCCAAAGTGCTGAGCTGGTCCTTCTGGGCTGCACTAAACTAAACGTGTTCCTCAGGCTCTCTTTAGAAAGCAAGGGAAAAAAAATCCCCACTTCACATCTCAGCAAGAGCAGAGCATCTGTAAGAACCGTGGTGGGAGAGAGTGGTTACAACAGGTTTGGATCACCCTTTTTGGGAGTAAAACCTGCTACAAATAGTTCTTGTTCCTCACATCCTTCATCTGGGGAGTGGAGGGACTGGCTGTAGTGGGACAGCAAAAGGTGCTCCCATGGGACGAGGGTGTGAGGGGCTGCCACAAGTCCAGAAAAGCTGTGGCTGCCCCATCCCTGGGAGTGTCCAAGGCTGGATTGGACAGGGCTTGGAGCAATCTGAGATAGTGGGAGATGTCCCTGCCCATGGCAGGTAGTGTAGAATGAGATTAATGTCCCTTCAATGCAGAGCATTCCAAGATTCTGTGGTTTAATTTGCTGTTGTACATCCTTAGCAGAGGACTAAACAAGCCACATTTTGCTGTAACTCCAATGCCAAGATTTCCAGTACATCCCAGTATTGTGGGTTGTGCTGTGTGCACAGGCTTAGCATGGCAGGGGAGCACTGGCTGTCCTGCACAGCTCTGATGTGTCCTGGCCTGGTGTGGCACCTGTGACATCCTGCATTTCCCAGGAAACCCCCGGCACTGGGAGCTGTGTGGTTTGTCCAAATCCCAGTCTGCCCATACCCTGCTGGTCGTGCCCGAAGGAAACAATCACACTTTGTGTTTCCCAAGCTGTTTTTAATCTCCTGGCTCAATCCCAGTCACGAGGCTCTGAGGTGAAAGGGCTTAGAGGGACCCACATGAATCGTGCCCATCCCCATCGGCCCCGGGAGCAGACCTGGAACAGCCACACCGTGTGATCCCGTGTGCCAGGGACTGTAGGAGGCTGCTCTGCTGCCTGGGCTGGCCTTGGGAATGGTCTGGAATGCAGGAGGTCCCGTGGCAGGAGCAGCAGGCTCTGATGGCCCCTGCTGGGGCAGTGTCCCTGGGTGGGTCTGTGGGGGTTTGAACCAGCCATGGCTGATGTGTGGCCTTCAGGGCTTTGTCACTTGGGCTGTGCTGTGGCTGTTTGACCTCTGAACAGGGATGGATTTGCCTGGAAGTGGGAGCTGGAGAGCTGGCCCTCAAATCCTGCCATGCTGAGTGCCACTCTTGGGAGCATCAGTATGGAATCATCACAGAATTGTGGAATGGTTTGGGTTAGAAAGACCTTAAAGCTCACCTTGTTCCACCCCCTGCCCTGGCAGGGACACTTTCCACTAGCCCAGGGTGCTCCAAGCCCTGTCCAGCCTGGCCTTGGACACTGCCAGGGACCCAGGGGCAGCCACAGCTGCTCTGGGCACCTGTGCCAGGGCATCACCAACCTCACAGGGAAGAATTTCTTCCTTATACCTGATTTGAATTTCTCCTCTTTTAGTTTAAAACCATCACTCTTTGTCCTGTTGCACCAGGCCCTCCTGGAAGGTTTGTCCCCATGTTTCTTATGGGGCTCCTTTAAGTACTGAGAAGCTATTTTAGGATTTGCTAAAATGAGTAAATAATACAATTATTTGTAGATGGTTGGCAGGTATAATTCCTACACGGGGGCTACATTCAGATGTCCTGCCATGACTGCCTGGGGAGGAGCTTGTGCTGAGAGCACTTTGGGGATAATTATATGTGGAGTTTTGGTTTTCCTTGGCCTTTATGCAGTTGTTCCCTTTTGTGTAGAAGGTGGGATTGAATGTGAAGCCCCTGTGTGCTGGGGCAGCTGCTGGAGGTGTTTCCAGCTCTGGCCTGGCTCTCTGGTGGCTCAGCACACCCACCCCAGGTGATGGGGCTGGTGCAGCACAGTGGGTGGGTTGGGTGCCATGGGGTGGGATAGACTTTCCCCACACGGCACCGAGGCGTTAACATTTTCCCTGGAATTTTAAATAAATCTCTTCATGTGCAGGCTGGGTTGTGACTCACACCCTTGGGCTGATGGCAGCAGCAGCGTGGTGAGCTCGCACTAAAATGAGGACAGAACTCAGCTTCTTAAGGCTGGTCACGTGTTAAAGATGCAAAAGGATGTAAAGATGCAAAAAAAAAAAAATAAAAAAAAAAAATAAGGATGGGAGCAAAAACCAGCGAGTGGAAGTGTCCTGATCCAGCAATTTCCTTCCATCCAGAGTAATGAGGGATTGGAGAGCTGCAGTGTTCCCTGCTCACACACATGCTTATGGACAGTGTGTTATGGCCCAGAGCTAGAAACAAGTGCTTTTTAGCATTGGAAAGGCAGGAAATTGCCCTTCTCATGGTGTGAAGGTCTTGCCTCTGCTCTCTGAGAAATGTTGAACATGTCTTTTAAATGGAAGAGAGTGAAAATTGTGTTGTGGATGATCTTTGATTCCACTTAGACTGTGGAAAACTATACTGCTGATTCTAAAAAAAAAAAAAAGGAGGAAAAACCCATAAAACCAAAGAGCAATCTGGATTAGATGTGTTGGTTAATGCTGTTCCTGTAAAACCATGTGGCCAGGTCCAGCAGAATAGGGAGATACAGAGCAGTTTTGGAAAATCTACTTGGGGAGGTCTTGAGGAGAGAGGGAAAGAGGAGAAAATAACAACATGAATGGATGGCTTGACTTCAATTCCCTGCACTTGGACTTAACTCAGGGAAAATATGTTGTGACAGTGAGTGAGTCATACAGAAACTGCTTGGAAATAGAGGGGAACGTGAAAATACCTTTGGATTTGGCCAGTGGGGACCTGTACCTTCACAGACAGGCAGTGAGGGAGGGGAGTGGGTGGGAATGGAGCACAAGGGGCCCATGGAGGTTGTAGTAAGGTGGGGGTCTTGGAGGTCCTTTCCCAGACTCAGTGACTCTGGGATTCTGTGTGCACGGAGCACGTGGGTTCCGTGAGGAGCCATGCTTGGTTTGGGATGTGTTGGTGGAGTGGGAGGAAAAGGAGGAGGAGGATGGCTGGGGAAGCCCTTGAAGGTCACCACACTCTCCAGCCTTGCAGAGCAGCACAAGGAGCCCGTGGCCAGTAGAAGAAGATGAAAGAATGTCTGTTCTGATGTGTTTATATGGATATTCTCCGGGAAGCACTGGGGAGTCTGTTCTACATGTTGTGGCTATGCAGCTGGATCTTCCCTGCCTAAAACAAGGCACAGGGAGAGGGAGGAGGGCACAGATGGATCCAGGGGCTCTGGTGCCCCTCTGGCGCTGGCACAGGGGCAGGAGGAGCCCGTCTGGTGAATCAGCACCCCTGGGTCGGGGTGCTCCGGCCCCAGGCTGTGCCTGCAGGGAGCTGAGCGCTCCCGTGGGAGCAGGTTTGGGCAGGAATCTCATCCAAACAGCCTCTGACTAAGTCCCATTGCCTGGTGCAGTGCCAGGCCAGGTTTAGGATGTGGCTGCACCTTGGAAAAATCTTGGGCTCTTGCTGTGAGGTCCCTTTTAAAGCAGTGCTCACATGACAGGCTGCTTACAGGGAAAATTGAGCTGCTGCTGCAGCACCTGGTGCATCCCAAAGTCTCTGACAACTGCCTTGGAAAGCAATCTCAAAGCCTATCTGTCTTGACAGTGTCTCTTAATGGCTTACTAATAATGCCTGAAGATTTGCTGGAGCTGTGCCACAGCCCTGCTGTAGAATCACAGAATCATGGGATGGTCTGGGTGGGAAGGGACCTTGCAGCTCCTCCTGTTCCACCCCCTGCCACGGGCAGGGTCACCCTCCTCCAAACCTTGTCCAGCCTGGCTTTGGCAGGTTCAGAGTGCTCTGCTCTCCTCCAGACTGAGAACCTCTCTGTTTTTCGTGATTAAACTAAATCCTGCCAAACTGGGAGCCTCAGAAGGTGTTTTCCAGGTGCCCTCCAGCAGGCAGTCAGAGCAGGCAGGGTGGGATCTCCTCAATTCCTGGCAGAGGTGAAGTGTTCAGGAGTGCTTTGTGGTGGGGTCAAGCCCATGGGGTTCATTGTCACCTACAGCCACTTCATCGTGGGGGACATGGGAGTGGCTTGGATTTCTAAGACATAAGGTTATTGTGTGAATCCTAAAGCAGAAATTCCAGCTCCATAAACATATTTGCCCATTGCATGAGGTTTGTGCCTGTCAGGATGGGGAAGGGGTCATGTAATCCAGGCATGCAGCACTGGATTAAATTGTCATGTGCTACAGGGTTTTAAATCTCAGGGTTTGCTCTCATTTTTGGAGGGGAGGGGGATTTCTGGGACACAGCAGCATCACTGCCAAGCTGAAGGAGGCTTTTATTGTAAAATAAAATGGGAAGCAGAACACTCAGTGCACACCTGGGTTTTAGTCATCACCACAGAAGCTTTGTGTACAGCCCTGTCTGCTCAGAGTGCTCCAGAGTGTTTGTGGGGGGAAGAGGGAAATTGGGAAGAATTTCTTCACGGAAAATGTTGTCAGTCATTGGCAGGGGCTGCTCAGGGACCTGGTGGAGTCCCCATCCCTGGAGGTGTTCAAGGGATGCCTGGACGTGGCACTCAGTGCTCTGAGCTGGGTGGGCATTGGTCGCAGGTTGGATTTGCTGGTCTTTGAGATCTTTCCTAATCTCAATGATTCCGTGAAAGCAAAAGCAAATGGAAGCCAAGAGCTTTGCTGCTGAGATCCTGGGATGGTCAGTTGTGCTGTTGGGAGAACGTGCAGGTGCAGCCAAGCACGTGGAGAATCCCTGGGCTAATAAGCAGGGCACAAAGGCAGCACGAGGCTGGATTTTTCATCTCCAAAGCCGCGAGTGCTCCGGCGGCCAGGCAGTGCCGGGCTCTGCTCCTGGCCCGTCCTCCTCCCTCCCCCGGGCTCCGCTGACGCCGTGTTAATAATTACTAGAATGTACTTTCGGGCAGGTTATTTGTTTTCCCTCCTCATGATGTGCAAGAGCGGATAATGAAATTAATTTGCACACTTGGTGAGTTTGCAAAGCCGGCTTCAGCCACGTTGCCACGATACTGCGGCGGTGCCGGCGGCTCCCGGGGCCGCTGTTTGCACAGCCAGGGCAGCCGGCTGCTGGCGTGGGCAAACAGAGCTCCGAGGCAGCTGGGGCCTACCCAGCCAGGAGGAAAAGCTCCCTGCAGAGCCAGCACGGAGCGTGCGGGCAGTAAAAGCCCTGCCAGGCTGTAAAACCCCTTTCCAGCCTGTTAAACCCCTTTCCGGCACGGAGGGTTTGAGGCTGCTGATTCCAACCAAGTTTAGTAGGTCAGCAGCCCAAGGGAGGAATTCCAGTGGTGCTCCTGCAGGTTGTGGAGCTCCTGGTGGGATCACCTGGAGCCCATGGGTGAATTCAGATGTTTTGTTGTCGCTTGTCTAGGAGACCTGAGTCCTGTATCCCCCAGCCCAGGTGTGTGGTAAACCTTGGTGTTTTCCAGGAGCACAGGGCAGTGTTCCTTGGAGCTGGCCAGGCTCTGCTGGGCAGGTCTCAGTCAGGAGGTGTCTGGTGAAGCTGTGGGATTCTCTGGAGACGTGAATGAGCTTCACTGTGCAGTGATTGGGAACTGCAGCACTGACATTCCCATCTCCTTCACCACGAGCTTGGCTGGGGGGCAAAATCAGTTTGGGACAAGACGTGGTTGGGTTGTTTTCTGTGCCCTAAGTCACTAGCAGGTAAAGGACTGAGCCAAGAGCACAAACTCTGCCAAAGGCTGACACTCCTGTCCTGCTCCTGAGGCCCCAGGGTCTGAGCCATGGGTACCCAGCAGCATCTGCCCTGTGGTGCAGGGGGAGCTCAGCGTGGCTGTGTGTTCCTGATCCAGGTTCTGCCAGGATTCCACTCTGCTTTGTGAGAAGGTTCAGAGCTCAGATCACAGGGAGCAGCTGAGTCCTCAGCTCTGGAGGCTGAGGTTGCCCTTTGCTTGATGTGATCCTGCTGGGAGCACGTGTGCCAGTGTGCCACGTCAGCCTGGCACAGACCTGGGGCACCAGCAGTAAATAGTACTGCTCCCATTGTTCCCTTCCTACCTGGATCCTCACGATCCTGCTCCACAGCTTGGCTCCATGCATCCCTTGATGGGTTATTTTGGGGTGGCTGCAGCCTGGCTTGGGGTTGCCCTTGGGCTAGAGGTTCCCTGTCACTCCCAGCTTATTTCCCCCCTGCCAGGGTCACAAAGCCTGGCTTTGATCCCTGCCTTCTCCAGATTCTGCTACCGAGTGCCACGTGTTCACCCCGGGCTCCTCAGCCTGGGGGAGGCAGGCGGATCCAGCAGGCAGCTGGGAGACAGACCTTGCTTTTTAAGGAAGACAAGGAGGCGGCAGAGAATCTGTTGGGTTTTTTTCCCCCAATTTGCCACACGTATGTGTTGTCTGAGCTTTGCCTTGTGGAAGATGCTGGGGCTCCTGGGTGAGCTGTGGTGGGGCTGTGCTGGGGACATCCCAGGGCCACACACATCCCACCACAGCACGTGTCTGGTCACCTGCTCCAGCTGTTCCTGGAATTATGGAGTCATGGAATCGTTTGGTTTGGAAAGGGCTTTAAAGCTCATCTCATCCCAGCCCATACCATGGGCAGGGACACCTTCCACTAAGGCAGGTTGATCCCAGCCCTGTCCAATTTGGCCTTGATCACTCCCAGGGATGGAGGAACCACAATGTCTCTGGGCGTTCTCAGTTTTTGGCCAGTGTTGAAGCAATAGCTTTATGACAAATTGTTTTACCAGAGGCCTCGTGTCACTTCAGTGGGCTCAAAATCAGGAGGGGCTGTCAGGTTTGTGTTTTTGGAGACCCACGTCCTTGGAGAAAAATCTGGATCTGGAATTAAAGCAGGATCTGTTCATACAGCTCCCCACAGCACCTTCAACAAGAGCTCCGTAGAGAAAATGAAGTTTCCCCCATACAGGAACGTACCCTTTTTGCTAAACACATTCCTGTCTTTATATACAACTCTTCAAAATCTGCATGACTGGGAGATGGAAAGCTGCAGGCTGGTGGAGCATTCACCTTGCTTTGACAGTTTGCAAACGAGCAGCAGGGCTGTGCCATGCCCAGAGCTCCCCTGCCAGCCCCTGGCCCAGGATGGCCCCTTGCCCTGGCCGGGTTCCTGGCATGGCCAGAGCTCCTGGCACTGGGAGCAGGCAGGCTTGGCTGCTGGGACAAGGTGGGCAGAAGCAAGGAAGGTAACAGGCAAGGTGCTTCTCCCCATACACCTGGCAGCAGAGGGTGTGTGGTTCGCTTGAGGAGCTCAGGATTTGTGTTGGCTGTGGCACGCAGAGCCCCACGGAAGCACAGCAAGGGCTTTCCTGTCACACAGCTCCTGCAGCACTGATGGGCTGTCATCAGCAGCACAGCTTCCAGCTCGAGCTGAAACAGTCAGGAAAGGCACTGTTGGTATCAGTGTGTCAGGGCTCAGGGAGCCACCAGGGCTTTTGGAGTGGTACAGAAAGTGTGGTGACAGTTCTGCTGCTGGGAGGGAGCACCAGCAGCTGAGCATGAGGGGAACCAGCTCTGAGTGAGCCCAGAAATGTGCAGAAGGGAGCCCTTCCATGCCCCACTCTGCTTCCAGTACCCACTCTGCTCACCTGCCCTCCCCTCTGCCCACCTCATCTCCCCAGGTGTCTTCTGTGCTTACAGAATTCCAGTTTATCAATCATTCTTTTCATGGAATCATGGCATGGTTTGGGTGGGAAGGGACCCTCAAGCTCCTCTCGTTGCACCCCGTGCCATGGTCAGGGACACCTTCCACTGTCCCAGGCTGCTCCAAGCCCATTTCAGCTGGCCTTCTGGCCATGTCTATTCAGTTGTTGCCCTGTCATTTAAAAGCTGACAGTGACATGGCAAACAAATCCCAGTGCAGCTGCAGAGTGTTTAGTACATGGATCAAATGTGAGTCTGGAATCTGGAAGCCACTGGCCTCAGTGAGAAAGAAGACAGAGGAAAACAGAACTCCTGGGTTTGCAGGCCCCAAACAAGAGGAAATTGCTGAAGTTCTGTGCTGGGTTTTTCCCAAAGCCTTCAGAGCCCCTGTGTGAGATTTGTTCAGTCTGGACCTTGCTCCAAAATCCACCAAAATATTTCTGAGGTTCCCACACTGGGAGGAAGCACGAGGATGCTGAGATGGAAAGAGGGGTCCTGGGAAGAATTGTGCAAGAACGGGAGAATGAGGAATGTTTTGCTGTCATTACCATGGATTTTCCTGCTCACAGCTGGAAGATGATGTTGCTTGGCTGTTGCAACATCGTGGACTGAAACCAGATATAAACACAATCATCCCAAAGCTTTTGTCCAAATCCCCCGAGGCTCAAGCAGGGATTTCACTGGGGGTAGCTGGTGCTGCAGAGCCCTCAGTCAAGGGTCTCCTCCACTTGAAGGACCCTGTTGCAATGGTCATGGCACCTTTTGCAAAATAGTTTTGGTTTCTTCCTTATGTAATGAATGTGCTTGGTTGTGGTCTCCTCTTGGTTTACGTGCTCAAGTCATGTGGTTTATTTGTAGCTAAGGCTGTTTCTTGTCCTAGATGTGGACACAGGGATACCAAGAATTAGGCAAGAGTGCAGTGAGTCTCAGTTAGGTTTTACTGGGGGCTGTGTGTCCATTAAATATGTGTGTGTATGTGTGTCCATGTGCACATGTATGTACAGAGATGGACCCTGGGAATTTGGAGTATTTCTGGAGTTCAGGCAGCCCTGACTCCCAGGGCCAGCTCTCTGTTCAGCTGTGCTATATCACAGCCAATTCTGAGTGCCTGGGGGTGAACATGGCACAGAGTTGTCAGTGATGAGGCCACAGGACGGTGACTCCTGTTCTCGTTTAAGCAGCCAAAAATGAGCCCAAACTCATCCCTGATCCTGCTCCCTTCCCGAGCCTTCCTTTGTGCAGCTGAGCAGCAGATGGGACCCGCCAGAGCCGCCACGAGCTTTGCATAGGAGCAGTGCTGGTCCTGCAGCCTCCCCTGGGGACAGGGCCCTGGTGCCAGCAGTGGAAGGTGGACCATGCACAGGTGGGAGCTCAGAGGGTCCCCAGCCTGGCCGAGGAGGGAGCAGAGCGAGCCAGCAGCCCCTGCCAGCCCCGGTGCCACCGCGGGGAGGGTGACGCAGGTCGCTGCCAGGGCACCGACGGCCGCTGCTGCTTCATCTGTCACCCTTTGGGCTGTGATGGGCAGGGATTGTCTGTGCTCACTTCTTTCTCCGTCCTGAAAATCGGGTCTGGCTCGTTTCTGGGGGCTTGGCTGATGCTCCTGAACCCCTCGAGCTGTGCTTGGAAGCTGCAGCCACGGCTCTGTGCCGGGCATGGTGGGCAGAGCCCAGACTGTCCTGGGAGTGGAGCTGGTTCTGCAGATCTGTGGTGCTCAAATTTTGCCAGGATAAAGCAGCCCTGGGAGATCCCTGTCTTTCCCTGTCTCACCCTCTCACATCCTGGTGAGCTGCAGCTGAAGGCATCATCCTCCTTGGGCTTCTCAGCTCAACAGCATCACGTTTCTCCCTTGTTCTCTTCATGCTGGGTAGTTTGGGCTGCGTTTTTCCTCCCATGTGCAGCAGCACTGGGAATAGTCTGGTGGAGTTGATCATTGTTTTAGGGGAGCTGATGTGCAGAAATTCTGGTGGTGACTGTGTTGGCAGATGTGGTTACAGCTCTTCCCTGGCTGAAGCCTGATGGGTGTCCAGCAGGAGCAGAGAGGTGGGAGAAGCACAGAGTCCTGGGCTGGTGATCCAGAGCCATTCCAGAGAGGACAGCAGTGTGCTGATCAGCTTTCCCACCCTGGCTGACAGTGGTGCAGCAGGGCCCTGTGCTGCTCCAGCCTTCCTGTAACTCCGGCTGCTCCCGAGGTTTCCACATCCCAGCTAATCCTGCTCCCAGACCACAGCCTGGAGCACTGACTCAAAGGCAGTTTTGTAACTTGGCCAGCACCCAGATCATCGGCAGCATCCCGAAATGGAGCAATACCAGAGGCAGCTGTGTACGGATAATTGAGGGAAGGGTTTGTGGGAAAAATTGCTCCCGGAGAAACCACACAGGCAGAGTGGCTGCTTGTGGGTGCAGGGCACTGTCAGGGCTCTTCTAGCTTGGATTTTGTGTCTCTGGAGAATGGTCCCAGCTGGAAGATTCTGAATCACAGTGTGGTTGGGCAGAAATTTCCAAATATAATCCTGTTAAATAGCAACACTTGGTGCAATAGAAATATGTCAAGTTGTCAGAATTGGAGAGCTGACCTCATGCTGGGGCAGGAGGAGACACTGGCAGGTCACAGGTGCGGGGTTGTGGTTTGAGTTGAACCCCTTGGGCAGCCCGTGGCAGGGCTGGAGTGAGATGGGCTTTAAGGTCCCTTCTGGCCCAGTCTGGCATTCTGGGATTCCAGCTTAATGACTTTACTTGGCCGGTGTGTGTGTTTGAGACAGCAGCAAGCCTTGCCCAAGCCAGTCAGTCAGGAGGTCAGGATATGTGGGGTAAGGCAGAATAAATATTTTGGAAAGGTGGAAGAAAGGACAGTTACTTGGGACAAGGCAATGACGGAGAGCAGGAAAGGAGAAGCCGAGGTGAAGAAAGATGTGTCATCTGTAAGAACTCCTGATAAGGAGCGACATCCCCTTTCAAGAGCTGGGAACAAACAGGTGACAGGTGCCCAGGGTGAGGAAGGATGTGGAGTTGGAGGTGAGGACAGGCTGGAGCTGTGGGGCCGGGGTGAGCCCAGCTGTGAGTCAGGTGATGGTGCTTCCCCTCCCACTGTGCTCCAGGGACCCTGGGCTCTCCATTCCCCTCGGTTCGAGTTCTGGCTGTAACAATTAGCACCTCGCACTGCTCCATCTCAGTAATAGCTATTCTTTGTGATTACCCATTGTCAGGTGCTGAGGAAACCACCTGTGTTTGCTGTGCAGGTTTGCAGGGCTCCTGCTGCTCCCGGCCCTGTGTACTCACTGTGGAAACCATGGACTTTGCTCCTCTGGAGCGAGCTGGAGCACAGAGAACAATTGCTCCTTGTTCCCCACACTGCACGTCCTTCTGGTGCTCACAGGCAACTTTAGGGCCTGATTGTGGCTCGTGTTGGCCAGACAGGTGGAGGATGGCCTGGTGCAGGGCAGGTGCTGGGGACGCCCTGGTGGAGCAGCCTGAACACACAGCAGGGCTGGGTTGAGGCTGGGCAGTGGTGTTTTTGAGAAGCTGTGGCTGCCTCATCCCTGCGAGTGTTGGACAGGGCTTGGAGCAGCCTGCTGGAGTGGAAGGTGTCCCTACCCATGGCTGGGGGTGGAACAGGATGAGCTTTGAGGTCACTTCCAGCCCAAACCATCCTGGGATTCAATGGTTCTGTGTGTTGAAAGACATCAGCTCTTGGTTTTTTCCTTTGCTTTCCAGAGCTGAGGGACAAGTGTCAAATTGTGGGCGTGAGTTATTAATCTAAGGCTATTTTCAAAGATTTAAGACAGCATCCTTAAAAGGAGACTGAAGTATTAAAATTTTCATTTTTCACTGGCTTGTTCATATTCCAACCTTTTCAGACCAAACAAACGTGTTGGATCTGTGCAAATAATGTCTGGGGCTCTAATTGCATCGGGGGGTTTGCATGGGCAGGAGCCTCCAGCCAACTCCCTCCTATTCTGGCATTTAGAGAAGGCTCCACAATCTTTTTTGCTCTAAGCTGGTGGGGTAGGGGCAGGCTCCAATGCACAGATCGTGGGCATGAGCTCATTTGTTGTGGCTTCAGATTGAATGGCAGGAGTTTGGCTACTCTGTAGGAGGGCTGGGACCAGGAAAGGCTGCCATTCCCCTTGGAGATACATCTGGAAATGTTCTTTATTCTTTCCTGTGAGAATGAGCAGGTTGCCCAGAGTAGCTGCCCTGTCCCTGGAAGTGTCCAAGGCCAGGTTGGATGGGACTTGGAGCAGCCTGGTCCAGTGGAAGGTGTCCCTGCCCCTGGCACAGATATGGATGTTGGGGTGTTGCTGGCTGGTTCCATGAAGCAGAAGGGGTAGGGATGGGGAGTTTAAATGTACATGGGCATCCATAGGGTTGGTTAATGAGGGGCTGCTCTCCTGCTGGGCCCAGTGTTGGTGTTGTCTGTCAGGGGCTGGAGTCTGTCCCTGGGCTTTGTCCTTGTTCTCTGTGCCTGTCCCAGTTTGCCTGTTGCCTTCACTGGGAGCCTGTCCTGGCTAATGGGTGCCACTGCTGCCTCCCGGCTGCCCACACATCCTGGGGTTGAAGCCAGCAGTGCTTTCATCCTCCTCCTCTTCCTCCTCCCTCCAAGGGCCAGATGACACCCCCTTCCCTTCCATCCCTTTTGGGACCGTGGCCTTTTGAGGTCCTTCACAGACGTGTTTGGTCTCAGTGTGTGGCTTGGACTTGGTATGCTCTGGGCAAAATGAAAACCATTTTCAACTGTTTCCTTGGCCCATGGAGAGGACAGGGGGGCGACCGTGGGTGGGTGTGCCCGGGGCTGGCTCTGCCATTCCCAGCCAGACCCATTCTGCATGGCTATATTCCAGAGAGTCCTGTTCCTCCATCCTCCAGGAGGGTGCTCAGGGATGCTGTGGGGGCTCTGAGCCCCATCCAGGGCAGGGTGGACCAGGAGGGCCCCCAGTCCAGAGCAGGGTGACTGGGCTGGGTGTCCTCCCTGCTCTTCCAGCTTTCTCCCAGCTGGCAGTACTCCATGGGCTGGGACCACCAGAGCCTCCCCTGCTGGATCCAGCCATCCTGAAACAGCAGGAGCTGCCATGCCCGGGCCAGTCCATCCCAGGGCAGGCTCCCCCTGTCTGTTCAGCACTTTCCCAGGGGGTTGTGTGGGATCCAGGCTCTCCAGAGCAGGGTCTGCTGTGGCCAGGCTGGGGGCTGGTGTGCACCATGCACACAGCCAGGACTGGCCCCTGGCCAGGGGTAAACAGCTCCTTTGTTTTCCTGGAGAAGTACGAGGGATTATATTCTGTTGAGCTCACTCGGTCTCCCACTTGGTATTGTGCAGCCACATGTAATCAGCTCCTGCGAGGAGCCGAGTTAATTGTTTGTGAAATAGGAAGGGTGCTGGTTGTCTCCTGTAGGGAGGTGAGCTTGAGAGAGGGGCATCGTGGAAAAGGGGGTGGCTTGTCCAGCTCCCAGATTAGGAGGGATTGAAGCCAAATTGTCGTTCTGCAGCCCTAGATTTGCCACTCTGCAAATGCTCTGTGGCGAGCTGGGGAAGGCTCTTCCAGCCGGGAATCTGTGCCTCCCCTCTGACTCTTACTAAACGTGCTTAAAAAATGAAACGAACTTATTAAACGTGCTTAAAAATGAAACGAAGGCTGTGTCGTTGTCGGTAATTGTTGTGCAAATGTGATACTCCCTGCAAGCTGTGGAACAGGCCAGGGCTGTGTTTACCCGGAGAGGCAGCCGGCTTTCCAAGTGTAATGAGTCAGCTCCGCGAACAGAAGGGGCGCAGAATTAATCTGGCATCCGTCTGGCCTTTTCTCAGTTAAACAGGTTTTGGAAGCTCCACGTGAATAGGTGCCTACCCTGGTACAAGCAGCCACAAAGGCTTGGGAGTGGGCATGGTTTTTTTGGGACTAGTTTGGCAGCGTGCGGGTCGTGGGGTGCTTGGAGCGAGGCGGTGACGTGGGGCTGGGTTTTGGTGCCAGCAGAGGGGAAGCTGCTTGGGTTTAATATCCATTGCAAAGTGTAAATTAATTTCCCTTGCCCAGCACTTCATCTGAATTTCCACCTCTTAGATTTGCAGTGAATGTTGAAGGGAGTATTGTCCTCTGCTGCTGCCTCCTCCCAGGCACGCGCTCCTTTCTCCTGTACCTGCACCTTAATGAGCCCCTGTAAGAGAAACCGAGGGGAAATAATTCTTACATTTTCCCAGCTGCCTAATGATGCCTGGCAGAGAGATTCCTGGGGCTGGGAATGGCTGGAGCTGCTCCTGCAGTGAGCACAGAGGGCTCTGGTGTCCCGGAGCTCAGCTGTCCCCGTGTCGAGCAGGGGGCACGAGGAGGTGTTTTCTCAGTTCCCAAAGTTTTGTTCCTAAATATGGATAACAGCCCTCGCACAGCCCAGGCAGAGGAGCTGGCTGGAGATTTAGCTGCCTTGGGAAGCAGTCTCCTGCTGGAAACACCAGCACCGTCTGGGCCTGGTGCTTTGGTCTGGGAGTTTGTGCTGCTTCAGGGCTGGGCTGAGGCCTCTGAACCACCTTTAAAAACAACAGAAAACCAACCCAAAGTGTCCCAAGGCCTCTGAGGCGTAAATGAAACAGAAATTTTGAAGGGATTTCCAGGGAAATTCTAAATAAACGACTTCTCTCTCTCCTCTCTGAGAATTCCTGTCCCCCTGGACAATTTCCTGCAGTTATAGCTCTGCAGAGCTGCTGTTTTAAGATGTAAAGGGTTCAATTTAGAGCTGACAGGTGACAGTTAGGTGGGGAAAAGTTCCTGCCTGTCCATTCCAGCCTCAGGCTGAGGAGCCCAGTTGTGCTGGGGTTGCTGGGGTCACTCCTCACAGCTCTCCCGTTCCACTGATGCTTCCCAGCCTCTGGTCTTAGGAGAGATGTTCTTGTTCACCTAAAAGGGCCTTGGCTCCAGCTGGTATTCCTGAGCCCTGCTCCAGCTCGTGCCTCGCTGTATTTCACATTTCAGTTGTCCTTCCAGCCCTGTAACCAGGCAACACAGGAGGAGCAGGAGCTGTGTCCTCTCCACGTTGGTTTTCCCAGGCCAAGGTGTGGAGCAGGGTGAGGAGCTGTGACAAACCTCTCCTCCTGTCTCATGATAGCAATGCGTTCCAAAAGTGCATTTTTAATGGAGGTTTTGTAATTTGTTTGGTTCTGCCAGTGTGTCTGGGAATTCAGTGTGGCAAACTGGGATGCAGGGCTGTCCCAGTTTTAGGGGTGTGTCCCCATGTCCCTGTGCTCAGGACAGAGCTGCAGGGGTGATGTGGGCTTGGGGGGAATGCTGTGGATGAAGAGCAGGAGGGCTCTTTGTCTTTGGTGGGACTTGGTCCTTCTGGGCTATTCCTTGCATATGAAACAAGCCAGCTGCAGGATCCAGTTTGGAGCTGGCCTCTTTTCCCGGGAAACCAGTGATAGGATGAGAGGAAACAGCCTCAGATTGTGCCAGGGGAGGTTCAGGCTGGAAGTCAGGAGAAATTTCTTCATGGAAAGGGTTGTCAGGCATTGGAAGGGTCTGCTCAGGGAGATGCCAGAGTTCTCATCCCTGGAGGTGTCCAAGGAAGGCCTGGATGTGGCATTCAGTGCTCTGGGCTGGTGACAAGGTGGGGATTGGGCACAGCTTGGACTTGTTGTTCTGGGAGAGATTTTCCAAGTTCAGTGATTCTGTGTGACTCCATATATGACTCCTTGCAGCACCCCTGTTACTTTCTGGGAAGGTGGCAGGAGCCTGCTGCAGCTTTTTCCACACTTGAGGGTGCCCTGCGTCCTTCTGTTGCCCCCCAGGGGTTGGGAGGGGGTTTTGCCTTCCCCACCCCCCAGTGGAGAGATCCTTTTGAGATGTCTGACCTCCCTTTTCCTCTCTCCCAACAGACGGTTGATGATGAGGCGATGGCAGCATAAATGAAGATCAAGTAAGGAAGGCAGAACGATGCCCAAGGGTGGGTGTTCTAAAACACCACAGTCAGAAGATTTCTCTCTCAGCAACGACATGGTGGAGAAACAAACGGGGAAAAAGGTAACGTGTTGGGGCCAGCTGCTTTCCTTGGGGGGTGCTCCTTGAGCCTGGGGTCCTGAAGCCTTGGCATTGTTTGGTGTGCTGGGAGGCTGCCCTGGGCCCTTATCTGGGGATTTACATTGGTTTGTGGGTTCTCTGCCAGCTGATGGGGCTGGGTTTATTCCCCTGTGGCTGCTCTCCTTCCCAGGAAGTGCTGGGCTCACCTGGACCCGACTCAGCTGAGCAGCAGGGGATGCTTTGGAAGATTCTCTCTTGTGAGTTCTGTGTGTTTTTAGAGGTTTCTGCACTGAGCTGTGGAAGACCTAAGTGGTGTGCTGATGGTGCAGGTGTGTGCTGGGTGAGGGAGGAGCTTCTGCTCCTCTGGATGGAGATCCAGGTCCTTGTCAGCACGGCTGGTCTGGCTTTCCCCAGCAGCATGGCTGCATTGGGCTCAGCCCAGAGCCTGAAACTGCTGCTTCTGAGAGTTGATTTGAGGTGTTGTCTGGTTTTTGGCATGGCTTAGGTGAAACTACTGAGGTGAAATCTTCATTTTAAGGATAAATACCTTCATACTTCTCTTCTTCATCCCATTTTGCTCCAGGCATGAGCCTGGTCTGCTCTCATTCAGCTTTTTCCTCCCTTCTTAGTATCAGTCATTTCCAGTCAATAGCTGTGCAGAAAACTGTGCAGATGTTACCTTTAAATAAACATGAAAACCTACATCTACTGAATTCTGCTAAGGAACAAATCTCATCCACTTCCCTTTCATCTCCTTGCTCCAGTTTCTCAGCATTCCCCTGGGAGTTCCTGGCAGGCCCCAGGAGCTGAAGCTGAGCCTGGTGAGCCCCAGCTCCGTCACTTCCCCTGCAGTCCCACCCCAGTGATGGCAGGAACTCCCTGCATGACTGAGCTCCTGTTTGTGACAAAATGAGAAAAATACAAAATAACCAAGGGGAAAATCCCAGGCAGGATTTGGTTATGGAGCACCTTGGTGGCATCTGCCACATTCCCCTTTCTGTGTCACTGCAAGCGCAGGTGGGCACAGCGTGGGGCTTCTAGGAGGGGGCAAAATCTGGGATTAGGGAGGTTGGAGGGGGAACAGCTGCCCAGGAGCCCCGGGAAGATGCCAGCATTTCCCCTGGCCGGGGAGGCTGTGCCCAGCTCACAGGATATGTAAATACAGGCTCGGGCTGTGCTGGGTAAGGAGCTTAGTGCTGGCGCAGGTGCTTGGGGAGGGAGGGGATCAGTTGGAATATGAATCAGCTCCCATTTTATTCCATCCACTCCCGGCAGCTTAAAGGCTGTGTGTTATTTACAGAGCAGGTTTGTCGAGCAGGGCACGCTGGGAAGCAGAGTTATCTCCTGCTGCCTAAAGAACTGGGACACAATTCCTGCCTCCCATCCAGGGGCAGGCCCACAGTGGCACTGAGAGGGGACAGGGCAGTTTCTGCTCCTTTAATTCTGGCTTTTGCAGCCGAGGAGACGCTCACGGGCTCTTGTGCTCACAGGGGTGCTGCAGCACTCCAGCCTGAGTGGCTTTTGCCCTGTTTCTGGTTAATTCTGAAGCTGAGCTGGAGCAGTGACTCAAGGGAAAAGCACTTCGACCTCCTCCCTGCAGACGCTGCTGTACCTGCCTGTCAGCAACTGCTGCCTTGCATTTATCTTGCCTTTGTCAACACCTTCAAAGGCCTGAGCTGGGACTTGGCACAGCTTCCCTGAGAGGCTGGAGAGGGAGGGCAGAGCCCAGGACCCACCGTGGGCACAGGGAGAGCCTGGCAAAGTGATGCCATCCAAGTGTTTTCCTCTAATGGGACCTTAATATCACTAGCTGATTTAGCATTAGACAGGATTTCCATGCCCAGGCTCTGCAGCTCTGGCAGAGGGAGGGGGGTCCTGGTGCTGCAGTGGGCTGAGTGCCACAGGGGACAAGGGGGCTGGCCTTGAGCTGAAGGAGGAGAGCTTTAGGTGGGATATTGGGAAGGAATTCTCCCCTTTGAGGATGCTGAGGCCCTGGCACAGGGTGCCCAGAGCAGCTGTGGCTGCCCCTGGATCCCTGGAAGTGTCCAAAACCAGGTTGGATGGGGCTTGGAGCACCCTGGGCTGGTGGAAGGTAGCCCAGTTTTGAGGTCCCTTCCCACCCAGACCATTCCAGGCTTCTGTGACCACCACCTTGTGCACAGGATCCGTGCTGGATCCTGTAGGAAGCTCTCAGGGGAGCTGCCCTGCTCCAGAGGCTCCTGCTCCAAGGAGCAGGCTGTGAGCTGTGCCTGGCAGGAGCAGAGCTCCTTACAGGAGGAACCTGCTGGCTCTCTGCTCCCTGCCCCTCCAGGAAGGGCTTAGGAACCAGCAGGATGCAGCCCTGAGAGTGAGGTGGTTTCAAGAGCCTGTCTGAGGGCGTTGGGTGCTCGTGGTGTTGGATGAGGAGCTGTTTCTCCCAGGCTTAGTGGAGCCCTTATAAGGCTGCACAAGCCTGCCTGGGGCGGGCACTGGCAGCCCCCAGGCTCCTCCTGCTCCCTTCAGCCTGAAGGCTTTTGTAAAAATCTGCATGCCATATATGAATAATTCTCCTTTCTGGTCTAGATCCACAGATCCCCGTGGCAGCAGGAGATTACTCATGACTTAGGCAGAGCACCACAGCAAGGGTTAGATCAGTTGTCAGAAGCATTTCCTGATGGGCCTGGCCTGGCTGCGTGGTTACACCGTGTGCTCAGCACAGCCTTTGCCTCTTTATGGGGAAATGCTCCCTCTTGCATAGTCAAAAGTGCATTTTTGCTGCAGTGAACACCAAGCAGAACAGCACTTACCCCGGTTTTTGCCTGTAGAAGCTGACAGAGGTTAAAAAATCTTGAGGTTTTTCTCTTTCCCCTTCTCCCCTTTTCATAAAAGGGAACATGGTCCTTATTTTTCAGTTCTTCATGAAATCTGTTGTGCTGTCAGGGCTTTCCAGACTGGATGAGTGAGTGCTGGGCTCTGTGTCCAGCACAGTCACCCACTGGGGTGTGAAACCTGCAGGGGTGTCTGGGTGACTGAAGAATGACATTTCAGTGAAGTTAATCAGCCCCTGCTCATCACTGGGTCATATTTCTTACAAACTTTAGTGCCTGAGGCTCACAGGAACAGGGCTTCAGCTCCAGTCACCTCCATGCTCCACATGTTTTATTGCAGCATTGGTAACAACACAAATTCAGGCTTTTTGGAACTTTGTGTGTGTTGTGCTCTGGCTTTGGGGAGGCTACAAGGGGCCCAGATTTAGGGAATTGTTTGGTTTTCACCACGTCCTGCTGCTTTCTGGGTAAAAACTGTGTCCATTCCTTTTTGTAATGCAGGCTGGGAACCTTCTGCCCCCTCTCCCTTCGCCCTGGCAGAGCCAGGACAGACCCACTGGTGCAGGGAAAGTCCCTCTGTGGCAGCATTTGCTTTTTTGCAGCGTGGGTTGTTTGCCCACAGCAGGAGTCTGACGTGGGGCATCGCTGCCTTGGAGCCCTGCTGGGCTTCTCCTCCCAGGCTGCCCGTGCTGGTTTTGTTTGTTGCTGCCTAATTTTTACTGACATCACAACCTGAAATGCTTGGAGCTCGTTTTGGAGAACAAAGGGCTTTGGGGATTTCCAGGGCTGGCAGTGCAAGTCTCTGCATAAGCTCTGGGCTGCGAGTCAGGCTCTGTCTGAGCCGGGTGACGGGGCTGGAAATACAGATTTCTTTGCATGGCTTTGTAAATCGTGGAATCATGGACTGGTTTGGGTTGGAAGGGACCTTAAAGCTCATCTCATCCCTTCCACTAGGTCAGGGCCCCATCTAAATGGCTCTGTCTCACAGAAATCTGCATAAAGAATCCCCACAGGATTGTTTTTGCTCTGAGAACTGGCTTTTGGCCAGTTTGTGTGTCACAAGTGCCCTGAGCAGATTGGTATCAGGGTCTGTGGTGCTGGTGGGAGCAGCCCTTCCATGCCCAGCCTGCAGCAGCTCACTCTGGGTGGCTGCTGGGGCCAGTTCCTGGTGGGTTTGTGCTCCAACCACAGCAGCTGAGAGCAACTTGTGATGCACTTTTCACTTTTGCAAGAGTAGCTCCAGGTGGGTTGTTACTCATACAGTAACTCTACTGCAAGTGTGATGTGGCAGGAGGGGATTTTTTCTGCACTCAGGGCTGCTGTCTGCCCTTTGCCAAAGCAGCTTTTATTAACACCTGCAGAGGGGAACTTGCTGCTGCTGAGCTCTTGACTCTTCCCCATCCCCAAACTCCTGTCCCATCCTTGGAGAGCCCCAGCTCTTACACAGGGTGCTCATACAGGTTTGTCTGCACTGTCAAGGCCAGGCTGGATGTGGCTCTGAACAGCCTGATCCAGTGGAAGGTGTCCCTGCCCATGGCAGAAAGGGTTGGGATGAGATGAGCTTTGAGGTCTCTTCCAACCCAAACCATTCCAGGATTTTGTGATTCTAATTTGGATTTGTTCCATTTGTGAAACCTGATTCCTTTGAGTCTGAGCTTGCTTTAAACATGGGAAGACCTAAAAATGAAACCAGGTTTTACTCGTGCAAAGGACAACGTTCTTCATTACAGAATTGGAGATAATTAGGGAAGTAAAGCTTGAAATAAGAAAACGAAAACTTTCAGGACTTGGACTCTCCAAGTGCCTTGATGTTCCACCCTCTGCTGCAGGCATCCCCAGCAGGTTGCTGCTATCCAGGGGGAAGCAAAGTCTGGCTCTTCCTTGCTCCAATTAGTAGGAAAGGTTATCATGGTGCTACTGCACGAATTAATCTTCAAAGGGCGCCGGCGCTGCCGCCGCTTCCCTCGCTGCCTGCTGGTGAATTGTGCTGAGCTGGGTGCAGCAGCAGCTCCAGCCTTGGGCAGGAGGCAAAGGAGACTCTGCCTGAGCCTGCCCAGTGCCAGGATTCACATGGACCCTGCCAGGGCCACGCTGGGCTCACCCTCTGCTCTCACAAGGGTGTTCTCATAATTCCTCTGCTCTGCCTCACCTCTAACAGGGAGGTTTTAGCACCGTGGCAATAACTGTGGGTTTAAACTGACAGAGGGGAGGTTTAGATGGGATATCAGGGAGAAATCCTTCTCTGGGAGGCTCTGGCACAGGGTGCCCAGAGAAGCTGTGGCTGCCCCTGGATCCTGGAAGTGTCCATGGCCCGGTTGGATGGGGCTTGGAGCAAACCCAGACCATTTCAGGATTTCACCCCTGGAGCCCTGGAAGTGCCAAGGCCAGGTTGGACACTGGGGCTTGGAGCACCCTGGGATAGTGGAAGGTGTCCCTGCCCATGGCAGGGCTTGGAATGAGATGAGCTTTAAGATCCCTTCCAACCCAAACAATTCCATGATTCAAACTTCTAGAATGAGCTGCGTTTTAACCTGTCCTGCCCTTTTTCTCACTCCTGAGTGCACAGAGATCCCAGGCAGCATTAATCCAGCAGAAAACCTACCTGTATGTCTAAGAGCATCATCCAGATGCTTCTTGAACTCTGACAGCCTTGTTGCCCTGACTGCCTCACCCTGCAGGAACCTCACAGACTCCTGTCTGAAGTGTTCAGAGATGCCTTTTATTCAGGAAGAGATAAGGAAAAGTTCAGAATATGAATGGTCACTGTAGAAAAAGGTGCATTGTTTATTTGGTGGCTTTTTTTCAAGAAACATAGATGTTCTATTTTATGCCTTTGATAAAATATTTCATAGAATCATAGAACTGGGACAGACCAGGGTACCTGCTCACAACACGACATTCCTGGCAGGTGATGGAAGCTCCCTGGCCTCACTGCCACCTCAGAGCAGTAGAAGTGGCATCATTTGTTAGTCTGAACTATTTTTGTTCACCTCAGAAAGCATAAAGCAAAAGCTTTTCAATCTGGAGGGTTTAAAGGAAATGCTGGAGTGTTTATTTTGGCTGTGGGGGCTCTGTCCCGTCGCTCCGGGGCCGGTGCTTGGCAAGGCTGCTCTCCAGCAGGGCTGCCCTTGCTGGGGCTCCGAGCGTGCCTTGGCTGCCTCCCACCACAGAGCCCTGTCAGGCAGGTTTGTTTCTCTTGCTTTACCAAAAAAGGGATTCCCCAACCCATTTCCTTCCTCCTCGCTGGAGCGCGGCGAGGGCGGCCCCGGGGCTGTCACGCTGCCCGTGGCACAGGGACGTGCAGACACAGGAGAGCCAGGGGCTTCTCCCATCCCCTGGGCAGAGCCAGGGGCTTCTCCCATCCCCTGGGCAGAGCCAGGGGCTTCTCATGTCCCCTGGGCAGAGCCAGGGGCTTCTCATGTCCTGCTGGGGAGAGTCAGGGGCTTCTCACATCCCCAGGAGAGAGCCAAGGGCTTGTCTTGCTCCTGTGGGTGCAGTGTGGCTCCAGACAGACACGGAAAGAGGAAGGCACAACGCACACGGTGACGGTGACACCACAGTCCTGTGACTGCTGGCACTGGGGCCACCTGCCAGGGAGCTGCCAGAGGCCAGCAGGACTGTGCCTCTCTAAACAAGGGAATGCTGTTAGGTTGGCTCTTCTGAGCTTCCAGCCACGCTCTGGCATGATTTCGTGTCTGAAGTTCTTGTGTTTAATCTCACTCTGCCTCTAAAGCACAGTCTGGGTTTTGCTGGGTTGTTGAAATCAGATCTGTGACAAAGCTGCTCGTGCTGCCCTTGTTCAGGCAGGGGCACAGTGGTCAGTCAGTCCAGGACTGCTCACTTAAAATAATCCTGTTCCTCACATACAGAAAACACAGGGCATGACCTGGGGCCGTTCTTGGCACACTGGGCTCCTGGAGTTGGAGCTGGGAGCCAGCTCTCCCTGGTCATGTGAAAAATCTCACCTGTCTCAGTGTCTGTAACTTTTGCTTGGGATGTTCATTGAAAATCACTCCCTGCTTTGGAGCAGCTCTCTGCATTTCTGCTTTGCATTTAAACCCAAACAAGCAGGACTGATACAAAGCAGGAGTGGATCATTCTTGTTGTGTGGTTGCATTTGGAAACGCTCAGGTTCCCCCATCCCAGCCTGCCTTCAGCCGGGTGCATCCTCAGCCTCACACAAACTGCTGGCTTCATTTTTTACATGAATTGGCTGGAATTTGGGTTGGAAATTGGGTTGGGATTTGCCAGCACACAGCAGCCTTGGTTGCCCTGGCTCTTCTCTGGTGGTGGTAGAGCTTTATATCTTGGTGGCAAAGCCTGATGCTGGAAACCCACAGCAGAAAGGGGAGGGATGTTGTATGAAGCCAGTGCAGGATTTGGGGAGTCAGGTAAGCACAGTCTGGAGAAGGCTCTTGTTAACCTTGGTCTCTTTTCTTTCCAGGATAAAGATAAAGTTTCTCTAACCAAGACTCCAAAGTTGGACCGGAGCGATGGCGGCAAAGAGGTGAAAGAGCGAGCGACCAAACGCAAGCTGCCTTTCACTGTCGGAACCAATGGAGATCAAAAGGACTCAGATACAGGTAGAGGAATGCCACCCTCCCACCCTGCCTGTGGGGCTGCTGGGGAGCACACAGTGTGCAGCCAATCCACATGGAAGGGTTGTGTCCAATTCCCTGTGTTTTTGATTGAAGGAAGAGGCACGTGAACGAGGGGCTGGATAACTGCTCCGCTCCACGGGCACACATCTGTTCTTGGAGATGTTTTTAGGTGGATCAAGCCATGGCTTTGTGAGACCTCCTTCCTTCTGCTCTTGTCTGTTCTCCTTGTTTCTAACTGTCCCAGTTCAGGAACTGTGGCTAGCACAAGCCATGGAGCAGGGCCTGCTTGTGAGAACTTGGAAAACAAGGGAATAAAGCTGAGTAGTCTTTAAAAGAAAATCAGCAGGTAGAATCTGGTCAAGCAGGTCAGTCCTGTAGCAGAAGAGTGGCTGGTGCATGAGGCTCCTGGATGGGCTGTTGGGTTTGTTAGCAGTTGGGGAGAGCTGTCACAAAGCTTTGGCGTGGAGAAACTGGTCTTGTTTGGTTGTAAAGGGCTGAGCTGTGGATTTCTGGACAGGGGTTTGTGTGGGTTCTAGGTGTACATTCCTAGTAAATCTGCATTTGGAAATAGTTCTGGTCAGGTAAAGCTCAGTGATTGTGTAAAGAGATAAAACAGGCTGGAACTTGGGAATATGCTTGAAAATGGTGCCAGGGCTGTGTGTGGTGGTGCTCTGTGGTGAGCCTGGGAGGTGGCCTGGTGTGGGATGTGTCTCCTCTGGCTCAGGAGTCAGGAGGGCAGGGCTGGAAGAGCCAGGAGTGAGCAGTGAGGGCTGTTCCACGGGCAGGACACCTGGCAGTGACGTGTCCTGAGGGGGGCCCGGTGTTTCCATGGGCTTGTGTTCCTCAGCTCCCTGTCTGGGGAGAGAGTTTCCAAACAGTCATTAATTCTCTTAAATGTGTTGGTCATTTGCTCTGACCTTGGGGGTCACCTTTGCTGGGGTGGCTGGGGCCAGGCAAAGCTGATGAACCAGAGCTGGGGCTGCTTTTTGTCAAGGGTGTTTGTGCCATGCTCAGTACTGGGCTGAGAGTTGAAGCCCAAACTCACTGCAGGGCTGTCTGACCCTCGTGACAGCTGGAATATCATGACAGGGATCTGCTTTGCCCGGGGCTCCATCTCTCTCTGGCTGCAGAGAGGTTGGAAGTGTTTGCACTGGCAGCAGCGAGAAGGGAACCAAATGGAGAGGAGAGCAGGGAGAGCTGCTGGGAGAGGCTGTGGCTGCTGGGTGGGAGCAGCAGCTCATGGGACCCCCAGCTCAGGGACTCCCCCATTACCCCTGTGCTTGGTTCTTATCTCCAGACAAATCTTCCCCTTCCTCTGCAGAGCTCTTCCCCTTCCTCTGCAGAGCTCTTCCTTCCTGGGGAAGTGGGTGAGCTGAGGGGTAGCAGCAGCCCAGCTCCCAGAGGAGACCCAGAGGGGGTTGTGGCACTCACAGACCCATTTAAAGACAAACTCTGGGAAGGTGTAACAGGAGGTGCAGGCAGGTCTCAGCACCCTGTTTGGTGGGGACTGGGGAGGGAGTGACTCTGGCTTGGAGACCCCAGCAGGGATCAGTGTGCCCAGGCAGACTGGTGCTCAGCAGGAGCCTGTTTCTCTGCCCTGACAGCATTTACTCCAGGAATCAGATGCTGGAGATGAGAAAAGACTTAGTGGAGATAGGAAAAGACTTCCTGGCACCTTGCTCTGCTCTTGCACCACCTCACTGTGACTGTTTCGAGCCTGTCTGGTCCTTGGCCTAGGTAGAGGCAGGTGCAGACATGTTGGTGGTGCTCAGAAGCTGTTCTGGGGGTGGAGGGGTCCCCAAGTCTGTGCTGGTGCCATCAGTAGCACCTGGCTGAGGGCACAGGTGTGACATGCAGGACAGGCTTTTGTCTGGAACAAAGGCTGCCATCTGCCCAGCCCACGTTCCTGCAGGAGGGGGAGGCTGCTGCTGCTTGTTCTGCCCCTCAGCTTTGCTCCCAGCCCTCGGAGAGGCAGGATTGCACCGTGGCTGCTGGCTGACCCCGGGTGATTTATGTAACGTGGTCCTGCTTCCCAGGCTGTGTCCATGGGCTGTGTGTGCCTGAGGGGGTGTGCCAGGATGTTCCACAGCCATGTGGAATTCAGCTGTAAGGACGTGGGAGCTGGGAGCTAGCAGAGCTCTCTCCTTGCCTCTTGTGGGGTATTTTTCTCCTCTCAAGTGTTTAAACAATAGCGTGGATCCTCATCCTGATGTGTTGCAGTGAGTCATTTTCCTTAGCACGGTGTGTGTTGCTTTTTTCCCGGATGGCTCTGGCTCAGCCTTGACGTAGGTGCTCCATATGTGGGGTGAGAAACATCAGAGATGGGTTTGTCTCCCGTGGAAGGGCGGCACGACCCTCTCTGGCCAGGTGTGGGAGCTGTTGCTGCAGGATATTTGGGGAGAAGGTGGGATATTGGGAAGGAATTCCTTCCTGTGAGGGTGGGCAGGCCCTGGCACAGGCTGCCCAGAGAAGCTGTGGCTGCCCCTGGATCCATCCAAGGCCTGGTTGGATGAGGTTTGGAGCACCCTGGGCTAGTGGGAGGTGTCCCTGCCCATGGCAGGGGATGGGACAGGATGAGCTTTAAGGTCCCTTCCTCCTAAACCATTCCAGGATTCTGTGGTGTGGGCTCCCTACTGGCCAGCACTGTGCTGAGCACATGGTTTGGGTATGGTTGGTTCAGAGCTAAATCTTCTAAAATAATCTTTCTCAAAATGGTTTCTAGAGCAACAATCCTGGCTCTCGGGTTCCTCAGCGTTAACTAAATAAACTGTCTTTAGGAAAAAAAATTAAAAAATGGCATCGAGCCGTGAGCCTCCAGACTGTGCATGTTACAGCTCCAGCACTGTGGGAGCAGCATCCCTGTGCCTCAGACTTCTCCTCCTTCCTTCTCCTTCCCTCCCGTGGCATCTCCCCACATCCACAGGCACTGCCCAGAGCCTACGTGCTGCCTGGCAGCCGCCAAACGAGCACAGCCAGCTTCCCTCCCCGCCATTCCAGCCGCTCCTGGGCCGCTCCAAACGCGGCGATATTGGATAATTGCGGGATTAACAAACACGCAGCAGCAGGGAGAAGGGAACAGTCCTGCTGGGAAGGCACCTGGCAGCAGAGGTGGGCACGGGGAGGCTGCGGCGCTGAGCCACGGCTGAGTCACGGCTGACTCAACGGCACCAGACTACCGGCGTGGGGCCGGGCACTCCCCACCTGCCCCGGGCTGTGCCAGGGTGGGTTCACACCAGCGGGTCCCTCTCTGCAGGGCAGCACAGGGGAGCTGCTGGGGAGCAGCTGCGAGGGGCACGGAGCGCAGCGTCAGCCCCGTGTGCCCGCTCCTGCTGCCGGCGCGTCCCCTAGCTGGGTGTCACTCGAGTCCCTTGGCTCGAGGTGCAGCTGTGGTTTCCAGGCCTTTAGTCATCAGCAGGGAGAGCTGGGGCTCAAGATGTATCTTGGAGCACGCTGAGATAATTTTGGCCTCTGACAGCTTTCCCTGGGAGCCGGGAAGGGCTGAGCGAGGCTGGGTCAAAGCTGGTGGTGCCCAGCAGTGCTGGGAGCCCTGCTCTCCTTGGGGTCCCACTGCCTCCCTGGGGTCCTGCTCCCTCACTGGGTGTTCCAGTCTCTCCCTTTGTCCAGTTCTCTCCCTGTGTGTCCATCTCCTTCCCTGAGTGCTCTTGGAGGAACAAGGGAGAGAGAAACCCCTACCAGCTCTCCAAGCTGGTCTGTGCACATCAACCTTTCCAGGCTCTGAGGGCTCTCCTGGTGCCCAGGGCTGATTCCTGGGGCTTGTGGCCGGCCAGGGAGGTGCTGTGGTGGACGAGGGCCAGTGTGAATATGGTTGGCAGGAGCTGGCCTTGGAGCTTCAAACTCCTTCTCTCAAATCCCCCGAGGTTGTTACGTGACGCTAATTAGTAGGTTAGAAAATGCTTGATGAATCAGCTGACCCAAACCATCCTCTCCCGGAGCCGGCTGCTGCTTGCCTAATGCTGGAGTGTTTGGAGTGGCACGGCATGGGAACGGGCTCGTTAGTCCCAAGCCGGCGAGGCAATCCGTGAGAAGCAAATTGCTGGCTGATTAAAAAAGGCATCTGCATCCCCCAGTGGTGTTTGTGCCGCTCCCCGCGCCTGGCTGCGCTCCGGTGTGTGCAGCTGGGGGCTCGCAGGGGCTCGCTTCGCTTCTGTCACTTCAATCCTTCTACTAAAATAGTAAGAAACTGTTCTCACCTAGCAACCAGGGAGAGAGTGAATGTCAGAGCTTCTCCCTTCCTAGCTGGGCTCCATAATGCCGGTACAGTGTGGAGAGCCTGGCACACACCAGCCTTCAGATCACCCTGAGAAACTCCCCGTGTGCAGCAGCCATCTGGGAAGGGCTGCGCAGAAAACCAGGTCGTTTTATGACGGGAGCTGCCATAAATCTCCCTCCTCCCCCCTCATCACCTCCTTAACATGCAGAGGGAGAGGTTGCAGTGTGCTGTGTCTCTGTGAACCAAAAATCTATCAATGATGGCTTTTTCCTTAATACAAGAGCTTTTATCAGCGCTGTCTGCAGAGTGTCCTGGCCCCAGCTCCGGGAGGGGAGGGCTGGCCAGAGCCTTCCTCCCCCGTCCTCCCTCCTCCAGCTCTTTCTGTTTCGTGGGAAATGAACGTTCTGGTCTTGAAAATTGGTCTTGCTCTGAATAATTCACTTTTAACATGGAGATTGTTGTTTGTGATGAAGGCTCTGGGTTCCTCTCACAGCATATTGGAGGCCAGTGGCCACTCTGTGAAGGGGCTGCTTTCACACACCAGGGCACAGCTGTGGGGTCTGGCCTACGAGTATAGGGAAAACCCCTGGATTTGGTCCACAGGCTGTCACACAGCATTAAACCTCTCTAGTCAAATTATATTTTAAAATACTGCAGCCAGTGGGGTCGGGTCCTGCAGGTCCTCATCCCCAGGGAGCCCAGCTGAGCACTGGGGGTGGTGGTGGGCTCAGCTGCACACGGTGACCTGGCGTGGTTATAAAGGGGCTTGTTCCTCCTGCTGGCACCTTTTCTCCACTCCTGACTCACAGCCAAGGTCTCCACCATCCTTTCCAGCAGTGTGGGATGAGGCTCTGGCTCTGGTCCTCCATCCTTCAGGTGGGAATGAGCTCCCCACTCTATGGGAGCAGCTCAGGGCTCCTTCTGTCAAGGCAGACCTTGCTTTTCCTCTTGTTTTCCTATTTGGCACTGGGTTAATAAACCAGATCACCTCCTGGCTGTGCCCCATGTCCATTGGCTCTGCAGTGTGCCTGTGACCTCCTGGTGCCACTGTCCCCCCAGCCCGAGCCATGCATTCCAGGGAGCTCCTGCTCTCCCTCCTCTGAGCTCTTCACCACCGAGTGCTCTGGCCTGTCCTGCTGCCTCTCTCGTTTGTCCACCTGTGCCTTGCTGCTGCTTCCCATCCCATGCTTCTCCTGCCACCTCCAGCCTCCCCCTCAACCTCCTTGTCCTTCAGTTCTGGAGTGCCCCAGAGCCTTGGCACGTGGTGGGACCGTGCTGCTGTCAGCCTCTCCCCTCCTGACTCAGGGGCCCACCCTGCAGGTGCCCTGGGAGCTCATCCTCAGGCCGGGCTGAGCCCTGCTCTCCCCTGCTTTGAGCCGACATGCTCCAAAACGTTTTAATGCCCTGCAAGTTCTGCAGCAGCAATGAGTCACGCTTACGCAGGCTGGGCCGGGCTGGGGGGAGCGCAGCCCGCGTGCTCTCCCGGGGGTGCAGTGCAGTCTCTGTTGCTGTCTGTGCCTCTCTAATTTATTCCTATTGATCTCCTGCTCGGGCTGGCTCGGCACAGCAGCGCTGGCAAAGCCCCTCTCGCCGGTGAGCCGGCACCGAGGCGTTGGGCACGAGCTGCTGCTTTAGGGATGGTATTTTTCCTCAGGGTTCCACCTTCCGTGCGTGTGTTGTCATGCCGAGCAGTGGGAGCAGATGCTTTCTGCATTACAGGGTGTGCTGCGTGCGTGGGGAGCGAGGAGCCGTGCAGCTCCGGCATCCCCACGACCTGCCAGCGGCTCTCCGTGCGCTGGAGAAACCTCTGGGAGGTTTTCCATCATCGCCCTGCTCTCCTCCTGCCCCTCTCCGTTTCGGCTGGGGCCGGGTTCAGCCGGTGTCTGCACGCACTGAATCCCTCTCAGTCTGCCCTGGGATCCCTGTGGAGCTGCTGAGGCGCTTCCAGCAGCCCTGCATTTGTGCTCCCCATTGCAGCACTGCCCGGAGTCTCGTGTGGAGAGCTGATGCTCAAGCCCCCTTTGTCCTGGGAATCTGCTCCTGCTCAGCCTCTGCAGCCTCTCGGGCTGGGGGTGATGAAAGGCAGGAGCAGTTCCCTGCTCAGCTCCTGCTTTCCCCTTTAAGCCTGCGCACGCGGTTCCTGCTGGCGTCAGCGTGAGGGAAGAGCCGAGCAGGATCCCCGAATTAAACCAGGGCTGATGCTCGGGAGGTTTGCAGAAGGGCTGAAGCAAGCTGCAAACAAGCTGCTTTAAAAATAGCTGCATGGAGGTGTGGCTCATGCCGGGCTCATGGAGCATCCGTGGGCTGCCGTGGTCTTCCTCCCACTGGGATCCCTGTGCACGGTCCAGCCACCGGCACTGAGGGCTCCCTGCCTGCACAACCCCCAACTCTGGCTTTGTGCTTGCTGAAGGGGTTTTAGTGTCAAATAAGCTTTTTTCCCGTCAGCCAAGGCTGTTAACACTGGGAGAGTTTCTCTCCAGTCGCTCCATGTTGCTGCAAGGTGTTCCATAGGCACGGGAGCAGCCTGCAGGAGCCGGCGAGCTGAGGTCTCTGTGAGGGACCCCTTCAAATCTGCTGCAAATCTGATTCTGAGTCAAATCCTCTGAGCTGAAATAACACCCGTGCAGCTCTGTGAGCCTGGGCCCAGCCAGGGCTGGGAGAGCCAGCCCAGTGCCAGGCAGGGCTCTCAGGCTGGGGGGTGAATGATGGAAGCAGCTCTGTCTCCATCCCCTGCTCGTGTTGCAGACCCAGTTAAGGATCTTGCTGGTGTGGTCCCTCCACGTTGCCTGAGGGTTGTGCCAGGCAGGGCACTGGAGCCATAGAACCACGGAATCATGGAATGCTTCGGGTTGGAAGGGAGATTAAAGCTCATCTCCACCCCCTGCCATGGGCAGGTACACCTTCCCCTGGCCCTTTAGGGTAGGTTGTCAGCCCAGGTTGCTCCAGGTCCCATCCAGCTGGCCATGAACCCTTCCCACCAGGAAGCACGAGCCCGAGTCCTCGGCTGCCTCCCCATAGCGAGCGAGAACGCGGCAGCCGCTTTCCAATTTATTTTTATCTTGTTGATCACATGCTTTGTAATGTTAAATGTTCTGTGGAGGAGGAAATTTCTGCAACTGCAGAATGAATAGGAGTTTAGGGGGTTTCGGTTGAACTTGATAATCAATTTTTGCAAATCCCAGGCTCGTGCTGACAACCTGCAGCAGCCAAGGGATATTAATGAAAATGTTCCCATTCTAATTGTGGCTCCGTACGTGCGGAGCAGCCGTGGGCATCGTGCACTTCAGGGACTCTGCTTGGTGGCACCAGCCAAGATGTGACCCCTCGAGCATCTTCACGCCTGGCTTTGGGGCATGGCTGGGTGTGACCAGGGCTGGGGGAAGCCAGGCCTGGCTGAGCAGGGTTTAAGCAGCTTGGAGAGTCTCAGGAGGAGCAGGGAGGTGCTGCACGCATGGATCAGGTGTCCCATGTCCCCTGGCAGGACACACAGCACAGCAGAGTGGCTCCTGGAGCCACCCCAGCAAAGTTGTCTTCCCGTAAGCACACTGGATTTAATTTTATTTTAAGCCATTAAAAAACTGTCCTGGTATCTGATTTCATCTTCCAGCTCTGTTACAGCTGCCAAGATGACCAAAATGTGGTTTCAGAGTAGACTGGGATTCGCCTTCAATGCAGACATGTTTCCAGGACTTGCATTTCATAGAATTATGGGATGGTTTGGGTTGGGAAGGACCTTAAGGCTCATCTCATCCCACCCCTGCCATGGGGAGGGACACCTTCATCAGAGGTGCTCCAAGCCCTGTGTCCAGCCTGGCCTTGGACACTTCCAGGGATCCAGAGGCAGCCACAGCTGCTCTGGGCAATGAGCAGAGGGCTTTGAAGAGGGGTGGCCGTGCTCTGCTTGAGAGGTTCCCTGGAACAACCATCATTTCTTAAATGTCCAGGATGCCAGGAGCAGGGGTGGATGGAAATCACCTGCTCCAGGCAGGCCCTGAGCAGCAGAGCTTGGCACTCTGTGCCCTGTGCCCAGAGGAGGTTTCTGGAGCTGGCTGTGCCTCCTTCACGGAGCGGCAGGAGCAGAACATCCCCACACGCTGCTGCCCCCGTCTGCCAGAGACCTCTGCTCGGCTGCTCCTGGGGGGTGAGGGAGGAAGCCCCTGCTGTGGTGCAGTCTGGTGGCCCTGAGTGACCCTGTCTGGTGGCAGCTCCACCTGACCCACTGGACTTTGTGCGGCGGCACCACGGGCTCCGTCCCGCTGGCCGCGTGCCCCTGGCCCACACCGAGCAGGGCAGAGGGGGCAGAGAGGGGGGAGAGGCTGCAGGGTTGTTTCTTTTTGTTATGGTGAAGGTACTGAGGCACCTTCAGGCTGCCCAGAGCAGCTGTGGCTGCCCCAGCCCTGTGTCTGAGGCCGGCTTGGATGGGGTTTGGAGCAGCCTGGGGCAGTGGAAGGTGTCCCTGCCCATGGGGGTGGATGAGCTTCAAGGTTCTTTCCCACCCAACCATTCCATGGTGTGTGACTGTGGTTTGGGGGTGGTTGCTCTTGGTCTCTCAGCAGGAGCAGCCTTGGCAGCTGGATGATTTAGGAGACCAAGTGTCAGGCTGGGATTTGGGATGACAAGCCAGGCACTGCTGGGGGTTCTTCCTCCCCTCCCCTTGTGTTTGTTTGGGATTTTTTTAGAGGGTTGCAGAAGACCTGAGGGCAGGTGGATGCTCTAGGCCGGGTGGGAGCAGCCACTTTGAGAGGAGAGGACCAGCCTGGTGCACCCCACACCTGTTTGGTTGCAGCCTCCTTGCTGCAGTGATGATGATGATGATGATGATGGGTGTGATGGCCACATTTCTGAGCTGTCAGCCTGTATCTTTCAGTTCTCCTTGTTGCTGCTGTTGAGTGCCTCCAGCTGGGGCCAGGCTGTGATGGTGTCAGTCTGAGTAGGCTCCTCCAGGCACCCTGGCATGGCATGAAGGCTCCTAAAGCAGGATGGGAGGTGCAGCACTGGCTGTGGCTCCTTGAAGGGTCTGTTCCCTCTTTCCTCTGCTGCTCTTTGGTGGTGGAGGAGAATGGGAGGCTACTGGAGGAGCAGGGGCGGGGTGTCCTGGTTGTACCCTCAGCACTGTGAGCCTGGGTGGCTGCTCCAGGTGCCAGTGCTCCCACTGCAGGGATCCACCCATCACCATGGGGATCCATCACTCACCATGGGGATCCATCAGACAGCATAGGGATCCACCCATCACCACAGGGATCCATCACTCTGCACAAGCTTTTCGGGGCTCTCAGCCCCATGCTCAGACAGGCCCCTGGCTCTCAGCTCCAGTGGCACTCAGGGCTGGTGTCCCTGTGTCCTTGTCCCACAGAGAAGCAGGGTCCCGAGCGGAAGAGGATCAAGAAGGAGCCCGCCACCAGGAAGCCAGGCCTGCTCTTCGGCATGGGCCTCTCGGGGATCCGGGCAGGGTACCCGCTCTCCGAGCGCCAGCAGGTCGCCCTCCTCATGCAGATGACAGCAGAAGAGTCTGCAAACAGCCCAGGTGAGACTGGGAGGGGTTTGTCCTGCAGGGTGGGCACAGGTGGGAGCTGCAGCCAGAGGCTCCGGAGTTCCCGGGGTCACCCGAGGGTCAGGTACAGCAGCAGGGCTGAGCTGCCCCCCCTGGCATGCTGCAGGGGGGCTGGTTTGCTGCTCTGGGGGTCTCACTGCTCCCACGGGGCTCTGCAGGTGACTCCAGGTGTGGTGTCACTGGGATCCACCCGTGGCACTGGCTGCCTTTCCTTTTCCCAGTGTCCCTCGGTCCCAATCCAGGTCACCACCCAGCCCTCCCTGGCTGCTCAGCTGCAGCTTTGGTTCCATGGGAGCCTCCTCCCCCTCAGCTCTGTGTTTCCCACTGGCCTCTCAGGCTATCTCAGTAAAGGAGGATTGTGAATAAAGACAAAATATCATCCTCTGTAGGTTTTTAATGTTTCTTCTCTGGGAAGAGGATAAGATGTGTAGCCACTGCAGCTGTAACTAGAGTTGTGGAGCAGCTGGAACGTGTTTACCATGGATTTTGTGTTCTAGTAATTTTTATCTGTTGCAAACATGCCCCCCCCTAGGTTTTTGGAGGCTCTGTGCTGTCAATGTGCTCACATCCTCATCCTACACACAACACTGCAGCTTCTAGCCAAAACCCCACCAATCTCACTGCTTATGTCGCTGTTATTTGGGAAAACCAGAAGAGAAAAAGCTGCAGAGCATTCCAGTGTTCTCCCAGGAAAAGCAGTCTCCTCCCAAGGCCATCAGACCTCACATGTGCTTGGTTAAAAGGCCACTTCCCTGGGGAATTGAGGTTTGAGGGTAAGGAGCTGCATTGTCTGCTCCCAGATCACGGGATTGCCCACAGTGTTTGCCAGGACTGCAGCTCTCCAGTGGGGCTGGCAGCCCGTGGTTCCCATCTCCGTGGGACACACACAGGCTGCTCTGTTCACATCCACGCCAGAGCCTGGCTTGCCTCTCGCTGCCTTGTGGTGAATATTTTGGGAAGAGCCGAGATGAAACGTGATGCACGAGCTCCCTCTAAGGGCTTGGGAATCCTCTTCCTGTTGGAACAGCACTCCCTGACGCTGTTTCTCTTCTCCCTGCAGTTGACACAACACCAAAGCATCCCTCTCAGTCTACAGTTTGTCAGAAGGGAACTCCCAACTCTGCCTCCAAAACCAAAGATAAAGTAAATAAGAGAAACGAGCGAGGAGAGACTCGGCTGCATCGCGCTGCCATCCGCGGGGACGCCCGGCGCATCAAGGAGCTCATCATCGAGGGTGCAGATGTCAATGTGAAGGACTTTGCAGGTAACAGCCCAGCAACCCCAACTTTTTTCCCACCTGGCTGTGTGTTTCACTTCCCAGAATGATTCTAAGGAAAAGCAGTTTGTTTCTAACCTGGGGTTGCACCTTGGAAAGAGGGGATTTGCCAAAAATTGTGATTTTGCTCTTTTAAAAAAACCCGAAAACCACAGACAACAAAAAGCCACAGAAAAAGCATCCCCCAAAACATCAGTTTTCTTGTTGGAGTTTGGGAGCAGAATTCCCAGGCTATGCAGTCTGCCTGAGGTGGTGAAGGTGGGCTGGGCAGGATTCAGAGAATCCCTGGAGCTGTTGTGGCTGAACACACCAAAGCTGACCAGGCCACTCAGGACCATTTTCTTCTGCCCTTCCACGGGGGTGCTGAATTGGAAGTCTGGAGGGGGATTTGCAAAGGGAGGTGGGCTGGTTTAGCTCTATTTTTACTTAAAATAGAAGGAATTATGTGCACAGAAATATTCGTGAGAGTGGGTTTGTGAAGTCATCGCTCTGGAGTTGGGGGGCTGATGCCTGTGAATTTTTGGGAGTTGTTTTTAAGCACTGAATGTGGGGGTGCTGCTGATGGGGAGGGAATGTGAAGGGCAAGGCTGGGAGGAGCTGTTGACCATCCTGACCCTCAGATCAGGAGTAGTACCATCTCCTCCTCCTCCTCAGCAGTGCTGCTAGGCTCCTGATTAGGGTGGTGGGATGAGATGGGGACAGCCCTGAGCCCTGCAGGGAGGAGGCAGCCACGGGATGCTGGTGCAGGGGTGGTGAAGGTGCTGCTCGGTGGGGCTGGATCAGCCTTTCTTCGGCACGTCCGAGAGCTTGACTTTGCTCTTTGCTGTTCTCCTCGCATGATTTTGGGGCTATAAATAGACGTGGCTGTTCCTCCACCCGTATGATTAATCCCAGTGCCAGACTGAAGTATCAGTTGTGATTAATTCCGGGCACAGGTGCCCCCTCCAAAGGCTGCAAGTGAAGGTAACGGAACGCGCTCCCACGGCGCTATCAGCAAAACACCGGGGCAGCCGCGCTGGGGAGCTTCAAAACAGGCTCTGCTTAAAAATAGTCTGGTAGAACACGATAAAATATTTCGTTCTGTGCTCTTCAGAGATTTGTTTGAGCTCTGGAGCCGCCATTACTGTGGAAATGCTGCTGTTTGGTTTTTCCCCCGAGCCCAGGCTGGTGTTCCTGTTTGGAGAGCACACAGAAAATCTCCGGGGGGCTGTCTCGAGCCCTGTCTGCAGTTCTGAGAGCAGGCCTGGTCTGGGCACCAGGGTTTCCCTTACAGAGGGATTGGAACCTAAAGCAGCTTGAGAGAAGTGTGGAGAGGGATGTTTCACAGAATGGAGTGACGGGGCAAGAGGGAATGGCCTTAAGCTGACAGAGGGCAGGGTTAGATGGGATATTGGGAAGAAATTCTTCCCTGTGAGGGTGGGCAGGCCCTGGCACAGGTTGCTCAGAGAAGCTGTGGCTGTCCCATTGCTGGAAGCATTGAAGGCCAGATTGGAGAGGACTTAGAGCAGCCTGGGCTAGTGGAAGGAGTCCCTGCCCATGGCAGGGTGTGGGACTGGGTGAGCTTTAAGATCCCTTCCAACCCAGACCATTTCATGATGGTGTAAAGGGGAACAGATTTAACACCTTTCTTTCATATGACATCAACAATTCTCCTTATTTCCCATATGAAACTTTCCATTTCCAGGGGCTGTGTCACGTCTGGCAGGTGCTCTGACTGTAGCACATGGTATGACCAGAGGGAGAAGTGGGATTATTCTGTGACTGCCTGGCAGGAGTGGCAGGGCAGAGCTGCAGGTTCCTTCCTGCTGTGCCATGGGGGTCCGGGCAAACACTGCCAGCTTGGCCACCAGAGCAACACAGCCCTGCCCACACTGACCCAGCATCCAGTTCCCTGGATCTCAGTGCCACTGTGAAGGTGGTGCTGTGGCAGGCTGACCTGGGACAGAGGCTGGACAGAACTAAAGGAATAAATTAATTATTTATTAATTTATTAATTTATTAAATTTATTAAAAGGCTTTCAAAGGATACACCTTTGGCACCAAGTACAATAGCCTGGACATGGCTCCACCCAAAATGGACCACTAGGCATGAGTCTTCACACTTTTATAAGTTTTGGTCCATTTCCATATTAGGGTTAATTGTCCAATTCCAGCTCCAGGTGATGCAGTCCCACCAACCCAGATTGCTCTCCTCAGTTTTGTATTGTTTACACTTTTTGGGCCCAAAGCTGTAGTGGTGTCCTTGGTTCTGGGGCTACAAAAGGATTGTCCTGGGGCTGGAAAAGGGTTGTCCTGGGGCTGGAAAAGGATCGTCCTGGGGCTGGAAAAGGATTGTCCTGGGGCTGGAAAAGGGTTGTTCTGGGCTGGAAAAGGATTGTCCTGGGGCTGGAAGAGGATTGTTCTGTGCCCTTGGTTCTGGAATAGCCTTGTTCTGTCCGACTGAGCTGCGAGGAGAACTCACCAGCACTTTCTGTGAAGTTCAGACTCACACACTAAGGAAGTACAGAATCTGAAAGGGTACAGAGCTGACCTGAAGGCGTGTCCCTGAGTGTCCCTGTCCTTGCAGGCTGGACGGCGCTGCACGAGGCCTGCAACCGGGGCTACTACGACGTGGCCAAGCAGCTGCTGGCGGCGGGCGCCGAGGTCAACACCAAGGGGCTGGACGATGACACCCCCCTGCACGACGCGGCCAACAACGGCCACTTCAAGGTCAGGGTGCTGGGGTTCACTGCTGTGCTTTAAATGGCTCCTCTGGAAACCTGTGCTTCGAGCAGCCCACTGTGAAAACAGAGATTCGGGGTGGTTTTGTCTCGTTTCCCATGGAGCGGGCAGGAATTTGTGTTCAAGGCCAGGCTGGATGGGGCTCGGTGCTGCCTGGGTTAGTGGAAGGTGTGTCTGCTCGTGGCAGGGGGTGGCATGGGATGGGCTGGAAGGTCCCTTTCAGCCTAAATTATTCCCTGCTTGTGTGAATTTCCCTGTCTCAGAGCTGTTGAGTGTTTTAGTTGGTTCTCCTCTGCACAGGAGGTAGTTCATTCTTTTGGAATTGGGACAGGAGCTTGAGTTTGTGCTTTGTTCTTCCTCCCTCTTTCCTGCCCAGGTTAGTTCTTAGAATCACAGGATCATTAAAGTTGGAAAAGACTCCACAATCATCCAGGCCAGCCTTTAACCTTATGCTGCCAGTGCACCACTAAACCCTATCTCTAAATGTTTTTTGAACACTTTCAGAGTTGATGATTCTACCACTTCCCTGGGAATGTTGCTGGGGCTTCCCTCTTATGTTAGTACCACAAGGCATCTTCTAGTTATGTATGAAAATCATGCAAAAAAAATACCCTGGAATCAAAACATCGTGAGCCTCTTCAAGCCTCCATTTCTCTTTCCAGGTGGTGAAATTGTTGTTGCATTATGGAGGGAATCCTCATCAAAGCAACAGGAAGGGCGAGACACCTTTGAAAGTAGCGAATTCTCCCACCATGGTGAACCTGCTCCTCGGGAAGACCACGTACCCCTCCAGTGAAGAGAGCTCCACAGGTGAGGCTGGCCTTTCTGTGGCCCTGGCAGTGACACTTGTGGCCTGCAGCTAGCACAGAGACCTTAAGAGGACAGAGAAGTGAGACTCTTGTCAGATGCTGCCGTGCTCAGGAGCCCACGTGTAGCTGTAACCCAAATTCAGACACCAGCTTTAGCTTGGGGGGCTGTTTGCCCTGGAAGCCAGCATTGGGGTCACTTCCCAATGCAGTTGGGCTGTAGGATTGGAAGCCAGTTGCAGGTAAATGGGTGTCTTACCTTTGGCAGGTGGGTAATTCCAGTGGAGAGGGGAAGGTTTGCGTGCCTGCCCTGTGTTCCTGTCCTTCAGCTGTCCCAGCACTGGTGCTTCAGGTTCTGCTTCCAGGCTGTCCCTGCTAGAGCCTCTTCCACCAGTGCCACCACTGTGGGGCACTCTGCAGGTTTTAATTAGTGCAAATTAGACTTCTCAGTCTTTTGGGGAGCCTTAACCTACACTGTGTGCAGTCATAACCCTGTTCCAAAGTTCTCATGATACACCCAGGATGTTATTTTGAGGAACACCCCGTGCAGGTTGGAAGTGGAGGAAATTCCTTCCAAAAAGATCCCCCAGGCTGGCATTCCGAGCTGTTGGCTGCCAACTTGCAGAGGCTGGATGAGGCCAGAGGGCATAAGAGCTGTTGCAGGGGTTGGTGTGTGCAGGAGGCCAGTGATGTTCTCCACCCAGAACCCTTGGCAGTGCTTAACACGCTGTTCTTCTCACTCTGCAGAGACCTCAGAAGAGGAGGACGCCCCTTCCTTCGCTCCCTCCAGCTCCGTTGATGGCAATAACACAGACTCAGAGTTTGAGAAGGGTTTGAAGCACAAGCCCAAGGCCCAGGAGCCCCCCAAAACCATCACCCCGGTGAAGGATGAGTATGAATTCGATGAGGACGATGAGCAGGACCGGGTCCCGCCGGTCGATGACAAACATTTGCTGAAAAAGGATTACAGGAAAGAGACTAAAGCAAACAGTTTCATTTCCATACCCAAAATGGAAGTGAAAACTTATACTAAAAATAACACAATTACACCAAAGAAAGCTGCCCACCGCATCCTGTCGGACAGCTCGGACGAGGAGGAGACCAGCGTGGCCGTGGGCACGGGGGAGAAGCTGCGCCTCTCCGCCCACTCCATATTGCCCAGCAGCAAAATCCGGGAGCCCGCCAGCACCAAGGCACCCAAGGAGAAGAGCAAAGTAAAAAAGAAGCGGAAGAAGGAGACAAAAAGCAAAGAGGTTCGGTTTGGCAAAAAAAATGACAAGTTTTGTTCCTCTGAATCAGAGAGTGAAAACGTGGAGAGTGAGGAGGATGATAGAGACTCTCTACAGAGCTCTAGCTGTGTAAAGGACTCAAGGCTAGTGCTAAAGGAATCCTCCTTGTTTAACTCTCTGTCTGCCTCATCGACCTCTTCACATGGGAGTTTAGCATCCCAGAAACATAATCCCAGTCTTACAGAACAGCACTCCAAGCACTGGAGGACGGACAATTGGAAAACCATATCTTCTCCAGCTTGGTCAGACGTCAGTTCCCTATCGGACTCCACCAGGACGAGGCTGACGAGCGAGTCAGACTACTCGTCCGAGGACTCGAGCTTAGAGTCACTAAAGCCAGTCAGGAAGAAACCAGAGCACAAAAAGAAAAACACCCCCCACAACACTGTTTCTGAGAAAAAGAATTCATTCCATAGCAATGTGGATGGAGCAATTCCAAAGCTGGACAAGGAGGGGAAGGTTGTTAAAAAGCATAAAACAAAACACAAACATAAAAACAAGGAGAAGGGACAGTGTCCCATCAGCCAAGACATTAAAATTATCAAAACATTTTCTTTTGAGTTTGAGGACTCTAAACAAAAGCCTGAGAAAGGCTTGATAGTAGAGACAGAAAATCCAGTCGAAAACAAGTTGAAAGTGTTAAAGCACGATCGGGAACATGGCAAGAAGGAGGAAAAGCTCCCCAAAGGTAAAGCAGAGGAGAAGGAGTGGTTGTTTAAAGATGAGACTGGAAAATCCTCAAAAGAGGAGAAATCATTAAGGAAAATCAAAGATGGTAGTAAAGACCTGAGCAAATCCTTCAGAGAAGGATTGAGTAAATCAGAAAAAGAGAAACCTGTCAAGGAGAAATCTCCCAAGGAGGACAAGCCAAGAATACACAAGGAGGAGAGAAAGAAGAAGTCAAAGGACAAGCAGTCCAAATCTGAGAAGAAGAATGAGCTGAAGGAGGAGAAGGTTTCTAAACTAGAGAAAGAAAAATCCTTCAAGGAAGAGAAGGAAAAATGCAAAAAAGAAAAACTTTACAGGGACGAGTCTGGGTTTGATGAGTTCAATAACAAGACTCAATTTGCTGAAAGTGAGGACACAAAGTTCAGCCTTTCGGACGATCAGCAGGAGAGGTGGTTTTCAGACTTGTCCTCTGATTCATCCTTCGATTTCAAGGGTGAGGACAGCTGGGATTCTCCAATAACGGATTTCAGGGAGATTAAAAATGACACCGTGGCAAAACTAATCATAGAACCTGTGAAAGAGGAAATTAAAGACAAGAAAAAGGAAAATAAAATGAAAGAGAAGAAGGAATACAACGAGAAGCGGAATGAAAAGGACACTTTCTTAAAGAAAAAGGAGAGGGATTACGTGGAGAAAAGCTCCGAGAAGAAAAAGGACCAAACAGACAGACACAAAGTTACTCCCAGTTATTTGCCTGAAAAGGATAAGAAAAGGAAGGATTCTGTGGAGGCTGGCAAGGAGAGGAAAGAAAAAGACACAGGTGAAACCAACAAAGACAGAAAAGATTCCTCTGACGGCTCTAAAGAGAGGAAAGATCCCAAGACGAAGCAGGAGGAGCCCTATCGAGATGACTTCAAGGAGTACGGCTGTGAAACGTTCTTCAAGGATAAGTCTGACCCTGAATTCAGTGGGAAAACCCTGGAGAGCTGGGAGAGGCACCATTCTGGGAAGGAAAAGGAGAAGAAAGATGCTCCTGATAAAGAAAAAAAAGAAAAGGTGAAGCCAGAAAAATACAAGGAAAAATCCAAAGAAGGCGACAAGGAGAAAAATGAAAAAGCTGCTCCAGAGAAAATCCTGAAGGACAAAGAACTAGAGAAGAGTTTCAAAGAGAAGAAAGATACTAAGGAGAAATACAAAGATCTTCACAGCAAAGACAAGGAGAGGAAGAGTTCTTTCGACCAGGTGAAGGAGAAGAAAGAGAAAAACTTCTCAGCGGACAGAGACGATTTCTCCGAGAAGAAGGACGAGAAGAAAGGCAAGGAGAAGAGCTGGTACAGCATCGCCGACATCTTCACGGACGAGAGCGAGGACGAGCGGGACGATTACAGCCTGAGCGGGTTCAAGGTCGGGGAGGCGGCCGGTGGCGAGGGGCATCGCCTGGACAGCCTGCAGGACAAGGAGGAGGGCGCCGAGAAGGAGCCGTACCCCGACAAGCACCGCAAGTACTCGTCCGAGCGGCAGCACTCGGAGAAGCAGAAGGATAAGGAGTCCAAGGAGAAGAAAAAGGACAAAGGAACATCGGAAGGGGGAAAGGAGAAGAAGGAGAAGGGCTCCTTTGAGAAACACAAAGAGAAGAAGGATAAAGACTCCAGTGAGAAGTACAAGGACAGGAAGGAAAGGACGTCCACGGATTCCACTCAGGAGAAGAAGAACAAGCAAAAGCTCCCAGAAAAGGTTGAGAAGAAACACACCAGTGATGACAAGGTGAAAAGCAAGCATAAGGAGAAGCCGGACAAGGAGCATTCCAAAGAAAAGAAGTCTTCAAAAGGAGGGGAGTCGGAGAAGAGCCTGCTGGAGAAACTGGAGGAGGAGGCTCTGAATGACTACAGGGATGACTCCAATGACAAAATCAGCGAGATCTCCTCTGACAGCTTCACGGACAGAGGGCAAGAGCCAGGACTCACCAGCCTCTTCGAGTCTTCTAACCTCTCTCTGACCGATGCCGCTGAAGAAAAGTTTAAGGACTCTCTCCCTTTACCCTGCCTTCAGGACAAACTCAAGGAGAAGGAGAGGCACCGACATTCCTCATCTTCCTCAAAGAAAAGTCACGAGAAGGAAAAAGCAAAGAAAGAGAAGACAGAGAAAAAGGAAAAATCAGAAGAATTCAAAGACTCCAGCAGCAGAAAGGATTCCACTCATTATGATAAGGATTTCTCTGTGGATGGGGAGGCTTTTGGCTCTTCCTACAACATGAAGGCAGACGCTGATGAGGAACCGGAGAAGAGCATTGATTACTTATTTTCTGAAAAGAAGGATAAAAATGATTCTGAAAGAGAGCTGTCAAAGAAGGCGGAGAAAGAAAAGACTTACGGTTCCAGCACCATCAGCACAGCTAAAGAGAAAAAGAAGCGGGATAAACACAAGGAAAAATGGAAGGAGGAAAAGGAAAAGCATAGGGACAAACACACAGATGGTTTCTTTAAACATCACAAAGATGAGCCAAAGTCAACTCTCAAAGATAAGGATGGGCCTCAAGTTACCACCTTTAAAGATAAATCCAAGGAGGACAACCTCAAATTCGGTGAAACCAAACTGAAGGAGAAGCTTAAGGAGAATCAAGACAAAGACAAATCAGAGTCCATAAAAATAAGCAATGGGAATGAAAAAATAACCCTTTCCAAAGACAGCAGCAAGAAGGATGCCAGGCCGAGGGAGAAACTTCTGGGAGATGGTGATCTGATGATGACCAGCTTTGAGAGGATGCTGAGCCAGAAGGACCTGGAGATCGAGGAGCGCCACAAAAGGCACAAGGAGAGAATGAAACAAATGGAGAAAATGCGGCACAGGTCTGGAGACCCCAAGTTAAAGGACAAGCTTAAAAGCTCGGAGGATGTGCGCAAGAGGAGCCTGGATCTGCCAACCAAGAAGCCTCTAACGCTGGACACGCAGCTCAAGGACAAGAAACTCAAAGAGTTGGGTCCCCTGACTCCTATTCTGTCACCGGAGAACAAGGCACAGCCTGCTGTGGGGACAGACTCCAAGGACTGGATCACGGGTCCTCAGCTGAAGGAGATCCTCCCAGCATCTCCCAGGCCAGACCAGAACCGGCCCACGGGCGTCCCGACCCCGGCGTCCGTCGTGTCCTGCCCGAGCTACGAGGAGGTGATGCAGACGCCCAGGACGCCGTCGTGCAGCAACGAGGACTACACGGACCTGATGTTCGAGTGTGCGGACTCCCAGCACTCGCTGCCCATCTCCACCATGTCCATGAACGCCTGCTCTCCTTCCTTCTTCGACAGATACACCAACGTTCCCAGCGGGCTCCCCGAGAACCCCAGTCAGACCCCGACTCGCACCATCCCCTCCTCCAACCTCTACCGCTCCATCTCAGTGGATATCAGGAGGGCGCCCGAAGAGGAATTCAGTGTTGGAGATAAGTTTTTCAGACAGCAAAGTGTCCCAGCAACATCAAATTATGACTCTCCAGTGCAGCATTTAATGGAGGAGAAAGTTCCCCTTCCCTCTGTTCCTGCTGAGAAGTTCCAGTGTTTGTCTCCTGGGTATTACTCCCCGGATTATGGAGTCTCCTCTCCCAAAGTGGAGGCTTTGCACTGCGCGCCGGGAGCCGTCAGCGGGGTCGCGCAGTCGCCCGAAAGTGTCTTTTCTGGTTTACAAGCAAAATCCTCCCCTTCGCACAGGGATGAGTTGCTGGCTCCTTCAGTGGAAAGTGCTCTTCCCCCCGACATCGGCGTGCCCTTGGATACCACGGAGGAGCAGCAGGCCACTGCCTCCATCATGCCACCAGAACCCACCTACCTGCCGCCCATCGAGGAGAACCATTTCAGTTCAGGAATGCCCGAGCAAAACAACATAGACTGGGATAACCCTCCTCCCCGAAACCCAGACACTGCCATTCCTCCCAGCCTGATGGGCAACCCCACAGAGCACTCTGTCACCTGGTCCATGGGCTCGGAGCTTCTGATGAAATCTCCCCAGAGGTTTTCCGAGTCCCCTAAACCCCCGCTCTGTTCCCTAGAGCCGATTCACCCTGCACCAGTAGCCTTCATTCCCACAGAGACTTCCTACCCCGTTTCTCCCATCTCGTACCCTCTGTCAGTGTCTGAACCCAGGCTGGAGGAAGTCAAGGAGGATGCTGAGGAAGCAGTTCCAGGAGAAATTGCAAATGCCGAAGAGCAAGCTCCGTACATGTCCCCTACTAGGTTAGACACCTTCTTCAACAACTGCAAACCTCTTCCAGAAGAAGCACCAGAGATCCCTCCAGAGCCCCCGTGTGTGCCAGCAGAACCTCAGGCAGACGTCGTCGCTGCACCAGAAAACAACTACTTGGAAAACAACAACGCAGCACCTGCGAACGCAGAGGAGGCGGTGACATGGCCCGACCCCTTCACCAACACCGAGGATGAGTTGGACCTTGGCCCCTTCTCGCTCCCAGAGCTGCCACTCCAGCCTAAGGACGTTGCAGAGACGGAGATGACCGAGGCAGAAGCAGTGGAGGAAAGCCCAGCAGCAGCAGCAGCAGCAGCTTCAGAACCGAGCGCCGGGATCATCAAAGCCGGCGCGTCCGTGATAGCACCCGGTGAGCCCGAGGAGCCGCCGGCCAGCCAGGCAGCAGCCACCCTGCCCACGGACACAGAGCCACCAGCAGAGGAGCAGAAAGCAGAAGTGGCCACGCCAGAAGCCACCTTGGATGCAGTGAATGCAGCTGAGGAGAAGGCAGCGGAGGACTCGGAGGCGCAGGTTTTCCAGCAGACCCCGTCGGAACCCACGCAGGCAGAGAGCAAAGAGGTGGAGGCCATGCAGGAGGAGCTGCCGGCGGCCAGTGGGGTGGCAGAGGGCAGCTCCCAGCCCTGCCCTGTGCCCGTGGCCAGCTCCGAGGCCAGCGTTCCGCAGGACAGTGCTGCAGCCCGCGGGGCGAGCCAGGCCCCGCTGTCCCAGGCAGACGCGCCTCCCGGCAACGCTCAAGCAGAAATTGTTGAACCAGTACAAAAACCGGTAGCAGAAGCTCCCAAACCACCCAAAATAGAAGAGATTCCTCAGCGGATTACCAGGAACCGGGCTCAGATGCTCGCCAACCAAAACAAGCAGAACGCCGCCGCGTCCGAGAAGGAATTTCCTCCCGTCTCGGCGCCCGTCACGCGCGCCAAAGGCCGCATCGCCGAGGAGGACGAGTCCCAGGCACAGCACCCGCGGAAGCGCCGCTTCCAGCGCTCCAACCAGCAGCTGCAGCAGCAGATCAACACGTCCACCCAGCAGACGAGGGAGATGATCCAGCAGACACTGGCAGCTATCGTCGACGCCATCAAACTGGATGACATCGAACCGTACCACAGCGACAGGTCCAACCCCTACTTCGAGTACCTCCAGATCAGGAAGAAGATTGAGGAGAAGCGGAAAATCCTGTGCTACATTACCCCCCAAGCTCCACAGTGCTACGCCGAGTATGTCACCTACACAGGTTCCTACCTGTTGGATGGCAAACCCCTGAGCAAGCTCCATATTCCAGTGGTGAGTCACCTTCTCTCTTTAGCCTCGGGAACTGTCCCCACCTTCACTGTTACAGCCACATCCAAGTTGTCCCCCATGCCCTGTGACCACCTTGCAGTGCCAGCATGCCCCAGCCTGCCTTTGGAATATGACACCAAACCTGAGCCTGGGTGGTAAATGCAGCCCCTGAGTTGTTGGATTTTTGCAGAGAAGACCTTGGGCTGTGCTGAGGGACCTGAGGTTTGGTCAGGCTTCAGAGCAAAGTTTGTAAGAATCCACTGGATTTGAGGCTGGAAGGTAAAACTGCTCTTGCAGCAGTGTAGTAACAAGATAAAGAACTCCGTACATGGGAAAAGATGGCTCTTAACTCCTGCCATCATTTTCCCAAGCTCTGCTCTCTGACTTGGCACTGGGATCAGCATTTCACTGCTGTGCTGCAGGAGCAGCCTTGCTAACACAAATACATCAATGAACTTGGTGCTGCAGGTGGTAAATCTGGGATCCAGGCTGGAGCAGAAGGGTCAGCATGACCAGGCTCCACTCCTTGCTGCACACCCTGCCCTGCAGCACGAGGGTGGGTCAGGCTCTGGTTGTTCTTGCCAAGTCCTCTCCCTCACTGAGTGAGAACCAGCAGAACCTTGTCCGTGGCAGAGCTTCTGCACGGTATTCTTAGGCCCCCCACGGGATGTCCCTGCTCCCTGTGTGGCCAGCACACGTTCTGGGGGGCAGTGTGCCCCAGGGAGGTGCTGCTCTCACGCTGCCTGTGCCCGCAGATCGCGCCGCCGCCGTCGCTGGCCGAGCCGCTCAAGGAGCTCTTCAAGCAGCAGGAGGCCGTGCGGGGGAAGCTGCGGCTGCAGCACAGCATCGAGCGGGTAAGGGCACGCTCAGGGGGGCAGCAGGCCCCCAATTTCCCCTGCTGGCGAGGCTTGAGGCTGCCACACTCACTGCTCTGCTCTTCCTCAGGAGAAGCTCATCGTCTCCTGCGAGCAGGAGATCCTGAGGGTGCACTGCCGGGCAGCGAGGACCATTGCCAACCAGGCCGTGCCCTTCAGTGCCTGCACCATGCTGCTGGACTCCGAGGTGTACAACATGCCTCTGGAAAATCAGGTCAGTGGTGAGCAAGTGTCTCAGGGGCTCTGCAAGACCCTGAGGGAGATGGGCTTTTCTGGAGGGATGGAGGGAAGGGAGGAGGCAGGAGTTACTAATGCTCTCCTTGCTCAGGTCACCCACCACGGCACACAGGTGTGGGATGTTCCCAGAGGGCAGAGTTAGATGGGGTATTGGGAAGGAATTCTTCCCTGTGAGGATGGGCAGGCCCTGGCACAGGGTGCCCAGAGCAGCTGTGGCTGCTCCATCCCTGGAAGTGTCCAAGACCGGGTTGGGTGTGTTTTGGAGCAGCCTCGGATAGTGGAAGGTGTCGCATGGCAGGGCTGGAATGAGATGGGCTTTAAGGTCCCCTCCAATCCAAACTATTCTGTGACTTGGAACATCATTTGCCTAATCTGCTTCAGTTCCCACATGTGTGCTGGGGAAGGAAATAGATCCAGGAATGTGGGATCCAGGGAGTTCATGTCTGTCAGAAGCAGAGATGGCTCAGCTTTATCAGTGAGTCTTGGGACTGACCCTCCATCCATCTTGGTCAGGATCATCTGCACACTGGAAAGGTTTCCTTTACTGCACTCTGGGGTGTCTCTTGCTGTGGAAGGAAGGGAAGAGAAACATTACACTGCTGCATTGCAGGAGGGCTCCTGGGCAGGGACAGGATCCGGGGATTTACTAGCGAGCTGCATATTGATCCAGAGCTCTGATTTATCTGTTGGCATTTCGCAGCCAAGTGTCTGTGCTGCTGCTATCCTGGCATGAGTTTGAGTCAGAGACGTGCAGGTGCTGTGATGGGCTGACACGGACAGATTCCCTGCAAAGCAAGGAGAAACAGGGAGTGTGTGCAGTGGGTGCATCCCCATCTGAGGCTGAATCCCTGGAAAGGGCTCAGGAGCAGCTGGCAGCAGTGATGTCCCTCCTGCCTCCCACAGGCACCGCAGTTCTGAGGAGTGTGTGCCCCAGGAGGGGCTTGAATAGGAGACCTGTAACTGCTTAAAGTACAGAACTAATCCTGCGTCCCTCCCTTTGCTGTCCTGTCCTTAGGGAGACGAAAACAAATCAGTCAGAGACCGTTTCAATGCACGACAGTTCATTTCCTGGCTGCAGGACGTGGATGACAAGTACGACCGGATGAAGGTGAGAGCTGTGGGAGCCCCGTGCTCCAGGCAGGGGCATTCCAGGAGGGTTCTGGAGCCTGGGAGCTGCCTTAGTGGTTTCCAGCCCAGAGTGGGTGGCCAGAGATTGTCAGGGCAGCGCTGCATGGGGGAGTGGATTGCTCCAGAGTGCTGACAAGCCTTTCAAACCCAAACTTTGGGGTTTGCTGGAGCCAGGCTCAGCAGACATTCCGAATCCTGGTGTCCTGTGTGTGGCTGTGTTGAGCACTGTGCCCACAGTGGCTGCATGGCCCCTGCCCTTGCCTTCCACTCAGCCCTCATGTGCCGTTGTTGTTTCCCAACCCAGACGTGCCTGCTCATGCGACAGCAACACGAAGCAGCCGCCCTGAACGCGGTGCAGAGGATGGAGTGGCAGCTGAAGGTGCAGGAGCTGGACCCCGCGGGGCACAAATCCCTCTGCGTGAACGAGGTGCCCTCGTTCTATGTGCCAATGGTCGACGTGAACGATGACTTTGTGCTCTTGCCGGCATGACAGTTCCAGGCCAGGAGACATCACTGAACACTGGCAAGGACGGGAGCGCTCCGAGGTCGGGCGGTCGAGCTCACATTCACCCTTAACCGCTTGCTGATGAATCCCTGGTCAGAGGAGGAGGAAGCAGCTATCGGCAGAAAACAAAACAATAAGAAAAAAAAAAAATAATTGCACTTTCTTCT
>VXBS01004229.1:78150-92817 GCA_013400255.1 Sitta europaea
GGGGGGGGCGAGCAAAGCCCCCTGCCTGGCACCAGGGACCCCCAGAACAGCCTGGGGGATCCCCAGAGCCACAGGTGGGGGATGAAGGGATCTCCCGGCTGCATCATCACAGTCCCTGGCACGAGAATCAGGGAGGAGCAGCCACCTAAGCACAGTGAGCATCCTTTTCCTGTGAGGAAAAGCTGAGAGAGTTGGGCTGGTTCAGTTGGGAAAAGAGGAGGCTTTTTATGAGAGACTTTTTTATAGGGCCTGGAGTGCTTGGACAAGGGGGAACAGCCTCAAACTGCTACAGGGCAGGGATGGATGGGATATCAGGAAGAAATTCTTCTCTGTGAGGGTGGGCAGGCCCTGGCACAGCTGCCCAGAGAATCTGTGGCTTCCTGGATCCCTGGCAGTGCCCAAGGCCGGGTTGGACAGGGCTTGGAGCACCCTGGGTTGGTGGAAGGTGTCCTGCCCATGGCAGGGGTGGCACTGGATGAATCCCACCTCCACAATTCCACGCCTGTGATCCTAGGACATGTCCCTGATGCTGCTGCTGGCTTTGAGCTGCCCTCCCCGTGTGCCCAGTGCCCTGCCCGTGGGGTTTTACCTGGCCCAGTCCTTCAGGTCCCTGATGGAGAGCAGGTGGCCCTGGCGCAGCTTGACCACGGCGCTGACCCGCTGCCCCCACACCACGTCCGGGGGCCCGATCACCGCCACGTCTGAGGGACAGCAGCCACTGCACTCAGCAAGCACAGCAGCTCGGGGGCCCAGCTGGGCAGGGGAGGGGGGCAGGAGTGAGGAGGGAAATGCCACGGGGTGCCAGCACGGGAGAACGCCGTGGGCATTCACAGGAACGGAGCTTTTCGCCGTGGAAAAGGCAGGAAGCTCCCTGGTTTGAGGACTTGGAGTCAAGGAGGGGGAAGATGATGTACAGAGGGGTGTGGAGCTGGGGGCACTGATTCTGACCCCTTGCACAGGGCCATGCACAAGGGCAGGGCAGATTTAATTACACCCTCATTTCCAAAATCAGACAGGAGCTGCTGCTGACTCGGCTCTGGCGGAGCAGGCACAGCGGGATTTAAACATCCCCTGGTGGGAGGGAGCTCCAGGCACCAGCCCTTGGGAGCCTCGTGCACCTGCTGAGCCAGGGCTGTCCCCAGAGCAGTGTCCCCAGGCTCTGTCCCCTCTGGGCAGGGAGCAGGAGGGCACAGACCTGTGATGTGGGGGTGTGCCAGGAGCTGGCGCTCCACCTCCAGCGCGCTGATTTTAAACCCTCCATTTTTGATGATGTCCACGGAGGTGCGGCCCTTGATCCAGTACACTCCATCCTTGTAGGCTGCCGTGTCTCCTGGAAAACAGACAGCTCCATCACAGGCTGCCCCCTTGACCCCCTCTGCCTTTCCTGGCATGGGGATGTGGCACTCTGGGGGTGCTGCAAGGGGGAATGGCTCCCCACTGCTGCAAGGCAGGGCTGGATGGGATTTTGGGAAGGAATTCCTGGCTGTGAGGGTGGCAGGCCCTGGCACAGGTGCCCAGAGAAACTATGGCTGCCCCTGGATCCCTGGAAGTGCCCAAGGCCAGGCTGGACAGGGCTTGGAGCCACCTGGGCTAGTGAAAGTGGAATGAGATGAGCTTCAAGGTCCTTCCAAACTAAACCACTCTGTGATTCCACAAAAAAAAAAAGGTGGGGAATGACACTGGGAAAATGAGCCTGTCCTGAGCAAGATGTTTGCTCCAACCTGTCCCTCCCACAGGTGTGACCCCATAATCAGCCCAGCCCAGGTACCACAGGATGTGCCAGCAGTGATGCAGTTTTCACGCCCCATTTCCAGCTCACCTCTGGCGCTGTGGAGTTTGCATGTGGTGCAGCAAAGGCCCAGAGATTTACACTGTCAGGGCAAGGAAACCTCAGAATCAGTCCTGAAAATCCAGGCTGCTCCCCAGAAGAGCTGTGTCCCTGCTCAGCTGCCAAAATCCTGAGCAGCTCAGCTCAGCCAGGGAATGATTAATTGTTCCTGTACTTGCCTGCCCCTTGGCTCTCTGTGGATGTTGAAGGCTGTCTGGAATATTCTGAAGTTGGGGGAAAGTTTAAAACTGAGGCTCTCTAGGTGCTTGGAGTGGGCAGGAGTAGTGATGAACTGCCTTCTGCACCCGGGTCCCGTGGTGTGTGACTGACACACGGTGGGACAGGGGACATTAATTAAACGGTGGCACTGGGAGAGCCAGGAGCAGGAGCTGCTTATTCACACGGAGAAGATGGGGAGAGGAGAGGGAATTCAGCCCTGGTTCAGTGGCACACGGTTCCCACGTCGTTCTTTGGGATGTCAGTACAGGAGAACAGCCACATTTGCTTTTCCTCTGCCCTGATGGGGTGAGTGATCCCTGGACACTTCTCCTCTCTGCTGCCCTTCCATCCCTGTGCTCCCCCAAACGCCATCTCTGCTTCCCACACGGATCCCTCCCTTCCACTGGCAGCACAGCACAGTCAGGGGACATGTCACATTATTATTGTGACTACTGGGAGCTCCTGGGACCAGCTCTGTAATTCCTCCCGTCTCTTCCTTTCCATCTCCTCTCCAGCATCAGGCCCTGGCTGTCACTTCCCACGCTGACAGCCCCGAGTGCTCTGGGGGATCCAGAGGACAGCCCTGTTACCCTCTGCCCTGCACCATCTGCTTCCAGCCCAGCACATCAGGCAGCCTGGGCACAGCCAGCATTCCCTGCTCCCCAAGCCAGTGGGGCATTCCCAGACCAGTGAGACCAGTTAAAAGGAGGCTGAACTTGCTCAACTGTCCCCAGCAGTGCTGAGTGTCCCTTCCAAAGTGGTCACACAGCAAGGACTGTGCCTGTCTTCCCGGGGGTCCCAGGTGAGTCCCTTGCCCCATGAGCCCCCCTGCCCTCGTGGGCAGCTGCTGGTGGTGGTTCCACCCATCCCAGCTGCTCCACCCAGCAGGACACAGCCCAAAACCACAACCAGCATTCCCAGCCCTGGGCCAGCAGCACCAGGCAGGGAATTTTGGCTGATGAGCTGATGGTCCCTGACCCCCCATCTCCTCCTGCCCTGCCCCCTGGGCCACTCCAGGCAGCCCCTGTCAGCACAGAGCCGTGGCAGCAGAGCCTCGTGGCACTGGATTCGTGGGATTATTGCTTCCCTGACAGCAGCCGTCACTGCTACCTTTGGATTTGTTTCAAGATGCTCAGTGGGCATCTGTTCTGCGAAATGTTAAAGGCTCTGCTGAGCTGCATATTGAGCAGGCTCTGCGCCGGCGGGGGCTGCCCTTTGCTGGAGTTACAGACAGTTATAGAGAGATTTACCCAGTTAAAAGCAGAGAATTAGGGAAAGGTTGGGCTTGGAAGGGCCTTAAAATTCATCTTGTTCCACCCCCTGGCACAGGCAGGGACACCTTCCACTAGCCCAGGGGGCTCCAAGCCTCGTCCAGCCTGGCCTTGGACACTGCCAGGGATCCAGGGGCAGCCACAGCTGCTCTGGGCACCCTGTTCCCACCTCTCACCACCCTCCCAGCGAGCTGCAGAAGGAGACACAGGCAATGGAGAGCAACATTTCCCACCTCAAACTGCAGAGATTTCTGCCATGAGGTTCCTCAAGTTGCAAAATCCTCATTGCAAACACAGAAGGGCCCTTGGGACTCTGCTGTAGTTAGAGCACCTCCTTCACCGAGTGCTGAGACCTCGTGTGGACCAAGAGGCAGCAGGAGCTGCTTCCCAGGATGTGGAGAACAAGAGCCCCTTTGCTCCTTGAGCTGAGCTGCAGGATCAAACCCTCACCTGTGTCAACACCCTCACCCACAGGGCAGTTTGTTCCTGGCAAACACAGCACAATTCCCACATCAAAGGTGCAAGCAACTATTGACCTAGGGAACACTTTAGCTCAAGAAATGAAGCACTGAGTGGCTTTGGGGAGCTCTCAGATAGCTGAAGTATGCATAAAAAAAGACTTTTAGGTAAATCAGGTGACTGCAGCCTGGTCTAGATAGAGGGTCAGGAATGTTCTAGGATCTGCTGGACAAACAGGGATAGTGCTGGCTTTGCAAAGGGGCTCTGTGAGCCCAAGGTTTCACGCAGGCGATGAGGAGAGGTCAGCACCCCGGAGCTGCCCCCCAGGAGGAGCCCACCCCAGGCACAGCATCCCTGCTCTGGGGGCCAGATATCACTGGGAAGCCTGGGAGACTGTTTGGTAACAGGTGTCACCAGCTTGGTGGCAGTGACAGTGTGGCTGTGACGTGTGAGCCGGGATCTGGCACGCGGAGCCAGCCCGGGAGCTGATCTGAAACTGGCACCCGGCTCTCCTGGCTCCTGCCAGCTGCCCCCCTCCCCACAGCCTTCAGGCACCTACTCCTTCGTGTTCAGAGCCCCCCAGGGCACGTGGAAGGTGTTTCCCAACAGCAAAGGGAGAAGGGCAGCGCGGACACCTGAGGATGTGAAAGGTTTGAAACCAGCAGAGCCTGGTCCAGCAGCAGCATTCCCAGGGGATTTGGCTCTTTGCAGCTGTGACATCCCCCCCGTGCTTGTCACAGCTCCAGCAGATCAAGTGCTGCACAGCAGAAAACATCAAGAAACAGCAAATCTCCCCTTTGAAAGGCAAATGATTTTGCTGATTATTTCAGCCTCCTGCTCTGGAGGCAGTTAATGCTCCAGTCAGGAGCTCCAGGGGCCGGAGCGGCGCCGGGGATGCTGGGGGGCTCCTCCCTGCCAGCAGCAGGATGTGGTTGGAGCACTTTCAAATATTAATTAGACCTTTCTGCTGTTAATGAATCACTCCTGATTTTTTGCAAACTCTTGGCTTTCAAAGGCTCCATGCAGAGCTCAGCCCCGCGCTCCTCAGAGTGGGGAGAGAGGGCAGGAATGTCTCACAGCCACTCTTGCAGGTGACACTGACCTGCAGGGACACAGACGAGCTCCTCTGGGGACAGCCACCACCCCTGGGCAGCCAGCAGAGCTCCTTCAGGCCACACAGTGCACCTTGCTCTTCTGGGACCTTTATGGTTGGATTTTTTTCCAAACTCCAGGAGGAATTCCCTGCTGTCAGCTGCTCTCCTGTGTTAACTCCTACCTGCCTCTGATGCCTTAAGGTTTAGCTTTTCAGGTTCTGTGCTCTTTTGGTGAGCAGTTCTGGGTTTCACATTGAGTGCTACTGAGCTCTCTTCACAGAGCAGGGAGACAAAACAATTCCTTCTCCAGCTTGGGACCAAGGACAACTGATACAACTTCCAGGCCCAAGAACAAAAATAATGGTGAAGGAACAACAAGGAGGATGGAGCTTCATAACCTGAAGCTGTAATTGGACAATTAACTCCAACGTGCTGATGGACCAGAACTTATCAAAGTGTGAGCCCTTGTGGTCAGTTGTCCATTTTGTGACCATTCTGGGTCCATCTTGGCTGTAGCCCAGCTGGGCTCCTGTGCTGCCCAGCTGTGCCCACTGAGGCCTTTTAATAAATCCCTGCTGTATCCTTTTGCTCTGTCTCGTCCCTCTGCCAGGTCAGCCTCCAGAAGGCATCACTCCCACTTCCCTGAAATCACTGTTGGTGCTGCTGGTCCCTCAGGCTGAGGCAGAGCTCATTCTCTGGCAGACACACCTCACTGACTAGGATTATGATTTATTTTCCAGGTAAGATTGGTCCAACAGCCAGGCAGGTGATGAAGAGCCTGAGCCCTGATCCTGACCCTCACCACTTGGCAGAGCAGAGACAAAATCTGGGGGCTCAAACCCCTTTTGCCAGGTGAGGGTTTTGTGGGAGCAAGGCTCCAACCCCAGCACCCACAGCTGCATGGGGACACACAGGGGCCCAGCCAGGGCTTGTGATGGTCCCCCTGACCACCCAGAGGCAGCTGTGGGGCCTCACCTGGCAGCAAGGTCCTCCTCCATCCTCCTTTCAGCACGGTTTTCCTGCCTGCAGACCAGCTCCAGCAGCAGACCTTGGAAATGCTGCTTCACAGGCTTTGGAATCCTCCTGCAGCCACAAGCTCCAGGTGCCCATTTCTCACATGATTTCAAGTCTCCCTGCTCTTTCCAGGGCAGTTCAGTGTCTCACCACTCTCCTAAACCCACGGGAATGTTTTTTTGCAGGTAGCACAGACACAGTGGTGCTGGGAAGTGCTGGGTGTGGCACAGCAGTGACATTCCTGTGGTCACTCTGCCTCTCTTCCCAACGCTTTGGGCACAAGCTCCCTATGCAAAAAGTGCAAAAAGAAATGGTTTGTTCCCATTCCCAGAGGCTCCTGTGCTGGAGAAAAGCCACGTGCAGTGGATAAATGTTTATAAGGCAAGTGCTAAAGGCTTTTTATAGGAATTAACTAGTCCATGCCCTCTGTGGCCAGTGGGATGGGCGGCCAAGCGCTGCCTCCCCGTCACAGACATCCACCTTTCCCTCCCCCCACGCCATGAAAACTGCATCCACAGATCCCCCATCTGCTCACATACATCACACACTTCACTCCAGTTTATTAGCTGGAATAAATCATAAATATTTCATTATATATCAGCGGCGCTCGACTCGGGGAAGGCGCAATCCATCACCCCGGCGCTCCCCGCGACCCGCCGCCGTGCAATCAGCTTTCCAGTCTATTAAACAAGATTGATACAGTGTGCCAGGCTGGGCTGGGGGGATTTATTTATGGAGCACTGGGAGAGGGAGGGCACGGACTGCACGGCGAGCGGGGCTGCTCCCAGCCACCAGCCCTGGAGCAGCGAGAGGCAGAGTCCTCCTCCAAGCGTGTCATGGAGTGCTGCTGGCATTGGAAGGATCGTGGAATTATTTAGCTTGGAAAAGGCCATTAGGACTGTCTGTTGAACCTGTTCCCCAGCACTGCCAAAGCCAGCACTAACCTGTGTCCCCAGCTGCCACATCCTCATGGTTTTTATAATCCCCGCAGGGATGGAGACCTCTTTCCATGAGGAAAGCTCCCCTAATATCTAAGGCTGTTAGATATAAGGGAAGGCTGTTTACTCCTGTCCTTTGCTTGTTCCCCAGGAGAAGAGATGGCAGAAGACACTGGGGCAAAGCAGGGCCCAGCTGAAACAACATCCTGCCTCCAGCAGGCACCTTCCAGACTGTCCCCAGCTGAGGAATTCCACCTCATCCTCCCAGGTGAGACCTCTCTGCAAGCCACATCTCCCTGCAGCACCAACAGCACTCTCAGTGGGAGTCACTCTCTGGATGAACCCCGGGCCTTGGGTGGGTTACTGCAGCTCTCAGTGATCCAGAGCCTCTCTGGCACTCCCTGAAGGCATTTCTGCTCCTGAAGGGATTGATGCTGCCTCGGCAGCGTGATGTATGTGCACAGATCTATTTAATGAAATGCTAAATGATAGGCTAAATAACTGAGCAACTTGGGCTTGATTTATTGCGTGGAAGTGAGGAATGTGTGTCCCTGCTGTCAGCCATCTTGGCTGCCAACAGAGGTCACGAGCACTAATTGTAGCTAATTAACATTAATTAGACTTGGGAAAGACTGGGTCTCCTCTCCCTGGTCGTCCCCACCCACCCCAGCCTTTCAGCACTCACACTCCCTGGAAGCAGGCTGCATTCCCAGCAGCCCTGGGTTCAGCAGCTCCTGTTAATCCCAATCCAGCTGAAACCATCAACTCCTGCTTTTCCCCACCCTGCTCAGACCAGGAGACCTGCCAGGCTCCCCGAGTCCCACCTGCCGCTCGCTTTGCAGCGTGCCACAACCTCAGAGTGACTCTCAGGGGATACTCGAGTGCATCTCCCCTCACCAGGTCACCTGGACCAGCAAAAGCCTTCCCTGGGCTCACAGGAGGCTCTGTCCTAAAGCTGCTCCCAGGCCCGGCTCCCTCTGCGGAGCATGGAGGGCTCCGGGAGCGCCGCGATCATTAATAAAGCATCAAAGGCTCCTGAGGGGGAGAGTTTGAAACTTCCTCAGAAAACCACATGTATATTAACACCACAGCAATTATTCATGAGGAAACCCTCTCCCCAGCAGCTGCCAGGGCTCCCTGGGTGCAGGACAAAGCCTTTCCTGGTGTGCCTGCCCTGCCCAGCAGAGCCCCTGGCACGGGGAGAAGGGCCGGCACTGCGCTCCTGCATCCAGCTGCTCTCCTGGCACGGACAGCCCTGGCTGGCAGCAGAACTCCAATCTGCTGCCAAAATCCTCCAGCAGGGCCTGGGGCCTGGGAGGAGAGTGGCTCAGCAGCTGCAGCCCGAGATGTGGCCCTGTGGTGGGAACAGGCAGGTGAGCTCGGCGTGGAGCCGCTGCTCTCCAGGCTGGTTCCACCTGCAGTCCACAAGGGAAGGAGGTGGAGATGCTGGAGAGAATCCAGAGGAGGCCACGGAGCTGCTCCCAGGGCTGGAGGCAGGCTGGGACAGCTGGGAGTGTTCACTGGAGAAGAGAAGGATCCAGGGAGAACTCAGAGCCCCTTGCAGAGCCTAAAGGAGCTCCAGGAGAGCTGGAGAGGGACTGGGGACAAGGCACGGAGGGACAGGACACAGGGAGTGGCTTCAAACTGAAAGGGGGTAGGTTTAGATGGGATAGCAGGGAGAAATCCTTCCCTGGGAGGGTGGGCAGCCCTGGCACAAGTGCCCAGAGCAGCTGTAGTGCCCCTGGATCCCTGGAACTGCCAAGGCCAGGTTGGACAAGGTTTAGAGCTGGGCCAGTGGAAGGTGTCCCTGCCATGGCAGGGGCTGGAATGGATGAGCTTTAAGGTCCTCCCAACCCAAACCAGTCTGGGATTCTGTGAAACTCCATCCCAGAGCCTCCTCAAGGCCCAGAGCAGGCTCTGTTTCACCCCTAGAAATGAAGAGCCCTTCCTGCTCTGGCCTGGAGGATCCTGCTGGGCACAAGAGGGACCATCCCAAGGATGCCCTGAGGTTGCCCCTGGCTGCTCCCACACCTCTCCCAATACCAACACCCAAGAGCAATCAGTGGCTGTCAAGCTTTGTGGGCCCCTGGCCACTGAGGCAGAGCAGGATTTGGCCACCCAGGTGAAACCTGGAGGTAATTTAATGGCTCTGAGAAAGGGAACCAACCCTTGGCAGGGAATCGCTGTTTGTCCCCACACCCTGCCATGAACACTGCTGGCAGCAGCAGGGGGATGTGCAGCACCATTTATTCACATCATAAAATTGCCAAGTCGATTTGTAGCTCAGGGCCATCCTGCCCTCTTCCCTGTGCCTGGCTCCAACCAGCTGAAAGGCAGTGAGGGGGCACAGACCCTCCGAGTGCCCTCGTGGCTGCTGCCAAGGGCTGCAGGGATGCCTCAGTGTGCTGGTTCCTTGCTCTGGATTTGGGCAGGGATGGGAATTGTAGCACAGCTCAAAGCTGCTCTGCAGCCCTTTCTGTCTTTCTATCCACAGGGAGCTGAGCCAAGGCAGTTTCAGGTTGGAGATCAGGAAAGATTCCTCCCCAGAGGGTGCTGGGCACTGCCCAGGGAATGGGCACAGCCCCGAGGTGCCAGAGCTCCAGGAGAGTTTGGACACTGCTCTCAGGCACAGGCTGGGATTGTTGGGATGTCTGGGCAAGGCCAAGATTTGTATTTTGATGATGTTAATGCGTCCCTTCCAGCTGAGGATATTCCATAATTGATCTGGGAAAGGCACTGGGTCATCTGCAAGCTGCCTGCTCCCAGGAGAAAGGGGTTAAACAACAGACTCCCCACTCTCAAAACTTCTCCAGAGACTCCTGGAGCAGCTAGAATGAGGAAAAAAGAAAAATCAGAAATAAAAGAAAAAAAAACCAAACAAAAAACCCAGCCTGGAATGAATTCTTGTCATGCTCTCTAACAGGGAACTTTGTATTCCAGAGGCAGCAGCGCTGAGCCTGCTGTCAGAGCCACGCTGGGAGAAAGGGCAAAACCCTGCCGAGATGAAAGAATGGGAAGCACTGGAACAGCCTCCCCTGGCATTTACACCTGGAAAAAAAAATAAATCACTCAAGGGCATCTCACAAAGAGCTGTGCTAATAAGGCTCTCCTCCCCACGCTGTGTGGCTGAGAGGGCCATGGAGCGGTGCCAGCAGTGCTGGCAGCAGCTCAGGGACCTGGGAGGGGACAGGAGCAGGTAAGACAAGCCTGATTCAAGCCTGCAAGGCTGAGCTGAGCTCTGCCCACCCTGCTCCCAGCCAGGGGGCAGAGGGAATTGGGGACCTGTCTCTGGGCAGCCCAGGAGTGCAGCTACCCCTTGCCTCAGCTGATCGATCAGAGATTCCTTCCTCTCACACACGTATTTTCCAAAGGCTCCTCAAATTTACTGCATCTCTCAGCAGGGTGAGAAGTCAGGGTGATGCCCACTGACCCTCCTGGCTTGTCTGCACATCCTATTTCCTTCACCATCCAAATTCCCCCTCCACAACCCCCTCCTGGCTCCTGTCAGGGGGCTCATTCCACCACACAGACCCTTCCCTGCTCCCAGGAGGATTTTTCTCCTTCTCTGAGCCCAGGGAAGAAGGCAGAGCAGTGTTTAGGCTCTGGTGCCACTGTCCCACTGCCCCGTGTCTGCACTCAGGATCCCCCTGGGGTGGGGAAAGCACCATCCACTGCACCCCTTCTCCAACCCACCCCTCTCCCATCCCCTGCAAGCCACACTTCCCAGCACATGCCACTGGGCAGCAGGTTTGGCTCCCACATACGAAGAGCCACGTCTGTCCTGTTGTTCTCAGGGCTTGCTGCAGATGGTCCCTGCCCCAGCCTTGGCCTGGGCTGGCACTGGCACCCTCACACAGCCTGTGCCAGCCCAGCCCTGGGCACCCAGCCAGGAGAGGACAGCACCAAATGGAAACTGAGCCTTGGCAGAGCCTGGCAGTGCCTCAGACCCTGCCTGCCCTTGGCAGAGGTGCTGCTCCTCGTTTTATCTCATTTCTTCAGCTCAGCATGACCAGGAGCCTCTCCAAGCCCTCAGAACTGAGGGACAAGAGCAGAGGAACACTCCCCAGGCTGCACATCCTGCTCCAATGGAAAACACTGGATAAACCAGGCAAACCTGGAAGGTTTCTGCAAACCAGGCAGCCAAAAGTTTGGAGGTTCAGTCCTCACTAGCAGGAACTCATGGGTGACTGATATGACACAAGCAGGCTGAGCAGGGACCCCCCCTCTCCTCCAGCCTGAATTACTGCAGATGAGTTTGCCCAGAGGACCAGCCAGAAAAGAAAATGGGTAAGTAAAAATGAAAAACACTTCCTTTTTTCACATTAGCATTTAAATATTTATGGAAATCCCTGCAGACAACGAGACGAAAAAGAAAACTCAGAGAGTAATAAATAAGTCAATGCTCCAAGGTGTGGCTGCACAGCCAAATGTGGCTGGTGAAGCTTTGAAGAGTGTGGTAACAAAAAATAATAATGGTAATAATAATAAAAATATTAGAGCAGATCCCTCTGCTCCCTGCAGCCACTGAGGGACGATCAAACCTTAGCAAAAGGCAGAATCACCCCTTCTCTGCCATGCAGTGACCTGGGGCCTGGCCTTGGCCACTGCCAGGGATCCAGGGGCAGCCACAGCTGCTCTGGGCACCTGTGCCACCTTCCCACCCTCCCAGAGAAGGAATCCTTCCCAAATCCCTGAAATGGGATGGAATGGAGTAAGATGGGAGGGGAAGAACGATTGGCAGCAGTCAGGGGCTCGTTCCAGGCTCTCCCTCCAGGCTGTGGGAGCAGCACTGCTGCAGCAGAGCTCGAGGGGTGGAAGCACACACAGAAGAAGAGGGAAGAGCCTGGATTTTGGATTTTGCAGGTGCCTGCTGTTCCCACCGACTCTCAGCTGGGGAGCAATTGCTCCATGCCTCTGGAAAGGAGCCTCAGAGCAGCAGAGGTTCTCAAAGAAGGAAAGGGTTGGCATCCAAGATGTTTGATACGACGAGAGCAGAGCTTTAGAGAGTAAACAAATTCTGTGCCAAAAACTGCTCTCATTTACAGCTACAAAAATCCCAAGTCACTCTGAACTGCTGAAAACATCAGTTTCACCAGCAGCCAGGGAAATGGAATCATAGAATCTGGGAATCACAGAGTTTTTTGGGTTGGAAGGGACCTTAAAGCTCATCTCGTTCCACCCCTCCCATGTCCTGGTGACCCCAAGGCTTCCAGTTCTCAGGCAAAGCTGGAAATATTGAATCCTCAAGGAGAAGGAATAAATACTCAAGCAGGAAGCAGAAAAAGGTAATTCTCTCTCCAAAGTGTTTGAAGTGTGTGTGTAAGGAACCTCTGGGGGTGATAAAGGCTGATATACCAGAAAATATTCCATCTTTATGTTTTTAATTTTAGAAACACTTGTTAAATTAGGGCTGGGTGGAAAGGGGAGCCCAGCTCATGCCTGGCCTGGCTTCTGCTCCTGCCCCTTCCTACAGCAGCATGTTTGGGGTCCACCTGGAGTTTTTGGGGTGGCCTTCCATGGCATTTGTGGGAAGGTGGGTGCCAGTTCTGAGCTGCTCCTAAGCCCCCCTGCCAGGCTCCAAAAGCACCTCCTCCAGGCAGGAGCCCCCGCTCCATCCGGTGGGATCACACCGGTAACTCACTTAATTTCAGCACATTACAATTAAGGAATCATTCCTTTAAAAATAGAATTTGCATTAGCTGGATTTGTGAGTAGGAAAGCCACTGCAAACAAACAGAAAACCTGCAGATTAAGATGCTAATTAGATGCATTTCTATTTATAATCTGCCTTGATCAGCCTCAAGTATTTTCTCTTTCAGGTGTCTGTGCTCCACCCACGGATGTGAGCAATTCCCCTGGCAGGGAAACACCTGCTGGTCCCTGGGGACAGCCAAGCACCGGGAAAAGCCTGTGCCAGAGGCTGCAGCCTGCTCCTTCTCCTTAGGGAGCAGCCCCGGAGGAGGGGAGAGCTGTGCCTGGCCAAGGGTCACCTGCCTAGGGCCTTTCCTACAAACACCACAGTCCTCCGGGCTGGAAAACCACAGGAAGCTTTGCCTTTCCCATCAGAAGGGGTGGAAATCCCAGAATCATGGAATTAGCTACAAAAGACCTTTAGGATCATCAAATCCAAAGCTCAGCCCTGCCCCACCACCATGGTCACCACTGGCCAGGTCCCCAGGTGTCACATCCACGTTTTCTGAACATTTCCAGGGATGAGCTCTCCACCACTGCCCTTTCCAGGAAGAAATTTCCCCCCATGGCCAACCTAAACCTTCTCTAAGGCCATTTTGTCTCATCCTGTCCCTTGTTTCTCCCCCTGGCTGCCCCCTCCTTGTCAGGGAGTTGTGCAGAGCCAGCAGGGCCCCCCTGAGCCTCTTCTTCTCCAGCTGAGCCCCTGCCCAGCTCCCTCAGCCCCTCCTGGGGCTCCAGTCGTGCTGGGGGTTGGACTTGATGGCCTTGACAGGTCCTTCCCCACCCAAACTATTCCATGATTCTATGGAATCTCCAAGAGCCAGGGCTGGGAATGGCAGGGATCTGCAGCTGGTGTCAGTTGTGGGCTGGAGAGCTCAGTCTGAAAATGACTCAGAGACATCAGGAGGGCTCTAAAACCAGTCAGAGTCACTGGGATCGTCCCCTAGGCTGGGATTCACAGCTGCAGCAAGAGCATGTTCCACTTTTGGAGCAAGCTGGGAATTCAGTGCTGAGTGGGATGCTCCCAGCTAAGCCAGGGCTTGTCCTTGGTGCTTGGATTTGTAATCACAGTGGAAAAACAACTTCTTTTTGTTGTTGCTCTTGTCGCTGTTGTTGGGGATTTTTTTTTTGTTTGTTTTGTTTTCCCTGGAGTTTCCTCTTTCACTGCAGAACATCCAGAAGGAATAGAGACACAAAGTCCACTCTGTTATTCCTCTAAAGCCTAAACAACAGGATATGAGAAGTGTTTTGGGCCATAGGATTTATTATGAATGGGGCTCAGGGGCATCTGTGACCTGTGCAGAAGGATCCAGCAAAAATTCACTGATAAACCAAGATTTTTTTTAACAATGTGAAAACCAGCTCCAAGGTTGTGGGGTTTTTTTTAATGCAGCTCAAAGAAAGAAATTTAAAAGATATGAGTCATCATTCCGAAATGTGCATCAAACAAGTTAAATAACTCTTACTTTCTTAACGACATATTAATCAAAGTGCATTGATTCTTGAATCAGATTCTACTCCCAACAAGCTCTCTATCTTCTCCATCCTGATGCATGCATTAAGGGAGTTTTATTCTGACAGATACAATATAGCAATCAATAAAATCTTATTATATGGAGCAGAGATACATGGATTTGTTGCAGGATTTATGCACTATTTTCAAACCCGGTGCTATTTCATGTCTCAGCCTTAACCTGTAATTGAAAATAAATCTCCCTGAATACACCAGACTCTAATTTTCTGGCTGTATGGGCAAATGTGAATGGAAGCTGCCCTTCCCTCAGGAGCAGGCTGCTCTTGGGTCGTGTCACTGCCCAGGGAGCTCAGCTGGATTGGCAGATTCCTCTGGAGAAACCCTGAGTAGGCAGAGAAACATGGGGAAATGTGGGGAAATGTGGGGAAATATGGGGAAATGTGGGGAAAGGGGCAGTGCCTGGGCATTGTGGGGGGCACCCACCACGTTCCCAAACCCTCCTTGTGCCTCCAAAGCCACTTGCTGCCTCCTGGGCAGGGACAACGTGACCTGACAGTGCCAGAGGCTGGCCCCTGTGGGCATGGCAGGGCTGGGAGAGATGGATGGATGATGGATGGATGGATGGATGGATGGATGGATAATGGATGGATGGATGATGGATGGATGGATGGATGGATGG
>VXBS01004229.1:92988-129525 GCA_013400255.1 Sitta europaea
GATGGATGGATGGATGGATGGATGGATGGATGGATGGATGGATGGATGGATGGATGGATGAACATCGGGATGACCATGGAAGCTGCTGTTTCTCTGTTGCTTCCCTCCAGTTCCCAAGGTCTCATTTTGCCCATAAGATCATGGAATGTTTTGGGACCTTAAGGATCACTCAGTCCCACCCCTGCCACGGGCAGGGACACCTCCCACTGTCCCAGGTTGCTCCAAAACCCATCCAACCTGGCCTTGGGCATTTCCAGAGATCCAGGAGCAGCCACAGCTTCTCTGGGCACCTGTGCCAGGGCCTCATCCTAAAAATGTCATCCTTCCCTCTTTTCTGCTCTCCCCTCTCAGCAGCACGTGGGTGTTTGGGGGCTGCCTCTCACCTGGCAGGGCCTGGCACAGCTGGCAAGGCTCAGTAGGGACAGGAGCCAGATGCCCACAGGCGTTTTTCCTTTGGGCTCAGCTCAGCCTCCAAGGGCTCGGTGCCACTTGGATGTATGACAGCAGGTGGGGACCCAGCAGTCTCCCTGGAAATGGCTGGAGGGGCCTTTGATCTAAGCAGCTCTGTCAGCAGCGTTAATACAATAAAAATAATCAAATTCACTCGATGGAAATGAGAGATGGAGGGATCAGCAGACAGCAGCACAAATCCCAGGGAATAAAGAGGATGGGAGCAACAGCACATCCCCTCTGCACCACCTGGAGCTCAGAGGCTTCTCAGAAGAGCCACAATCTTGAATTCATCCAAGTCACTGGTTTTTTCCCCTTTTTTTTGGACGAGGCTTGGAGCAACCTGGTCTAGTAGAAGGTGTCCCTGCCCATGGCAGGACGTGGGATGGGATGAGCTTCTCTTCCCATCCAAACCACTCCATAATTTGGTGAAACCCTAGCCCTGAGGGACTTGGCCACCACCTGCAGCCTGCAGGTCACTGGTGGGGACAGCCCAGAGGGCTGGCATCGAGCAGAATGCTGGCACAGAGTCGGGAATGCCATGGCCAGGGCTTTGGGAATACCAAATTCAGCCTCACCTGTAAAACACTCACCTGGCTGAGCTGGAAGTGGCAGGTAGAGGGAATTACAGCCTGGCAGTGGCCAGGATTCACTTCTGCTGGACTCTGCAGCATGGTTTTGGCTCCAGGGTAACCAATTTGTGCTTACTGGAGATAATTCACCCTCCAGATCCAATCCCTGTGACAGGACACAACCCCTTTCATTCCCTCAAGGGTTTTTTACCACCACAGGACATTTACCACCTCTGAGTGATCTCCAGAGGCTGCTGCTGAGGCTGGGGCCATGGGATTGCTCCTGGCACTGGTGGATAAATGAGGCTTGGGAAAAACCCAGTCCCAATGTCCTGATATCCAGGAGAGAGGGAGCAGGAGAGGGAGGGAAGGTACGGAAGGCAGGGTGGGGGTAGGGATGGGGAATGGAGTTCACGCCTCCTGCCCGAGGGAAGGGGGACATCAGCGAGGTCACCTGGCTGCTGGGGGGGTTGTCCAAGCACCCCTTGACCCCCCGGAACCCCCCACTCCTGCCACTGCTCCCCTCCCTTGTTTGCAGCTCTGAGCTTGGCTCGGCTGGCGAAAGGGTTAAGTTTAATTTATACTGATTTCTATTTAATATCATTCTCTCCCCGTAGGAGCCGGCAGCTGTGAGCTGATTGTAGTCCCTCATTATGCAGTCTGTATCACTAATGGCCTGTGACAAAGGCATGCCATCTTCCCGGCCTTACCCCCGAGAGCCAATTAAACACACATACTCCCTTCCTGTTTGTGGCGCATTACAATGAAATTAAACTGAATTTCAAAATCATTTTCTCCTAAAGACATCTCTTTGCAATAATTAATGCACGCTATTCCTTTGCAGCTGAAATATTCATCAGGAGTGTTGACTAAAAAAATTTTTAAAGCTGATTGCCCTGCACCCCACGTGAGGGCTGGTGATGCTCTGGTCCCAGCCCCCGGTACCCGCCTGGTTTGGGGACTCGTGGGGACTCTGCTGGCAGAGTGAGCTCTGCTTCGGGAGGACAATTAGAATAAATCACAGCTTCTTCAGGAACCATCAATAAATCAGGTTACACAGAAGGCATCAGAAATCCAGCCTGACTCCTGCCACCACAGCACTGCTAGCACACAGTGAAGAGGGGAATGGGAAATCAGAGCTGTGGCTGTCATGGAATCAGAGAATTCCAGGATCACTGGAGGCTGGAAAAGACCTCCGAGGTCATCAAGTCCAGCCTGTGACTGATCCCCACCTTGTCACCCATCCCAGTGCACTGAGTGCCACATCCAGGCACTCCCTGGACATCTCCAGAGGTGGAGACTGCCTGGCAGCCCCTGCCAATGAACAACCCTTTCCATGAAGAAATTCCTGCTGATGTCCACCCTGAGCCTCCCCTGGCACAGCTTGAGGCCATTTCCTCAAATCACTGGTAGCCTGGGAGTGGAGCCCAACCCCCACGTGGCTGCAGCCTCCTCTCAGGGGGTTGTAGCTGGTAGTTAATGACTCTGTGACACAGCCCCCGTGTAAATTGAGACAAATCCCACCTGTCTGCAAAGCCCAATTCCCAGGAAAACATTCAGCAGCGGCATTTCACGCTCAGGAGCAAAGGACCCCAAACTCCCCCCATTAGTGAGCCCTGTCCCACCCCCTGCACCAACCCAGAGCTGCTGGCCCTGCCCTGTGTGCCAGGGCTGGGTGCCCTCCCCATACCTGTCCTGAACCAGCCGTCGGGCGTGAAGGCAGCCGCCGTCTCCTGGGGTCTGTTCCAGTACTCGCGGAACACCGAGGGGCCCTTCACCAGCAGCTCCCCCTCCTGGCCCTCCAGGCCCGGGGTCACCTAGGACAGGCACACAGTGAGTGCATCTCCCCTCACCTGGCCCCCAGCACCACGGGGAAGTGTGGAGGGTGACAGGCAGGACCCACAGCACGCGCTCTTCCTGCCTTTGCCAAGCTCCACCACGCCCTGCCCACCTGCAGGACCTCCCTGCTCAGGTGGAAGGGCTCCTCCAGGGGCTCTTGATACTGCAAAGCACTGGAAATAAGCTGTGTTGTATGAAAAACAGGATTGCCATCCTGGAACTGCCAGCCAGGGAGCTGGGAGAGAGGTCACAGGTGCAGGAAACACTCTTGGGAAAGAGATGGTCCTTTCTGATCCCTTCCAGGGATGCAGGGGCAGCCACAGCTTCTCTGGCACCTCTGTGCCAGGGCCTGCCCACCCTCACAGCCAGGAATTCCTCCCCAGTATCCCACCTAAACCTGCTTTCTGGCAGTTTAAATCCACAAACATGCTGTGCAAAGGCACTGCTGGGATGGATGGGTGCTGTGGGATGTGCCTGGACACGCTGCTCTCATCCCTGAGAACAGCTCAGTAACAGGAATTCCAAGCCACTTTCCCAGCCACTTTGTACTTGAGCTGCTGCAATGGCCAGGATCCATCTGGGACCCCGAAAATCAGCAGTGCCAGAAACAGAGCCACGAGGGAAAGCTGTAATAGCAGAGCTGGAGTGCCAGGCAGACCCAGGGCAGGGCAGGCTCTCTGCAGCCTCTGATGGAAACAAAGCTTCCCTAATGGAAAACGCTTAGAAAACTCCTTCTAAGGCAGCATTTTGAAGTATTTTCTTCCTGATGTCCTGTCCTGGAGGATGGGGTAACAAGGGGATCTCTGCACAGGTTTCCAGAGCACTGGCTGGGGATCATATGCCTGCCTGGAAGATGCAGCAGGAAAGAAAAGTTGTTAATGCCAATGAGGAATTTTGCTGAGTGATGGCAAGGTGGGGATGGTGCTGGGTGAGTTCTCCTCATGGATCTGAAAGATGGAGCTGAAGCCCAGATTATCCATGGGAGAAACTTGAGGTCTGGAGGGCCTGGAGCAAAACTCCACACCTGCAGCAGCAAGGGGCACAAAGGATCCAAAAAAGGCCACCAAGAGGCACAGAAAAGGGCACCAAGAGGCACAGAAAAGGGCACAAGGGGCACAAAAAGAACAAAGCCTCCATGGACAAGTGTGGCAGGGACATGATGGGTGACACAGAAGAACCAGCAGGTTTCAGGGCTGGTTTCAAGGCTCTTAGAGGCTGTGTGGAATTTTACGATGCAGCTCTTTCTTCTCACTCCTTTTCTTGCTGGTCCAGCTGTGGCACCACAAAACAAGCAGCTTCCCTGAGCAGTGTCCTGATGTTCAGACTCCTTCCCACTCCCCAAAAGGGCTGGGGAGAGGATGGCAGAGCTAAGAACCTGCAAACAGTTCCCTGGGCTTCACCTACACACCCTGCCAGGCTCTGGCTTCTTCCTGTCAGCACTGAACACAAGAAGAGCTGAGAATCTGTCTGCTACAAACCCCTGCAGCCCCATCCTGCCCAGGATTGCATGGTGCCAGGTACCTGCACAGCCCCAGGGATCCATCCTGCCCAGTGTTTACCTGCACAGTGCCATGTCTGGTGTGATTCAAGCCTTGAACCCGCTCCAAATTTCTTGTCATATCAACTCAAATTTTGGCAGCGGCTCAACCCACATCTTATCTCGAGCAGAGCCCCTTGGCAGCAGGCACCTCCCTGTTGTGTAATTTAATGATGTTATGGCTGGCTTGCAAACAGTGAAACAGAGAGGCCGTGACGTTATCTTAATAGGATTTTGCTTGCTGCACTCGGGATGTCACCGGCGCTGCGCAGGGGCACGCACCGCCCCAACAGCAGCAATTAAAATTCAAGGTTCACAGCACTTATCTCCTCCAACCCCTCGTGTCTGATCCCCCTGCAATGCCAGGTCCAGCACGCTGGCTGGCTCTGGGAGCAGGGGTGGCAGCACATGGCTGGGTGGTTGTTTCCTTTCTCCCTCCAACCCACGTATCTCGCGTTGTGCCCGCACGCCTCGGCGGCACCAGCAGCTGCTGGAGGCATCACGTTGCTGAGAGCACGGATCTCCCCCTCTCCCAGGGCCATATTTTAATGCATTCCAGCAAGTTTAACACCCAGGCACAGCGTGGCCCTGAAGGTTGCTTGAGAGCTCCCTGCTCTAAACCCAGTGGAGCTGGACCAGCCGGCTCACGAGATAAGATTCCATTTTCCGTGCAGGGAAATAAAAGGTTGTAACGAATCCTTTGAAGGCCTAAATCTGGGTGATTAGAAAATGCATATTCTCCCCCTCCCCATTCCCATTTCACCTCTTCATTAGGAGGGTGCTTGGTAAAGAGCTGGGAATCCCTGCCTGGCACTCGGCCCTGGGGTTTGCTGAGAGTGGCCGTTTGTTTTCCTGCGGTCTCTGCCCCGCGCTCCCCCGGGAGCTGTGGCAAGGAGCTCCTAATGGACTCTAATGGAATTAGGGGAGGCTCAGAGCAGCGTGGCCTTCTCTGGGAAACAGGGTGGATTCCTAAGCAGAAACATGTGGGAGAGGCAGAGGGGAAGCTGGAAGGTGAGGCTTGAGGAGGTGACAGCATGTTCTTGGGCTGGGGATTGGTAGGAAGGCAGACTTTTAGGAGAAAACCCAAATACTTCAGGTTGCAAACAGGTTTTAGAGAGATCTACTTAAACTGTACCAGATGCCTCCTTCTCCCTTCACTCCTCAAATACTCACAGAGTCATGGAAGTGTCTGGGTTGGAAGGACTTCAAATTTTATCCAGTGCCACCCCTGCCATGGCAGGGACACCTTCCACTGGCCCAGGGTGCTCCAAGCCCTGTCCAGCCTGGCCTGGGACACTTCCAGGGATCCAGGGGCAGCCACAGCTGCTCTGGGCACCTGTGCAGGGCCTGCCCACTCTCCCAGGGAAGGATTTCTCCCTGCTATCCCATCTAAGCCTACCCCCTTTCAGTCTGAAGCCATTCCCTGTGTGCTGTCCCTCCATCCCCTGTCCCCAGTCCCTCTCCAGCTCTCCTGGAGCTCCTTCAGGCCCTGCAAGGGGCTCTGAGCTCTCCCTGGAGTTCTCCTGCAGTTGGTTTTGCCGAATGTCTTTCCTGGGGGAGCACCAAAGGCTGTGGCTCAGAGCATCAGGACCTCAAAAGGGACCAGATAACTCCATGAAGCACAAGTATTTTGACTTGTGGGGAGGAAAGAAATGCTTCTGCAGCCCTGCCTCCTCCCTGCTGTGCTGCTCGGCTTGGAAGTGCTTGGCATTTTTCCCCACCTTGTAAATAAATGATTACTGTGATCAAAATAATTAAGCAACTGAGCCCTTAAGTGACTAATAGAAGACAATAATTTATGTATGTGAGGTTTATGGAAGTGACAGAGCCTTTCTACCTCTTCTGCCAGAGAAGTTACTTTTTCCTGGTGTTTGTTGGGCATTTCTAACATACCAGAGCACAGGAAATGATTCCACCAAAGCCTGAAGGACTGATCCAGCTCTGTCCTGCACCCCAAGTCAGGCTGTGGAGCACAGACACCCTTCCAGGCTCCCCACTCCTCTGCTGGACCTCAACTGCCACCAGCAGACACCTCCCTGTCCCCTCCATCACCCCTTCAAGGCCTTGGTGGCCAGAGCCTTGTCCCAGAATGCCTGAGGCTGGAAAAGAGCTGCAGGATCATGGAGTCCCAGCTGTGCCCAATCCCCACCTTGTCCCCAGCCCAGAGCACTGAGTGTCACCTCCAGGAGCTCCTTGGACACCTCCAGGGATGGGCAGTTCCAATTCCTGACCATCCTTTCCAGGGAGAAATTCCTCCTGCTGTCCAACCTGAACCTTCCCTGGCACAGCTTGAGGCTGTTCCCCCTCCTGTTTTCTCCTCCTGGGAGCAGAGCCCATCCTCCCTGGCTGCCCCCTCCTGCCAGGGAGCTGTGCAGAGCCACAAGGGCCTCCCTGAAGCTCCTTTGCTCCAGGCTGAGCACAGCATCCAACAGCTCAGCCCCCTGTGACCTGGAGAGAGCAGGGCAGCTCCAGACTCTGCTTTTCCAGACCACACCACAACCAGGCCTGGTGTGGGAGGTGAGGCCATGCTCACCTGCCTCCTGAAGGAAGCTGGAGACAATAACCTGCTTGCCAGTGCCTTTAATCACCCTCTCCCAGGGCCACACTGGAATGGATGTCCTAGGACCAGGAGGTTTGTTAGAGCATTACCAAATTCCCAGGCAATCTGAACTTTCCTGCACAGTCCCAATTAAAAATTCCCTGCTAAGTCGCCTGTTTTTCTAAAGGCATTATTGTTCCTCGGAGCTCCGTGTCCTGCAGCATCCACACAAGCCTGGCAGGAGGCAATTTAGACACAGAACAATTTTCCTCCTGCTGGAGAAAGGCAGATTTCTGCTCCTCAGGGACACAGCACAGAGAGAGAGAGAGAAAGGAAAAAATAAAACCCCAACCTAAAAAACCCCTAGCTCAGGCTGTAATCTGCGAGGCCACATTTCACATCTGTTTTTGCAATGTTAACTTTTATAAAAGGGCTGGGAATAACACAATCTTTTCGTTTTGCAGAATTATAAATTTAAAAGCAAGGCTGGTGCACAGTGGAGCTGGAACACTGAAACTTATTTTCAAACAACCCAACCCTCTACTTACAGCAAATGTTGCTCCACTGAAAACAAAAGTGATTGTCTATATTTTTAGGCAATACTGATTTTTTTTAAGTTACCAGCCTGATCAGCTCCAGATGCTCCCAAAAGCATGACAGAAAACAAGCCAAGTTTGGGAAAGGTCAGTCCTCCCTGCAGTTGTTCCATGGACACAAAACTTCTTGATCTATATTAACAGCATAAATTAAACGTGCAGCACTACAGCAGAGATGCCAACAGCTCTCCACGCTGCTGTTCTCATCCCTCTCGTTTGCAGGCTCCTGGGACAATAAACGAGGTGAGATGTCAGCACATGTTCCCTGTCCCCAGCTCTCCTCCTGAGGGGAAGGCTCCTGATGTGTGGTTCCAGGCTCGGGGCAGGCAGGGCACCAGGCAAGGACTCAAGCAAGGGCTCACCTTGGGTTTGGTTTCCATCAGCCTCCCCTAAAAGCACAGCCTGGGAGGCTGACTGCACACACACTGCCCCAGGAGCTCTGGGGACAGAGCCAGCTCCTCCTCCTCCAGCCTCTGCTCCAGCACCTCCCCAGCACGGGCAGGGCTCTCCACAAACACCCCAACCTTCCTCAGCCACGGAGGAATATTCCAGGGGAAGGTGACCTATGAACCAGAGAAGCTTCATCCTTCCAACCCAAACCAGCCTGGGATGCTCTGGAAGAACAAAACAATAAAGGGATTCACAGAGATCCTGAGGGTGCTGTGATAAAGGTGAGCTCACTTGTGGAAAGAGGGTTCTTCTTGACAGATGGACTCAACTTCCATGGGCAAGGAAATATTCCCCTGGAATCAAGGCTGTCCTTGTGATAAAAAGAGTTTTCAGCTGAGAAACAAGGGGACATGATGCTACTGCAACCTCTGCCTCCACCTTTACTACCAAGAGGAAATAAAATAGAGTGACAGCCACAAATTAAAAAAAAATAATAAAACATCAGAGGGCAGACAGAAAGAAGGAAGGATATATAAATACATCTGAAAATGGAATCAATGCCCAAGCTGTGATCAATGAGAAGCAGCTAAAAATGTTTACACAGGAACAAAAGCAGCCTGGGCAACAAAGTGGAGACTCTTGAATTACTTGGGCAGGACACAAAACAGGATCCTGAGGAGATGAGAGAAATATGGCAAAAAAAAAAAAGATAATTGGAACATAGACAAGTGCAGTGTCCAGCACTGTGAGGGCTTTGGAAAGAGGTTTTGGAAGAAGCTGAAGCAAATGGAAAATGGGAATAAATGCAGTGTTTTTATCAAAGGTGGATTGTGCCAGAAATCCTGAGGGTTGGGGTTGCAGATAGAAGAAAAGCTGCAGATCTAATCCAGACTGCCTTCAACAACACATTCCCCACACTGCCTGATGGAAGAGATCATGGAACTGAGGAAAAGCTCCTTGTGGGAGATGGAACGGGGATGCTGGAGGTGAAGTTCACCATGGAGGCACCAATACATGAGGATGGGATGGAGCAGGGACAAGAAAAGCGGGGAAAAACTGGAGGAGAGCTGTTCTGGAAGTGCAAAGAATGAACTGGCCCAGGCTGAGGTCTGAATGGGATACAAAAGGAGCAATCCAAGTGTTTGGGAACATGAACAGGAACAGCCCCAGGCCAGGTGATCACATCCTGGCCATACCTGGCCATTCTCAGGAATGCCAGGCTCAGGGGGCATCTCTGCCCATCTCTGGCCTCTGGAGAAGAGCCAGCTACAATGCCAGCAACTGTTCTGGGATACCTGGAGGTTTGAGGAGAGTCCCACAGGGATACACGTGCCAGGTACCAGACCCACACCAGCCACGGAGGTGCCCAGTCCTCCAAGACAACCCTGGCAGCTCCGTGGGCACCACCCCACGGGTGCCCCGGAGATCTGGGATGAACACAGGGACACCAAGGGCTGAGAGCTGCAGCCACAGCCACGGGTGACAGTGCCAGCTGCTGAGGGCTGGCAACCAGCAGCAAGCTGTGAGCAGATGGCACAGACACGGGGGGCACGGACAGGAGGGGACAGAGATGCTGGTGGCTTTCGGGAGGGACGGCCACAGCCGAGCCTGTTCCCGTCCTGGACGACAGCTTGCATATGGATAAACGAGATAATTACAGCCTTGGGAAGGGGGGGAAGCCCGTGGCACAGCGTCCTCCTGCTGCCAGCTCCTGCAAGCCATCCGTCCCCACGCTCCCTCTGCAGCCCCGGCATGAGGAAATTGCTGGCCATAAAAGCCCTGGCTACAGCCCTGCCTCGGCTACAGCTGTGAAGCCATTTAGCTATTGATAGCCCCCCATTGTCAGCACTAGGGCTGGGCTTTCGGGAGAGAGAGCAATTTGGGGAAGATGAAAAAGGGAAAAAAAAAAAAAGAGAAATCCAACAAAAATGACAACCCAAAAAACCCAACAAACAAACAAGTAAAGGAGAGAGACAATACCCGACAGCTTGCAGGGTTTCCAGGCCTCTGCCAGCTGGGAAGCTGAGCGTATGAAATATGCATTGCACTGAACAAAGCAAACTGAAACGTTCAGAGCTGGAGAGCTGTAACCCTTTCCTGGGTGCCACAGCCACCGGGAGAGCTGCCAAAAATTCAGGGGAAAACACCCCAGGGGAAGTGCTCAGTGCTCATCCTTACCCACACTTCAGGCGGTGGGTAAGGCTGACTGAGCCTGAACGGTCACACAAGGAAGGTGGGAAGCTGAGGGACTGCTTTGGATGCCAGTGGCTCCAGGAGCAGGCAAAGTTCTGCTGTCCCTGACACCCACATCCACGCCTGTGCTCCCCAGTGATGATGGAGGAGAGCCCTTCTCCCAGGACTCCCAGAGCAGCACCTCTCCAGGGGACAGGAGGTGGGGACACAGTCTCTGCTCCACAGGGCAGTCCCATGGCACTGTCACCTCCTGCCTCGCTGGTGTCCCCAGGCTGCTCTGCACCCTCGGCTGGACCAGAGGGAGCAGCGAGTGGCTCTGCCAGGCTGGAGGGGTGTGGGCAGCCCCGGAGCAGCCTGACCCAGCCTGACCCTCGTGTCAGCCCCAGAAACCAGCACGAGGTGCAAAACAGCCCGAGGAAGCAGCACGGGCCCGGCTGCAAAGCTGAGCCAGCGGGATGAAGGGAGCACAGGGCTCCTGAGATGAGATTGGAGGACTGGAGGAAAGGAATCCAGCACTCCAATCAAGGGACAGGAGAAAATGCAGGGAAGAACAAGAGATCCAGCAAACTTTCAGCTAAGTAGATTATTGATCTTCGGGGTGTGCCAGGAACCAGCTTTGCAAATTACAGCGGTCCCCTGCTGCAAGCTCGGGCAGTTCCCGGATGGCAGAGCAGGAGCATTCCCCAGCTACCTGCTCCTGCCACCCACGGCTGCCTCCTCCTCCTCCTCTGGCACTCCTGTTTGGATCGCACATGACCAAAGGGCGCCGGAGGAAGGAAAGGGAGCGACGCCCCAGGCTGATGGGAGGGCCGGGGTTAGTGGGGAAGGAAGAGCTCACAGAACCCTGCTGGGGTGGGAGCAGGGGGCACCAACCCACAGCTCACAGAACCCTGCTGGGGTGGGAGCAGGGGGCACCAACCCAGAGCTCACAGAACCCTGCTGGGGTGGGAGCAGGGGGCACCAACCCAGCCCAAGACCTCGCCAGGCTCCGCAGACAATTCCCTTGGCAAAGGCAGCGCTCCCTGCTCGCTGTCGCTGTCGGGAGGGCTCTGCGGGCAGAGCCCGAGGTGTGAACGCCTCGCAGATTGCCCTGACAATGCCTCAGCCCCGGCACTGAGCTCACCTGCTCTCAGGAGCCCGGGGAGGTGAGATGGCTCAGAGCCCAAGGTGCTCAGCATCCCCCTGGATCAGCCCCATGGTGACTGAATCATGGAATCATGGAATATACTCAGCTGGAATGGACCCACTGGGATCATCGATCCAACCCCTGGTCCTGCCCAGACCCCCCAACAACCCCACCCTGAGCATCCCTGAGAGCACTGTCCAAACCCTCCTGGAGCTCTGGCAGCTTTGGGGCTGTGCCCATTCCCTGAGCAGCCTGGGCAGTGCCCAGCACCCTCTGGGGAGGAACCTTTCCCTGATCTCCAACCTAACCCTGCCCTGGCACAGCTCCAGCCATTCCCTGAGTCCTGTCCCTGTCACACAGAGGGAAGAGATCAGTACCTGCCCCTCATGAGGACTTTGAAGCCCCTGAGGTCTCCCCTCAGTCTCCTCCAGCTCTCAACCACTATAAGGCTCAGAGCCCTCCTGTGACGGAGGTGAGGAAGGATTGGTTCATCCTTCTCACAGGAGGCAAGGAGAAGGCCACAGGGTTATCTGGTGGCACAGGCAGGGTGCCCATCCCTGGGACAGCCCCTCTGCCATGGAGGAGCTGATTTAACCAGAGCTGGGCCTTCCTCGGGCTGCTGGAGCGTGATGAGCACTCGGACCGTCAGATCCGCCTCGTTTGAAATAAATTCCACTGACGTCGTCTCTCCTGACATGAATTATTAACCAAGCATGATGCACACAGTGCCAGCAGCAACGTCTGGGGCAGGCAGCGAGCAGGTGAGGCTCTGCCTGGGACCGCAGGTGTGAGGCACTGGAATTCCAGCATCCCTGGGAGCAGAGGTGTTGTCACCATGGCTGCCACCTGGTCACGCCAGGGAAAGTCACACTCTGTGCCCAGGGCGTATAAAACCCAAACTCCTGGCATCTCCATGCATCCATCTGTGCCAACACATGCTGGGAGCAGGGACTGTTTTTCCCACCTTGTGACAGTCCCAGGGACAGAGGCAGCTGGCTCTGCTCTGCTCCTGGAAATGTTGTGGATGTCCTGGAGGTACCCAGCCAGACACTCTCTCCTAGGGTGGCCTGAGCAGATGGGACCATTGCTCTCCCTTCAGCCTGAAGAAACTCCCAGTTAAACTGGGACAAGAGGGAATGTGGGTGAGATGGGGACAGCTTTTCAGAGAGGGACCAACCCACGAGCCAATGCCCAGAGGCAAATTACCACCTCCCCACACCCTCCCCAGCTGATGAGTTGAGAATTCACCAGAACATTCAAAAGATCCCCAAGGGAGAGCCTGACGGAAAGTGAACCATCAGCAGGGGGCAGGGAGCCAAGGCCAGCACTGGTGGGAGCTCCTGGTGGAATTGTGAGCCCTGGGTATGGACCTCAGCCACCCACACTGGGGGTCTGGAGGGTGCAGGTGAGAAATCACCAGGATAAAGGGCAATTCCTCTGCCCCCAGAATAAACCCCAGCAGCCTGAAGCCAGAGGAAAGAGAAGAGTTGTGTGAATCCCAGCTCTGTGAAGCCCTGAGGAGGTGGTGGGCTTCCAGCACCAAACACAGGTATCTGGGCACCCCTCCTGTGGTCACTCAGTGCAATGAGAAGGGAGGGGAAGGAGTACTGAGCAGAAAAAACAACATTCCATATTTTTTCCTCTCATAATTCAGTAGAACAACATCCACATTTCATCCTGGAAGGAGCTGCACTTTGGGGATTCTCGTGTCTGAGACCTAATTTGTAAAACACCCTGGGATCCCTGAGGGGAAAAAAGCATTATAGGATCATTATTAAAAGGGACACGTTATATTTCATGTCTTAGTTCCACACAAGTGGAAGAAAAAGGCCAAGAGCATACTCTGGGATCAGAGGACAAACCTGTGAAATATAACACGCATCCAGGGAGTGACAAAAAGAGGACTTGGGGAGTCTCCTGCTTTGCCCACTGCTCAGCCACACCACAGCAGTGACAGAGTAAGGAGCAGCAAAGAGGTTTTTTTTTTAATAAAAGCCACAATCCGTGGTCCTTCTCAGCTGTCCCCTGGGCTGTTTTACAAGCCTGGGGTGGATCCAGCTCTTACAGCATCGGAACACAAAACACAACCTGAGCACAGCCCACCCACGGGGCTGCCTGTGCTCCTGCTGGCTCCTCCACCTGCCACCAGATAATTTAGACAAAAAAAGATTTTCTTGAGCCTCCCAGCAGTGCTTACACCAGCAGTGACTCTGCCACAGCCCGGGAAGTGGGTTGGGAAGCCATAGCGTGTAGGTGGCTGGGTGAGAAGCCCTTTCCCAGGGGAATGAGTGAAGGAACCTATTTCAGGTTGAATCTCACTCCTGCCTGTGTCCCACCCACACAGGGTCACTGCTGGGGTCACCCACAGTGAGGGTGTGGAGGGGGCAGGAATGCAAACCCTGCTCAGCCACTTCTGTGGGAAGAGACAGCCTGGACCTTGGGCTGGGGCTGCTGCAGGAACACTCAGCACCCCAGCACAGGGGCAGATTAGGCTTCCCCATCCCAGGTGCCTGAGCTCTGGGTCACACAGGACTGCAGGTGCAGGCATCATGTGAGCTCAGCAGGGAGCATGACTTTCATGGAAACCTGATGGGTTTCCCCCAGTGCTGTTTCAAAACGAGTGCAAGCCCCAAGGCCAGCAGTTCTGCCCTTCCAATCACAGAATCATGGAATGGTTGGGTTGGGAGGGATCTTAAAGCTTATCTCATTCCATGGGCAGGGACCTTCCACTAGACCTGGTCTTCAGAGTGAAATAAAATAGGTTTAGATGGGATACTGGGAAGGAATTCTTGGCTGTGAGGGTGGGCAGGCCCTGGCACAGGTGCCCAGAGCAGCTGTGGCTGCCCCTGGAACCCTGGCAGTGTCCAAACCCAGGTTGGATGGGGCTTGGAGCAACCTGGAACAGTGGAAGGTGTCCCTGCCCATGGCAGGGTTTGGCACTGGATGGGCTTTAAGGCCCCTTCCAACCCAAAGCATTCCATAATTGTATGCACAGCACTTGTTTGTCCAATTGTCCAATCCATAAAGCACCACAGCTATGAGAACTCACACAAAAATACAAGAAACCCATCACTGAATTCCTGGGAATAAGAGAAGTGCAAACCTCAAGCCCTGGGGCTTTTGGCTGGGAAGAAGAGAACTCTCTCCAAGTGCCACAATTCCCACACCCCTAAGGTCCCTGCTGGGCTAGCACCAGACCCTCAGAGGGGAAACTGAGGTGAGCACAAAGATAAAAGACCAAAGGTGCTCCTCCTATCCAGGCACGGTCCTGCTGCTTTAATACAGAACTGACTCCAGAGGATCCTGATAGGGAAAAGAGGACCTGGGCATGTGGCCAGGTGGTTTTGTGCCCCTTTGGGAAAGGGGAGGGGGAAGGAAGGGTCGGCTGACCAACAGGGGCAGACTCCAGGGCAGGTGGGAGGGGTGGTGTCAGGTAAAGGGGCACAGGGGTTCACGGGAAAGGCACATCCTTTTGTGTGGATATACACACACATATAACAAAAACACCCAGTGCAATTTAACAAAACCACTCAGCGCAATACAACACCCAGGTGAAGCCCTTTCCCCAGGTGAAGCAGTGTGGGGGGTGGCAGTACCTGGGTGCAGTTTTCATCCCCCTGGGCGTGCAGGGTGTAGGAGCGAGCGCCGTCGCTCCGGCTCTCGCTGGCGATGCGCACCCGCACGCCGGGCAGCGGCGTGCCCACGGAACCTGCAGGGACAGACAGAGAGAGAGGCTGCACACTGGCACAGCCCCCGGGAATCACACAGCCAGGGGGCACAACTGCAGCTGCTCGGCCTGCACTGGCATCTGCTGCTGCTGTGGAGAGGAACAAACGACACAAATTCCTCACTTAGAACAGGCTGATTCTAATTCTTTTCTTTAAATCATTGACCCTTTTTAGATACCTTTTTAAACAGGCCACTCTCACTGGTAGGAAGAGTGCCAGTGTTGTCCCTGAAAATAAGCCTTCTGGTTTGTTTTAGTATAATACAGTCAATTCTCATAAATTGTAAAATAAACAAAAATCATGTTTACATTCTTTTATAAAAAAATATCACCTAATAAACTTCTCGAGTAACCAGTAAAAATAGAGAAGTAGTAACTTCTCTGTCCAATCTCTAGTCACTATCCAAAAACCTATATATACAAAATCAACAATAAACTTTTAATACCTAAACACCTATTGTGTATGTTACTGTGTTCCCTCTGTACATCACAGTAACATGCCAGAACTCTTCATCCCATTGGCCAAAGCCAAAAGACATCAGAGAAAGTCCATCCCACAGAAAAGAATCCAAAACATTACACTAGTGACAAAAACACTGCCAGTGTTTATGTCAAACCCCGTGAGAACCAGGCTGTCCTAAACCAAAACATCACAAAGAATCTGAATTTAGAAACTCAGAAACCTCAGACTACAATCTGCAGGCTGTGCTGGCCCTAAAGAGGGTCCCTAGCAGGGGTGTCCCTTTGGGAAGGTGTCAATCCCACTGTGTGTGCTGGGCAGTGTCAGGATGCTGCTGCTGAGCAGGCAGTGCTGGCAAGGCCTTAAGCTTTGAGCTTTTATATTTTTTAGGTTCTGGGCTGTTTTGGGAGGTAGTTTTAGGTTTCATGTTAAGTGCTACTGAGCTTTCTTCTCAAAGTAGAGAGACAAAACAATTCCTTCTCTAGTTTGGGACCAAGGACAAATTTCAGGCCCTAGAATGAAAACAACAGTGAAGTGAGAAGAGAAACAAGGAGGATGGAGCTTCACACCCTGAAGTTGTAATTGGAAAATTAACTCCAATGTGCTGATGGACCAGAACTTACAAAAGTGTGAGACTTGTCCATTTTGTGACCATTTTTGGGGTTCAACCTGGGTGTGGCCCAGCTGGACTCTTGTGCTGCCCAGCTGTGTTCAGTAGGCCTTTTAATAAATCCCTGTTTTATCATTTTGCTCTGTCTGGTCCCTGTGCCAGCTCAGCCTCCAGAAGGCATCACTGGGAATGCCTCTCCAGCCCTGAACAGTCTCTCTTGGCCACTCTGAAGACATCTGCACTGCTTCAGAGCTCAGGAATGAAGCTGTTTCTGTTTCTTTTTTTTTTTTTTTAATCAAAAGAAGAAAGGCCCCACAAAACCTACACAAAGCTGTGAAAAGAGAGAGCACAGAGATTACCCTGCTCCTCTACAGCCTGCACCTGACAGGGGAGGCAAAGGCTTAACAGCTGAGAATTGCCAGGGATTATCTCAGTTTTAGGAGACATCAATACATTGGATAGAAAACACCACAGGAGAAAAGCAGGGATCAAAACCACCCGTTCTTCCACAGGTTTCAGTTTCAAAGCCAAGGAGCTGACACAGTGTCACAACGACCACTGTTGAGCTCCAAGCTGGGTCTGTGAGCCAGAGCTGCCCAGCCTGCAGCTTTGGTTCAGTGCCTGCTCCTCCTGGGGAGCACCTGAGAGCTCAGCAGAGGGGACAGCTCTGGCCCTGGGACCTGTGGGATGGGCAGCTCCTGCCTCAGCAGGTCTGGCTCTCTCGATGGCACGGGACAGCTCCTGTGGCACAATGGGGCCTGGGGCCTTCATCCCTGTGAGCAGGGAGAGGGACAGCAGCTCACAGCAACCTGGGGCTCAGCAGGACTGGACAGGACTGAGTTTCAACTGGAGAGGGACTTTTCACGAGGGCCTGGAGTGCCAGGACAAGGGGAATGGCTTCCCACTGCCAGAGGGCAGGGTTAGATGGGATATCAGGGAGAAATCCTTCTCTGGCGGGGTGGGGAGCCCTGGCACAGGGTGCCCAGAGCAGCTGTGGTGCCCCTGGATCCCTGGCAGTGTCCAAAGCCAGGCTGGATGGGGCTGGGAGCAGCCTGGGACAGTGGAAGGCATCCCTGCCCAGGGCAGGGGAATGGAACAAGATGATCTTAAGGATCCCTTCCAAACCAATCCATACCGTGCTTCTATAAATTGGTAACTGTGCTCTTTATTTTCAAGGATGATCGATTTTCTCCCCCTGAAGCACCTCCAGCTGATGCTTTCCAGGTCTGCCAGGATCACCTTGACACTGGGAATTCCCAAGAGCAGGGAGTGCAGGGCCTGGAGCTCAGCCCTGTCTTCCTCTTGTCGCTCCTATTTCAGGCACTTGGGTTCAAGTGGCATTTTCCCTGTCCTGGTCTCATTCTCCTGTTGAAGCCCTGGAGATCTGCTATCCGTGACATCATGATTTTGTCTGCTACATTGGTCAGTTGCCATGGAAATGGATATGTCGTCGTAGCCCAGATTTATGGCATCCCTGCAGGATCAGCCAAGAGCAGATGGGCTATGAGGGAGTGAGATTTTATTGCAGCAAAACTACCCGAACAATTAGCAAATCTGGCTGGAAATAAACAGAAAGCGACGTGGCAGCTCTGTGATCCGTGTCAGCCAGCACAGCCACGTCCTCCCCTCAGCACCAGCACCCCTGGGCTGCTCCCACCTCCAGGCCAGACACTGCCAGGACTCAGAGCCAGAGGAAGGAGGGAGCCACGAGCCAGGAGTGCCCTGAGGTACCGTGTCGAGGTATTTATGGAATCAGAGAATCACAGAAGTTGGATCCCACAAGGATCATCAAGTCCAGCTCCTGGCTCTGCACAGGCCAACCCTAAAAATCACACCATATGTGTGATAAACAATCTTGCACCTGCCACAGGAGGCTCCAAGAGGCCTCAAAGCAAGTAACAAGTCACAGAAAACACCCTCAGTGTTGCATGGAAGGTTGCTAGAGCCACCTCCTAGACTTCTCCAGGGTGAAAAACACTGTGTGTGAACAGACTCCAATCTGCCCACAAAACACGGCACGTCTGTGGGCAGGCACCACAAAGGCAGCCCTGGAAAGCTCAGGGAGGGAGCAGAAACCAATGCAAGGAACTGCCAGGGGCTCTCACAGACTTGGAATTTTTCAAATCAGGATCAGCCAGATGCCTTCCTGGAAGATGCTCCTTCCCTGGATGCAAGCTGCTGACCTCAACGTGGAAATAATGGGCAGTGATTCACTGGGCAGCAGGACTCCAGGATTAGTGCCCACTGCCCTTGGGAATGAGACACCAAAGATCAGCACAGTGCTGGCACATCTGAGGGCACACAGGAGCTGACGTGTTCCCTGCAGTGTTTCAGATCACAGCTACTAACACAGCCCCACCAATTCCTCTCCTACTTGGCTAAAATAAAACCAGCATGTAAAACAAGTCCCTGGTGGAGAGCTGCTTCCTTATGTTTCTGTATGGAGAAGCTTTTCTGGTATTTAGGAAAAGTGACAAACTTCAAAACCAACATCTGTAAAGGCTGAAAAAGCTCCTACCGTTGATCAGAGCTCCACAAACCTGACAGGATTAACAGAATTCGTGCAAAAACAATGACTAGAGCTTCCCAGGCCCATCCAAAATATACCCTGTGCCAACTCCAGCAGGTCAGCAGAGATCTGGGCCCATTCCCAAAGGAACAGCCCCGGAGGTCCTGCCTTCATCAAGCCACAATTGGGGTGATCAGGAGGGGTCAACACTCTGCACTGGCCTCCTTTTGTCCCCAGCCATAAATCCTGAGGGGAAACAGGGGAGAAATCTCTGCTCCTTCCCCTCTGCATCATCCCTCCAAGGTGCATCGCATTAAGCGATGCTGGCAGCTGCAGGCGGGAGGGGGTGACACCGCTCTGCTCTCAGCCCTTCTCCTCTGTTTAAAAAAGTTGTCAGCTCTTCCCAGCTACATTTAATTGGCCCCGTGCTCGGTGTCCTTCGGTATCCGGGTAGCTCGGTGCTGTTCCCCGCCGCGGGGTCCCGGGAGGGTTGGAACAGGCCGACGATAAGGCACTCAAGGATCTCACTGTCAACAATACACGGAGTCCCCGCTGTAGCAGCTATTAGCTGCCTCTGATCTAAACCTCCAATTAAAGTGGTGATTAGGCCCAGTGAGGCATTCTCCGGCCATGAATTATTCATCTCCCTTCACAGTAACAGCACCAGGGGGGATTAGAATGAGAGCTGGTGAAAACAGAGGCATTTTAAGCAGGGTTTTAACCATATACAAGCAAACATTTATCTTTCAAATCTTTCATCTTTGCTGCTTCTGGAAATTAAAGCTCCCACACTCCCAATCCCTGCCCCTTCAGACCTGGGTTTTGGGTGGAGAGTGAGGACACACTGCTGGGGACATGGGCAGGGTGGGCAGGGCCCAAGGGCTCGACCTTTTTCCTGCCACACCAAGGAAGAGGGCAAGGGAAGCCCCAGGATCTCTCCTCAGAGGATCATGAATCACTGAATGGTTTGGAAGGGACCTTAAAGTTAATTCCATTCCACCCCTGCCGTGGGCAGAGACACTTTGCATTATCCCAGGGTGCTCCAAACCCTGTCCAGCCTGGCCTTGGGCACTGCCAGGGATCCAGGGGCAGCCACAGCTGCTCTGGGCACCTGTGCCAGGACCTGCCCACCCTCACAGCCAGGAATTTCTTACTAACATCGACTCTAGACCTAAAGTTAATTGTAGAGCCACTGCCCCTTGTCCTGACACTCCAGCCCTTGTCCAAAGTCCCACTCCTTGTAGGCCCTTTCAGGAACTGGAAGGCCACAATTAGGTCACCCCAAAGCCTTCTCTTCTCCAGGCTGAACAATCCCAATGCTCTGAGCAGAGGTGCTCCATCCCTCTGATCATCCTGGTGCCTCCTCTGGGCTCACTCCAACAGGTCAAAGCAGGACAGCAGGACGTGTGCTGCTCCCACTCCAGGAGAAACCCTCTGGCAGATGTCCCCTGTTCCCAGCCCACCATCAGCTGCCTCTGGGATCTCTGTGGTACCTGGTGACCTCCTACCCAGCCTCTAACAGGGCACTGGATCAAAAGCTTTTTCACAGCTCCAGTAAATTATGCCTCAGCTTCACCCATCTGCTTCCCAGCTGACACTTCCTGAAATAAATTAATCAAGCCTATTCAATTATAGCCTCCTCTCTGTACGGTTTCTTGCTGATCCCCACCTTCATGAGACACTTGTCTCCCCTCTCAGGGCTGCAGGAGCCCCTGGATGGGGCTGGAGTGACAGTCCCCAGCCCCTCAGCTTTGGCTGCACAAGAGGGTTTGTCCCCAGGTCCCCTGCAGAGCCCAGGATCCATAGGGGTGATGCCTGAGGAGCACAGCCTCCAGCTCTGGGGCAGGAGCTGCCCTTCTGGGTGCCAGCTTCTGCACTGCCATGCTACTGTCAGTCTTATTCCTTTCCTCTTTGAGTCCCCAGGGAAATTTCTGGAGTCTCCACTCATTTTCCCTCATGAAAATCAATAAAAAGCAAATATAAGCTGGCCAAGGGACAGTGAAATGATCCCTGCAGTGTGGGGCTCACACACAGCTCGAGCTCCTGCAGATGGAGTCTTGTTTTTCCTGCCTGCTTCCCTCTCCTGCCTGCAGGGATGGGGCTGCTGGAAGAAGATAAAACTGGCTGAGGTGGGGTGAGGGAATGACAGTTACCCTGCAAAAGTAAAACAGAGTTTGTCTTTCAAGCTGTTCTCAGGCTGGGGAGTCAATGAGGGGGAGTTTTGGCTTCTCCTCTCCCTGTGCCACCCCTGAGGGACCCAGCTCCTGCATCCCATGGGATTGGGGCGCTGTGGGAAGCTGTGACACCCAGGACCCCCCCTGGGGTAACACCAGTTCCCCAGGAGGCTGCATATGGTGCCATGCCTGCACAGACAGCCTGTGGGGAGGCAGGTGGCACAGGGTGGGCACACAGATGGCCACGCTCCAACCACAGGGAGAGTGGGGGCATTTTACATTTGCAATGTCTCAGATCAATTTATTTCTAGGTTCCAGAAAGTACAGCTATGGAGAGGAATCACAAAATGTAGCTCAGAGAAGGGGGGGAAGACAAGGAGAGAACAGGCCCAGAGTGTACAGCGAGGTGTGACAATTTTGAATTCCTGAAGAGGCAAGAAACAGGCACTAAAATAAGAGTGAGCAGACGTCCTATTTTAAGTGTTCAGCACTGATGGGTTGGACAAGCACTGCTGTGTGGAGAATCCTGTGTGACACCACCCAGAAATACAACTCCAGGCAGCAGGAGCTGAAGAAACACTCCTTCAATTCACTAAGATTTTAGAAGTAAGAAAGCAGCAGCCTGGGGCATGCCAGCCTTAGTCAGGCCAGTGGTCACCACTGCCAGCTCTGATCCCTGGGAAACCCAGCAGCCACTTCCCACACATCCATGGACTGGCTGCCCAGTGCCAGCTCCCAGCATCCTCATTCCTAGCGTGGCCTCTCCTCACTCACGTGCAGAGAAGAGCCCAGAGCACCTCCCAGCAAACCCCTCCAAACAAGGGGCACCCTCTGGAGACTCCTACCTGGCACACGGACTCCATGCAAAGGGTTGGAAAGTGCCATCCCAATCTCAGTCATCCCGTACCTCTCCAGCAAGGTGTGCCCTGTGATGCTCTTCCACTTCTCCAGGACAGGCACGGGCAGGGCTGCTGAGCCTGACACCATTAACCTGCACAGAGGAAGCCCAGGTAGGAGAGTATCCAAGAGCATTTTTGCTCCAGGGAATTTGCAGCCTGACACAGGGGTACGAAAAGCTCTACATAAAACCTGCAGCCCCAAAATCCTTTAAACCAGTACCAAAGATGTGCCTCACTTTCTCAGCCTGATAGGGGGTTTAAGTTAAGCAGGACAGCCTCTTAAAAGAGGTCATGAAGTACAAGCCTGGGCTGCAGGACAAAGTCCTCAGCCATGTGTTACACATAATGAGCCCTTCTGGCTTTCCCATGCAAGAGTGGCTCAGAATTAAATAATGTCACCCTTGTTCCTGCCAAAGAGACACCAAAGCACAATGATCAGCACTGGAAGAGGTGATGCTGAAAGGAAAACCTGGAGCACCTAGTGAGGCAGCAGCAGCCCCTGCCCACAGCTCACCCACCTGATGTTCTCCTGGCAAAAGGCACGCACGAAATCCTGCACCTGGGGCTGGGTGAAATGCTCGTCGTAATATTCCATCAGCTTGGCATAGATGGTGGGCACTGCCATGAACACATTGACACGGGGAGCCTGGGGGCTCAGGAGCCTCTTCCACACCTAGAAGGGAACACACGTGCATGAAAATACACCTTTGCTATCTAAGATTTCTTGGAAGCACAGCTGGAAGCTGTTGTGTGCCCCTCACCCCTGTCCAAAACAAGTCCCCAGCTTTCATCATGCCCTTATCTCAACATTCATCTCTCATCCCACCAGTGGATCCCCCACCCACAGTCACTCACGAGATGATGGAAATGGCATTTTTTATTCCTGTCATGTTGCAGCCAAGAATTTGCTCAGGAAGATGGAAGCTTGTGGCAGAATCAGTTCATTCCCTTATCACGCACAGCTCTTCAAAGGCTGCACGAAGCCACCAGCTTTCCAAAGCATGGGAGCTCTTTGGAAAGACACAGCCCACGACTCATACACAGTGCACACTTTGGAGCCCATGGGCTTCAACCTCTGAGGCAGAGCTGGGAAGAGGGAGATCAGGCACTGGGAGTGAGCCTTCATGAGGATGGTGAGGTGCAGAGAGCCCTGGCGAGCTCAGAGGAGCCATCAGAACCCACAGGTAAAGCAGTGACAGCAGGAGACAGCAGCTTCTCAGGAGGGCCACCACCCCAGGACACTCTTCCTGAGAGGAATGTTCCTCCAGCTGCAACTCCTGCTGACCCGTGGGAACTCCGAACGGGGGCGGATTCCAGCAGCCAGCTCTGCCGGGATGTGGACACCGACACCTCTGGGATGCGCGGCCAACCATAAATGTCACAGCTGAGCCCACTCCTCCCACACCTCACCACTCCCCCTGCCAGGTAAGCTCTTCCCAAGGCAGGGGCGACCCAGAGCCATCAATAAATCCGAGCCCCGCTGAGGGCACCTCCGTCCCGGCGCTCGGGTCCCTGCCCCGCCGGAGACAAATGTATTCCCTAACAGCTCCCGACACCGAGCGCTGCCTCGGCGCTCCCGGCGCACGCTCGGCTGCACACGAGCCAGGCAAGGCAGGGATTGATTGAGGGTGAGCCAGGGATTCTCCTTCATGCTGTCACTCTGCCCCTTCCCTCCGTTCTGCTCGCTCCGTTTCATCCCTTTCCCCTTGGCTGCGCCGGGGCCGCCTCCCCCCGCAGCTCGCACTCCGCTGCTCCAGAACAATCAGCTCCCAAAAAAACCGCCCCCCCAGCTCCGGGTGGTGTTAACAGAGCAGGACACATCCACAGAGGCACCGTCCCACCCAACAGGAGGGAGCTCAGGCTGCCCCCCAGCCCAGGGATGGCCTCGGTGGGGAGAGGTGAATGCACAAGGTGCAAACCCACTGATCGCTCCGGAGGTGGGACAGGAGCTCTGCAAGATCCCCTCGGAGAAGAAAGCAGAACTGCAGGTCCAGAGAGGGAACATTTCACTCCCTGCAGAAGCCCACCTACCAGCAAGATTAGGTAAAATTTCATTTAGAGGGGTCTAATCTACCCCATGCTCCTCCCAGCCCCCTTTTCCCCCCAATATCTTTCCCGTTCTAGGCAGCAGGGTGGAGAAGGACCTCTCCAAAGCCAGGCTGGATGGCTCTGCTCTCCTCAGCCTGGTGCTCCTGAGAGCCATGGCTGTGGGCAGGGAAGGAGGCGTGATGGCAGACATGGATCAGGACTGTGCCAAGGGGATTGAAGGCAAACAGATGCTCAGAGGTTGTTCAATCCTTGCTCTGTGATTTTGTTTTGCCTTCCCAAGTCCCGAGCAGCTGTGGGAGCGCAAGGCAGGCTTCCAGTCTGGCCGTGCAGCAGTTTTTGTCACATGACTGACTTTGGAGCTGAAAAACCCCAAAGCCATCTAAGCAGAGCAAGTCTCCCTTGCACCCCAGAGTCCCCAGCCCCCCACGAGCCAGCTCAGCTCCTGCCTTAGATGGAATCCTCCCTCCTGCACTGCGGCCACAGGAGCAGCTTTTTCCCTGTCAGTCCAGCTCACCCAGCAACAGCCCCTTCCTGAGGATAAGCAGCTGCCTTTGGATTTGTGCCACCAGCTGCTGGGGTGATCTGCTGACAGCCAAACCTCTCCACCTGCTCTGCTCCTGCTCAGCCAAATCTGGATCCTTCCCACGTGTTTTAGCAGGACTAAGCCGTGGCACAAAGCTGGCAGCTCCGAGTGCTCCACAGAGCCCAAGCTGGCCAGAGGGCTTGGCACTGCCCAGCCAGCTGGAACAGCTATTCCTGGCTTCTAACTGTAACTGCGTGCTTGGAGAGAAGGAGCTGGGAAAGCCTTGTTACCTGGGACTAATCAATCAACCCCGTGCAAGGCGCCAGCTTTGTCATGCAGCACCCAGCACCCCCTGGCAGTGCCAGGCTTGGAGCAGCACAACCCATCTCCCCAGGGTTATCCCACTGTCACTGTCACCACGTTAATTCCCCGTGCACAGGGTACTGGCAGCTCAACATGCCCTTTTGTTTTGCTCACCTGATACCTCTGAGTGCTTCTAAAAAGCCATGGATTAGGGAAGCAAACATGGCACTGCGTGCCAGGGGTGCCAGGCTCTGCAAAGAAGAGAAGCAGCCTTCTCCTGAGGAATATGCTCAGGGGATGGATCAAGATTCCTTTTAAGATAACCAAGGGCTAGAAACAAAGAAGTTTCTCACTGCAAGAAAGCAACAGCTTCCCACCAGCAATAACGGCAGCAAATGCTTCGGGTCAGGGCTGCCTGTGCCAGCAGAGAAGTGGGAGACCTAATGTTCCCAAGAGCCTTCCTGTCAGCATGACATTCCTGATTTTCCTCCCCTCCCACTGCTCAAAAGCATATCATGAGCTGGCCAGTGGGATTTTGCCATCATTAAAGGGGAAAAAAAGGAGAAAATGACACCAGTGGGTACAAAACAAGCGCAGCAAGGCACAGCTGGGAGATTTTTCCCACGTATTTTTCCCAGCAGGCAGATGGTGAGTGAGGATGGAGGAACATACAAGCTGCTCCAAGGGGTGGTCAGCCCATAGAGCAACCTTCCCAACCAGCCTCCAGAGCTGCTCAGATCACTGAAGGTAGAGATGTGAGCACAGAGGGGAAAAGACAACAACTTTTCCCTTTAGAGAGGGAGATGTGCAACGCCATGAACCAGCCAGAAACACCAAATCCAATACCCGGGCATCTTCTCATGCACAAGGAGAAGGAACAGTGGCAAACCCAGTTAGGTGCTAAACCATGCAAGATTTTGGCTGACAGAAGATTCTCCAAACCAGCCAGAAGAACTACAAGCTGTAAAGGAAGCAAATATCAGCATGGATTTTTCCATCAGCCCACAAAGGATTGCAGCCAGCCCATGGTGCAGCCTCTATTGACAGACACAACAGTTCCTCTCTTCTCTGAAATTATTGGGCCATTTTCAGTTGTAATTGAATCTTTTCAAATCTTTTCAAAAGTAACAATGCCTCTAATGCAAGGTTAACTCAGCCCTTTACTCCCCTCTTGCTGGGGGAGATGGGTCTGTGTTTAGCACTGACTGCTGCCATGTGGGAAGCACCCTCGAGGAAAAGAGATGCCGGTGATTTTTGGGATGTCTGTGGGAGCCAACAGGGCTGTGGCCAAACCAGCTGCTTGTTTAGTGACACCCTGTGCCAAACACAAGGGTGGGAAGCTCCTGTAACTCAACAGCAGCAGCGAAGAGACTGCAGGACCACTCACACACATCCAACACCAAATCACCCAAAAAAGCAGAGGGGCACCTGAGACAGGAGAGCACCAAGGGGAGCTGTGCTCTCTCCCAGGGACTGAGCCTCCAACACTTCACGACCAATATGCAGAGAGAGAGAAACATTCTTCTCTTCAAAGAGAAATCAGGCCCTTGGTGGCTTCATCTCATGTTTGTTATAACCCCAAACTGTTTGTGCTCTGTGCGACTCTGGTTTTAATCATTTATTCATCAGCACAGTTTGATGGCCCCTCTGCATTCCAGGCTGAAGCTTTTAAACCCTTCCTATGCTGGAGGCATACTGAAAGGAGCAAGTGCTTTCCCTGGGACCTGGAAATCTAAGTAAATATGACAGGCTCTGGTCCCATTTTTTATATTTCCCCACACACATCAAAAGCCATTACTTGGGAACAGATGCTGAGGACAGACGGCAGATCTGGGGAGATGGGAAAGAAAACCTCTAACTTTTTAAAGCCAGGTCTGTGAGAAGTGATCAAACATAATCCATTCACCAGTGACCTGCTCCTCCTTCCACCGACTCCTCTTTGAGTCTGAAATAAAATTACTCCTCTGAAGCCTCCCATTAACAGATGAAAAGACTTTCAGCCTCTCTCTAGCTGAAACTGGATGGGGGCCGTGATCCCCAGCGTGCCTGGATATTGGAGCTCAGGCTCCTCTGCTTGGATTTGCTTTTCTTTTAAAAATAAACCAAAAGAGCTGCCCAGAGTGATGTTTGCAGAAGTGACAGATCCAGGGGAGAGGCTCAGTGCAGTGCACACTTCTCCTTCCCGGAGGCAACAGCGACTGCCGAGCCCTGGATCTCCCTGTGCAGCCCAGCCAAGGTAGACAGCCCCAGCAGCCAGCCAGCCTGGCTCACACACAACACCAGTGACAAGGACAAAGTTTGCTCCCAGATACAGCCCTGGCTTTCCTGGCCTTCAGGAATTCAGGGCTGTGAGCACACGATGCAGCAGCACCCCAGAGCAACACCTCCCACTCGTCCTGTGCCACGGGGGACAGAACATCAGGGAAAGCTTGTCCTGAATCACACACCACCTTTGGGCACACAGCACTCCTGTTTCCCGAGAAAGAAGGGTCCAAACAAGATGATTTTGATGGCTTTGAGTGTGACATTGTAAAACAGGGCATGGTTTTTAGAGGGCTTGATCCTCAGAGCACCTTAAGTCAGACACGCAGCGAGGCTGGCACTGAAACAGCAGCTCCTGGAACTGCAGGGCAGGAAATCTGCATCTTGGCATGTTTATCATGGAAGGGGTTGCAGGGCACAGCCAGGGCTGTCACTGCACAGGCAGCACATCACAGCTCAGAGCTGCCCAGCAGGGCCGGGCGGGCAGCACACGCCACAACTGGGTCACCCACAGGGGAGATTTCCATCAGCTTCTCCCATCACTCAGCACAGCAAGTTTCTTCCTTCAGGTTTTTCAGTACCCTTATTTCCCACTCTGCACAAGGGGCTGGAAGACCTCCCAGGATCTGCTCTCGTGTTTGTCAATGCAGAGAGCTGACAGGGAACCTTTTGCCATTAGAACATGGCAAAGATCAGGGGTGTCTGAGGCAAAGACAAGCTCTTCCTGTTGTTCAAGCCCAAAATTGATTCTCTTGGCCCAAAAACCACAGCAGAGGATCCTGTAAAGCAGACACTGAGCTCACAACTTGCTCCAAAACGTCCACGGAGTGCCTGGTCTGGATTGGGGACATCAGTGTGTGACTGTCACAGCAAGCACAGGGTGACTCTCTCCTCGACTGCCCCAGGTCTGTCTCTCCAGCCTCACTGACATTTCCACAGAGCAACAGTCCCACCACAGCCTGTGCCTGAACTGATGCAGGGAGGGAGATGGAGGGGGGCAGTCCCTGGGAATGGATGCTCCAGAGGGTGCTTGGTGCAAGCCCTGATGCCCAGAGCCACCAAAAAGCACTTGGCCAGGAGGAGAAGGCTCACCCTGCACTCCTTCCTTAACAGAGACATCACAAAATGCACAAGACCTGTACAAACACAGCACCTTTAAAATCCTGACTCCTGCACAAGAAATTCCTACTCCAGCATCTGGGACAGGTCAGCAGCAGCTGAGAAATGCAAAGAGGAACAGAGCAGCTGGAAGAGTAAACTCAGGTAAGGGAGGGAGGCTCGTACAGGGCTGCTGAGGCTGCAGCTTGCTTCGGCTCCAGAGGAGGTGTCTGCCCTCCCAGACCCTGGCACACCAATGAAACACCAAAGCAGTAACACCACAGCCAGCCCTGCCCCACACAGCTGCTGGCAGAACACTCCTCAGGCTCACTGCTGCTCTCCTGCCCGCTCTACACCCACCTGTGCTCTCAGCCTCCCCCCACAGCCATGCCTGCCCTGCCCAAGCCCAGCAGCACAGACAGGAGCACTGGGTGCTGCTCCCAGGGGCTCCCTGGGAAGACACTGCACCCCAAGGAGCAGGAGCACCAGAGGACTCAGTACATCACGTACGAGTCAGTTCTGGAAACTAAGGGTCCATTTATAAACCCTTTATTAATAAATGATTAATAGATGCAGCCATATTTTTTAATAACTTGCAATAAAAAAATGCTACGAGAAGCTTAAGCAAGACAGTCTTAACAGATGGTGCTATAAAGTGAATTATAACATGTACAGTAGCTAGTGCAGCGTAATGGATGTCCTCATTTAATAAAAAGAACCTGATTTTAAGCAGCAACTTTCACGCTTGAGGCACCTCAGCACACTTTAATGAGTCATCGTGGCCTCAGCAGTAGCCACAGACATCAGGTGCTGTTTTAGTGAGAGGAAAGATGTTGGTCAGGACACTGGGGCCACTCCACAGTCCTGATCTTTAACCTTTCCTTGGACAGCTCCCAAAAACAGACGTAAAGGTCTGAAAGCTGCCCCTGCACGGTGGGGAACGACAAGCACGTGGGCTGGGGCTGGGAATGTCTTCTCAGGGGAAAAAAAAAAAAAAAAAAAAGAGCATTATTCCCACCACCAAAACCAGACTGCCATCTGTATCCACGACTATAAGGCACGCCGCAAATTATGTAATTTAATAAACACTGTAATAATAAAGTATTTATTTTGTATAATGAAGTGTTAGTGATTAGAAACCAAACACACATCGGGCGTGCTGCTGCGGTTTCTCTTGAACCTTTGCCAGTATCACTCAAGGCTAAATATGTCTGCAGCAGGTTGAGAGTAAGTTCCTCGCCTTGTTTTGATCAGCCTGTCAAGTGTTTTAGCTGCCAGTCGAGTTTCTTTATATCACACTATAATTGGCTGCTTTCTCAAGGTGCAGCCAAGGAAAAAAAGCACACGGCAAAACTCGGGCTCCTTTGGCAAAATCCTCCACTGCTGCTTTGCTGCAAGCTGATTTCAGTAGCAAAGGGCACTTTGTAAACAGCTGGTGAAAATAGAGTGGAACTGAAAGGCAGCTTGCAATAAACTCCACGAGAAAGCCTTATTTACCCTCCCGTGCTGCCTTTGGAGTGTCGATCAAACCACCCGCAGCTCCCAGGGGAGGCCCTCGGAAAAAGAAGGGGAATAAAAGAAAGCAGAGAAGCAAACGCCGCCCTACAGAGCCCCCGAGCACCTGAGAGCCGCGCCCGGCGCTGCCGCCCTCCCTGCCCGGGGTCAAGCGGCCGCCCCGGCGCTGTCCCCGGTGTCACAGCCGGGCAGAGCTTTGATCAGAGCAGGCGGCAGGGGGGTCCCGCTCCCCCGATGCCCACCCCATCCCTCAACGTCAGCTCATTGATTCGCAGCTGTCGGGAGAGAGCCGAGGAAAAGGCGAGGGGACGAGGGAGCATCAATCACCGGTGGCACAGGCTGCGGAGCACCGCGCCCTCCAGAGGCTCCGCTCCAGCCTCTCAGCGGCACCTCCAGAGCCGCACCGGCACAGCCCTGCTGCGCCCCGAGCCTTCGGGGTCACCCCGAGAGTCGGGGAGGACAATCTGGCACCAATCATTGGGGTGAAAGCACAGGCAGCCAGGGATCTTCCTGCTTTCTACCGCAGCATCCTACCAATTTAGTCTGGAAGGGCAGAGCTGCCCCGCTGGGAATCCGGGGCTGTCTCCCCCAGAAAGGATCAGTGCTCAGGTGTCAGAGCCACCCTGACAGAAAAAGGAAGTGTGCCTTTTCTGTGGCTGCTGCTCTGAGAAGCAGAAATGAGCCCTGAGGAATCACCCGGGCGGTCGGAGCTGGGCCCACCCTCACCTGGCAGCAGCACAGCCAGAGGCTCCCAGGTGGATCCCACAGCTGTGCACTTTGTCCTTTCCACGGGACAAGCCTTCCCAGCACGTGGATAAACACTGGGAGAATAGCCTGGGCTGTTACCCAGCACAGGCTGCTCTGGCTGTCCCAGGGCACTCTGCAGTGACAACACACTTCTGTTCCCTTTCTGCTCCCAGTGGCAGCAGCACTGAAACCCCAACTGTCCCTTAAGAGAGACACTGCAGACCCCAGCCAGGACACTGGAGATGTGGATGGACAGTGCTGCATGCCAGGAGCTGGGAAATACAGATAGAACCTGTTCCACCTTTACTGCTGCCTGTCCTTTTCCTTCCTCTCTTTCCACTGCCACAGGGAACAAAGGAGAAGCAGAACGCTGGCACTGGTGTTTCCTGGCTCAGATAGAAAACAACATTTTAAGAGCATCATTCCAGTAAGGATTCCCTCCTGCCACTTTTCCTAAAAGCTGCAGGAACGTCTGGATCTGCAAAATCTCTCTCACATCACTGAGTCCAACCCGACAGCTCTGTTAACTCTTGTTTCTCCACAGAGGAAGAGCAATCTTTCCATGAAAGTGAGGAAAACCAGGATTTCCCTTACCTGGGCTGCAAAAAACTCAGAAGGCTGTATTCTGTCACGAAATGCAATACAAAACATTAAGGATGTAAGACTGGAAGGGGAAAATTTGGAAGGGGCCATCCAGGGAGGTGGTGGAGCCCTTATCCCTGGAGATGTCCAAGGAAAGACTGGACATGGCACTCAGTGCTCTGGGCTGGGTGACAAAGTGGAGATTGGTCACAGGGTGAACTTGGTGACCTTGGAGGTCTTTTCCAGCCTCAGTGTTTTGGGGATTCTGGGAAACACAAGTCACTAAAAAATTCAGCAAGCAGCACACCACTAACACACAAGAGACAAACCAGTATTTCCACCTTTCCTGGCAGTGTAAAAAAAAAAATCCACAACCCTAATTCTGGATGGCAATGATGGGCACACAGGAGGGTCTACCCAACCCCAGGCAGACCCCAGCCTCGAGGGGCAGTGCAGCACTCCCATTCCAACATCACACTGCCACGAGCTGCACCCTGTGGAAGAGCACACTCACCCCGGGCTGAGCACCCAACCACACAGAGCCAGTGGCTACAGGGGCTGGAATTCTTTAGGAATTTATTCCCAGAGCTGCTCTGGGTGCAGTGCCCGGGGTGCTGCTGCTGGGTTTGCCCCTGGGCTCACCATCTCTGCGTTGAACTCCGGGAACATGACGCACGTGGCTCCCACCCACAGCGGGCACAGCAGCTTGTTGATCACCCCGTGGACGTGGTGCAGGGGCAGCACGTGCAGGATCACATCCTCCTTCTTCCACTCCCACTTCTCAACCAGCCCCGTGGTCTGCAAAGAAAGAAAACAGCATGGCCTTAGGGCAGGAGGAAGGATTCTCCCGAGGTATTCCCGAGGTGCTCAGGCTGATGCCTTAAGTTTGAGCTTTTCTATTTTTCAGGTTCTGTGCTGTTTTGGTGAGCAGTTCTGGGTCTCACATTGAGTGCTACTGAGCTCTCTTCACAGAGCAGGGAGACAAAACAATTCCTTCTCCAGCTTGGGACCGAGGACAGCTGATACAACTTCCAGGCCCAAGAACAAAAACAATGGTGATATGAGAAGGAAAACCAAGGGGGATGGAGCTTCATAACCTGAAACTATAATTGGACAATTAACTCCAATGTGCTGATGGACCAGAACTTATAATAAAAGTGTGAGCCCTCATGGTCAGTTGTCCATTTTGTGCCCATTTTGGGTTCATCTTGGCTGTAGCCCAGCTGTGCTCTTGCACTGCCCAGCTGTGCCCACTGAGGCCTTTTAATAGATCCTTGTTTTATCCTTTTGCTCTGTGTGGTGTTCCAGGTCAGTTTCCAGAAGGCATCAAGGCCCCAAATTCCCTGGCAAGAATGCCAGGCCTGCCTGGGCACAAATCCTTTCCTTTAGGATCAGCAGGAGACAAATTCCCACCACAACAGCAGAACACAAGAGGAACACCTTGGGCATCCTGTGTCTTTAAATCAGCAAAAGCCCTTCCTTGTTACTGAGAAATATCAACAATGATTTTAAGTAGGACATACAAAAATATTAATCTGCTGCTGCACATGCAGATTTGGCAGAAATAGTAATCAAAAAGCTAATTTTCCCAGAATTCTGTTGCCATAGTTAGGACACTGATGACATCAGGCTTTTAGCACCTGTAAGGGATAATCAGTAGGAGCAGGAAATCGCTGATAAACAGAAAGTAGGTTTCATGTTAGTGAAAATTATGGGAGTATCAAGCTTCCAAAACACTCTGCTCTGAAGGGATAATTATCTGAAGGGATAATTATCAGGTTTCTGGGTCAACAATGCCCTTCAGAGCCCAGTGCTGGCAACTGCAAAGCTTATTTCCAGCCACCTAAAAATAAGAAAAGCATCTGAACAGTGGAATTTGGTCGTGTCTCTCACAATGCTCTTCCACAAAGCAGGGAGCAGCTTTTAGGCTTCCTGCAGGACAGCACAAAGGATGGGGACTGCTTAGGCCACCCCCCAAATAATCAGCATGTTTGTAAGGGAACAGATTCTTTGCCCAATATAGCCAAGCCCTGGCTCCATCCATCAAGGCTCTCATTCCTGAGGGGACACTGCAGGATCTGAGCACCCAGAGCAGCAGCAGCTCTCAGAGACATCCCTGCATTCCCTGCACTCCCCCCCTAATGGCAGCAGTCTGGCAGTTGCAGGCACTGATAACCAAGTGGTGAGGCAGTCAGCAGGCTTATTCAAACTTTTCATTCCTTTTGGCTCTGAGAGCTAATGGATTTTTTTGCCTTGGGGATACAGAGCTGAATAATGCACAGGCTTCACACAGCACTGGGCTGGGCTAAGATATTTTTCAATTAGGAGCAAAGATTCTCCCCTAGTCACAGGGCAGAAAAGCAAACTGCAAAGAAATCAGGTTTTTTACACCAGGTTTCATCCCTTCTGCTTTCCAGAAAAGCAGGGAGGAGAATCCACCTGCCTCAGGATGCAGCTGCAGCATGAAGAGGCCAAGGTTTAGAGCCTCACACGCTGCTGTGTGTTCACCTTTCAAGCGAGGAGGATTCTGAAGCTGCATCCCTACAGCTCTCTGCAGGAATTTGGCAGTGGAAAGGTGTTTGCAACCCCGAATCCCCTCCAGATTCCAAGACTTTGCACCTTGGAGAGTCAAGGGGCAGCAGCACTCACCACAGCCTGCACGTTCTCGTGGGTGCTGAGCACACCCTTGGGCCTCCCCGTTGTCCCGCTGGTGTAGATGATCATGGCTCCTCTGTCCTTCCACGAGGAACAGCTTGGCAAGGGCCCCTCCTCCGTGGCTGCAGAGCTCGTGGATCCACCACCACCACACCTGGGAAGTGGCAGCACTGGGACTCCCAGTTTCTTGGCAGTGGGGGTGATTTTCCCCAGGAATTCCTGGGCTGCGATGACCAGGGCGCTCTGGGAATCCTGGATCACGTACTCCAGCTCGGGCACGGGGTGTTTCCTGTACAGGGGCACGGCTATGCCCCCGCTCAGCCACGAAGCCCACTGGGCCACCACGTAGGAGGCATCATTGGGGCACAGAAAGGAGATCCTCTCTTCCTTCAGGTCCCTGCTGGGGCACTCCAGGAGCCTGCAGATGTCCTGCGACAAGCGGAGGCTCCGGCTGAGCAGGTCCCTGTACGTGTGCTCCCCGTTCTGGTCAACGATGGCCACTTTGTCCCCAAAAGCCAGAGCCCTGGTGAACACAGGGGTGATGTCACTGCTGCAGGTGGCCCAGGCTGTGTGCAGAGCCCTGTGGGGACAGGCAGCCCCCTTCCCATCCCGTGTGCAGCGCGGCAGGTCCCGGAGGAGGCAGCGGAGGGGCCGGCACAGCCGAGGGAAGAGCAGGGGGAGCAGCATCCTGCCAGCAGGGCCGGGCTGGAGCGGTTCTGCAGAAGGCAACGATGGGAGCAGATCAGCAAAGCATCACCCAGGGGGTTATTCCCACCCTGGGGAAGTGGCAGCCCTCATTTGAGTAATATCCACTGTATTATTTATGTCCCTGCCTCAGAGTGCCACATCCTGGGCAGTCCTGAGCATCCCTGGATCCCTGCCACGATGGAACAGGGGGCAGAGAGCCTTCCCTGCACAGCCTCCAATCCCTAAAATCCAGCTGATTTAAACGATGAACCAGCTTTCACAGAATCCCAGAATGGTCTGGGCTGGAAGGGACCTCAAAGCCCACGCAGTCCCACCCCCTGCCATGGGCAGGGACACCTTGCAGTGTGCCAGGCTGCTGGCAGGCAGGGGGTGGAACGAGATGGGCTTTAAGGTCCTTTCCAAGCCAAACCAGTCCCTCATTCTGTGAAGAATCCTAAACCCCTCTGCACTGCCTGAAGCAGCCTCTCCATACAGCCGTGGGGAGCAGAGAGGACAGGGCCAGGAGAGAGAGAGGGGTTTGCTGCACAGAATCCAATCAGCATCAGAACATCCCCAGAAAGATTCCATGACAGGAGGAAGCAGCCAAAGGATGACAAGCCCTCACTCTCCCAGAGTGTCCGTGACACTTCCTTGATGCTGGCAATAACAACCTGATTTTTCCCACCTTTTTTTTGGTAAATGCCTATTAGCGGAGCAGCTCAGCTCCAAGAGCCTCCCAGCCCAGCTTCCCACTGTGGGGAGGAGCTGGAACAAAGGGGATCCAGCCCAGCAACTCCCCAGGGAAGAGCTGAGCAGGGCTGCCCCCAGCTCAGGCTGCACAAGAGTTTATTTTCCGTGAGCCCTGCGGTCTCCCCCCGCCTCCTTCGGAGCATTTCCCCACCCAGCCGCCGGCCCTGCTGAGATTTTCTTTTGCAAATCAACCTCAATTTCTGCTTCTGCAAAACAACCTTGTGATTTAGGGTGGAAACATCTGGGGGAGCAGAAAGACTTCAGTCCCAGAGCGGGGTGACCGTGGGAACTCCTGACACTTGCCACCAGCATGGAAAAAAACAAAGCAGCTCAAGGCAGGGCTCGTGTGACGTCTCTGCATTGCTCTGGAGAGGCTAAAATGTAAAATCCCGACCTAATTCACACCCTGAACTGAACCCGTGGCCATGGCAAGGTCTCAGTGCCCTGAGCATTGAGAGGGGCGTGAACTGGAAGCTGTGTTTGCCCAGGATCGGTGTGGCTGATCCTCCAGCTCCTTCCAAAAATCAAATTACCCCACGCCCCCCAGGCTGTGTTTAATGGGGCCATGAACAGCAGCACCTTCAGGCAGGCCTGGGAATGCTGGGTTTTACTGGAGACCCTCAGGACACAGGGAGGTAAATCCAGGGGCTGTTTTCCATCCCCTCCAGTTGCTCAGGGGTAACTGGTGCCACGAACTCCAGCACAGCACACCTGGAAACAAAGCTTCTCCCTGGGGCCCACGGGAAGGTGAGGGCAGTGCAGAGAAGTGGCTCTGCTGCCTTGGAAGGGGAGGTTCAAATCCCCCTGGAAGGGAAAATCCAAGCCCTCCTCCTCCTCCTGAGGCTGAAGATTTCAAAGCAGCTGGAGGGCTCTGCCCCCAGCTCCCAGCACAGCAAAACCAGTGCAAACTGGGAGCTGACCCACTGCACAGCCCTGTGCTTTGTGTATCCCCCTCTGCACCTCCTGAGCATAAAAGGCATAAAATGATTCCCTGGAGTAAAATGAGCCTTGGAGTTACTCTGAGCTGTTCCCAAGTGAGTTTTTACAGGAATAATCATCACTCCTGCTGTGACTGTGTAACTGCCAGTGTGAGTCTGACCTGCAGGATTCCACCCCTTCCTCAATCACAGCCGTGGCAATGCAAAGGGATTCCTGGCTGTTTCTACAACAGAGACAAAAAAATACTTTATTCTTAGAAAATCATTAAAATAAAACTTTATTAGAAAATCACAAAGTAGCTAAGAGACCTGGAAAAGGCATCAAATAATGCCTGAGATGCTGGCTGTTCTGCCCTCCTCACAAAACAAAAAACAGGGAAAGGTTTGGATTGCACAGCACCTTAAAGCCCATTCAGTCCCANGCTCCGGCGGGAGCGCGGCGCCGCGACCCGAACGTTCCGCGCACAAATGTTCCGCCGCCCCGCGGCCGATTTGTGGGGATTTAGCCCCAAAACGCCCACAGGGACCGGGGCCGGGACGCTGAGGGACTGACTGTGCCTGCAGCCCCCCTCCGGAGTGCCACTGGTGCCCTCGGATGTCGTGTCACGGAGCTCCAGCTNAGCCCTGTCCAGCCTGGCCTTGGGCACTGCCAGGGATCCAGGGACAGCCACAGCAGCTCTGGGCACCTGTGCCAGGGCCTGCCCACCCTCACCGGGCTTTATTCTTCTCTCACTCCGGAGCGGATTCCCCCCCAGCAGCTCTCTGCCCTACTCACGGCACATCCCAGAGCAGGAGGAGGCAAAGCCT
>VXBS01004229.1:133806-150084 GCA_013400255.1 Sitta europaea
GTCCCACAGCCAGGACTCACACGGTGCCGGGGTCGTGGCCATGGGGTGCTGGGTGAAGGAGACTGGGTGTGAGCCGGTGTTTGTGTGGGGCTGGGGGTGTGGGGGGGAATGGGGAGCCCTGGGGAGGGGGCTGAGGGTGCAGGGCAGAGACCTGGTGCTGCTGTGTGCCCTCCTGCCTGCCTGGGTGCAGGAGCAATGCTGGAGCCATCCCCAAGCCAGGAGCAGCCTGGCATCACCGCTCCCCTGGCACTGTGTGAAGAGGCTGCCAAAGGGTCCCCAAGCACAAAACCTGGCCTGTGCCAGGGGAAGGAGCNCTCCAGCATCAGTCTGGGCTCTAAGCTGGAGGAGCAGCTCTGCCCATTCCCGCTTTGGATATCGGGATTAAACACAGCAGCCCGCTACAGTCTGGTCCCCAAATTGCCCAGGGAAGGATCCTCCGCCTGGGTGGCACCACCACAGCCTTTCCAGCTCCCGTCGTTCCCCAGAGGACGAAGACCCGCGCCCACCCCGCGCTGCTCAGTGCGGGGCCAAGAGGGCAGGAACGCTCCCCGTGCCACGGGATGATCCCCCTCATCTCCCCCTCTCCCTCGTTTTCCTCCGTATTTCACAGTTCCTGCTTCCTGCACAAGGCAGGGGTCTCCAGGGACTCCAGCCAGATGTTCTCTGCAGCACACCACATTGCTTTCCTAATGAAATATTCATGGAGCCTCTCCGCCTCTTGCCATGAAAGCCTTCTGCAGCTCCCAGCCATGGAAACGCTGCGCAGGCAGCATTCCTGCAAAGCTCCCGGCCCCCTGCTCCGCTCGGCACCTCCACCTTCCTCTTCCTCCTCCCACCAGCGGTGCCGGAGCGCGGGCTTTGTCCCCTCTCGCCTTGCAGCTGAGGCAGCACCAAGGGCACAGCCAGAGCCACGTGTGGGGACACCGGCGTCCCCACCCGGCTGTCGCCCACCCCCAGGAGGGTCCCTCCGTGGCTGGGAGAAGGGAGCAGGTGGATGCAGACCCCGGCGTGGGGCACGGAGGGGTCTCAACAATCCCCTGCCCACCCCGGCTCCCGGTGCCTTCAGTGCCCTTGGTGCCCTCGGTGCTCCCGGTGTTCCCGGTGTTCCCGGTGTTCCCCAGTGCTCCCGAAGCTCCCAGTGCTCCCGGTGCTCCCGGTGCTCCCGGTGCTCCCGGTGTCCCCGGTGCTCTCGGTGCTCCTGGAGCTCCCGGTGCTCCCGGTGCTCCCGGTGCTCCCGGTGCTCCCGGTGCTCCCGGTGTCCCCGGTGCTCTCGGTGCTCCTGGAGCTCCCGGTGCTCCCGGTGCTCCCGGTGCTCCCGGTGCTCCCGGTGCTCCCGGTGTCCCCGGTGCTCTCGGTGCTCCTGGAGCTCCCGGTGCTCCCGGTGCTCCCGGTGCTCCCGGTGCTCCCGGTGCTCCCGGTGTCCCCGGTGCTCTCGGTGCTCCTGGAGCTCCCGGTGCTCCCGGTGCTCCCGGTGCTCCCGGTGCTCCCGGTGCTCCCGGTGTCCCCGGTGCTCTCGGTGCTCCTGGAGCTCCCGGTGCTCCCGGTGCTCCCGGTGCTCCCGGTGCTCCCGGTGCTCCCGGTGTCCCCGGTGCTCTCGGTGCTCCTGGAGCTCCCGGTGCTCCCGGTGCTCCCGGNGGAAGGGAAACAGGGATGCTGGCAATCCCAAATCTCACAGCACCCTGATTCCTCCTGCTCTGCACCCCTGAAGGACCCTGGCTGTGTCCACCAGCACCCCTGTGCCCGGGGATGTCCACTCTGCACCAGTCCCAGCAGGACAAACTTCCCTGCAGGAGCTGGGGCAGGATCCCAGCACCCAGCTTCGAGGGCATCAGCATCTCCCTGGGTGCAATGTGGAGAGGCGAGAGATGTCCCATCCCATCCCATCCCATCCCATCCCATCCCATCCCATCCCATCCCATCCCATCCCATCCCATCCCATCCCATCCCCTCCCCTNCCCCCTGCTCCGCTCGGCACCTCCACCTTCCTCTTCCTCCTCCCACCAGCGGTGCCGGAGCGCGGGCTTTGTCCCCTCTCGCCTTGCAGCTGAGGCAGCACCAAGGGCACAGCCAGAGCCACGTGTGGGGACACCGGCGTCCCCACCCGGCTGTCGCCCACCCCCAGGAGGGTCCCTCCGTGGCTGGGAGAAGGGAGCAGGTGGATGCAGACCCCGGCGTGGGGCACGGAGGGGTCTCAACAATCCCCTGCCCACCCCGGCTCCCGGTGCCTTCAGTGCCCTTGGTGCCCTCGGTGCTCCCGGTGTTCCCGGTGTTCCCGGTGTTCCCCAGGGCTCCCGAAGCTCCCAGTGCTCCCGGTGCTCCCGGTGCTCCCGGTGCTCCCGGTGCTCCCGGTGTCCCCGGTGCTCTCGGTGCTCCTGGAGCTCCCGGTGCTCCCGGTGCTCCCGGTGCTCCCGGTGCTCCCGGTGCTCCCGGTGTCCCCGGTGCTCTCGGTGCTCCTGGAGCTCCCGGTGCTCCCGGTGCTCTCGGTGCTCCCCGCTCCCGCCGGCTCCCAGCCAGCCCGCGGCATTAGCGATGCTGTGCACTATAATCCAATTAGGTTGTTTATGCAAACAATCAGGTTTTATGTTTTGGTAAAAAGCTTAAATAACCTTAATCAAAGAGAAAGACCTGAAGCTATCGCTGGCGGGGGCTGCGGGTGGGTGAGTGGTGGCAGGACCCCGTGGGTGGTGGCAGGACCCCGAGGGTGGTGACAGGACCCCGTACTGGCTGGTGCCATCCTTTCTGGCTGGTGACACTCTTCCCAGCTCACACACCCGACAGCCCCGGGGCTCAGCACCAAGGGCCACGTGGGAGCTGCTCTGCTCCATCCCAGAGCTGCTGCCAGAGGGTCTGAGCTGTTCCACTGGTGCTGGGGGCTCCTGGATCCTTTCAGTGCCACACCCAGCAAGCCCCAGCCTGGTCTGGACATTCTGGGATATCTTGTCACCTCTGTCCCTAAATGTAAGAGCACTGAGAGGTGGCATCGTGCCAGGGGGATGCAGGAGATGCCAGCCAGTGACTGACCCAGCACACTGCCACCATCCCCCCTCACATCACCAGCACTGGGTGTTCCAACAGCACCACAGCACCGCAGCACCGGGAGAAAATCCCTGCAGCTCCAGCTCGGGTCAGCCCGAGGTGGCACAAAGGGACTGTGCCTTGTCCCTGTGCCCGCCCAGGGATGGGCACGGCGAGCTGGGGAGCAGGGCTGGCTCTGGAGGGCCGTGCCCATGGCGCTGCCTCCCGCACACCCCGAGTTTCTGGAGGAGTAATAAGCTATGCATGTAGTGTAGAAATAAAACATGTTCTGCAGAACAAATGATGTTAATTTGCTGAGAGGCTCTGAAGCCGAGTATTAGCGAAATGCCTTGAGGGAGAGAGCGGCAGCTGTGCTGGAATTAATGGCAACGTGCCGAATTAGCACCGCTATGCATCATAGTCAGAGGGAAAAATTACCGGAGAGATGAGGAAAACAACCCCCTCCGTGTGCCAGCCCCGACCCCGGGGCACGCACGGCCGCTGTGGCGGGGCCCGGGGCTGTGGGATGCCTGTGGGATACCCTGGCCCCAGCCCTGCCCGGGCACACCACAGCTCACTCCGAGCCCAACAGCCTCTCCTGCCAAGGTGTGTGTCCTCAGGACTGCTCAGCATCCCTCTGGGGTGCTCGACAGCACTCCTGGAGTTCTGCATCCCCCTGGACCAAACCATGCCTCTCCATCCCATCCTGCTCCCAGGGATCGTCTCCTCCAGGATCCATCTCCCTGCTGTTCCCCCCTTCCTTCCCCTCCTTTCCGGGGTGTTATTCATCTCCTTCTCTGTTTATTCCCTCTCTTCACTCCCGGTGGTTGAGTGCCTGAAGTCTGTAGCTCCTCATTGATTCCTAGCAGTGCATCTGGTGGCTCTGCAGCCTCCTCCGGAGCATCCGTCTCCCTCCCCCGCCGCCTCCCGCCCACCTCGGCATGGCCCGGCTGCTGCGGGAGCACGGCTCTGGAGCGGGCATCACCTCCTAATGGGTGCTTCCAGTAAATTCCACACCTCTGATGAATATTTAACACCGACATCCGTCTCTGCCGGTCCCACGGCGCTTCTGCGTCTCATGGGAAGTTTGGTTTAGCCCTTGGGTGGCTGCATCCGAGGCTGTGCAGATGGCAGGGAGAAGTTATCCCAGCGGAGACTGGGACTGGTGACATCCTGAGCCCGTATTCCCGTGAATCCCTCGTCATCCCCTGTGCCCGTTGCAGCTGCTGGCTGCTCATCCTCAGCCTAACACATCCCCAAAAAGAAAACAGCTCCCTATTTGTCTTGTCACCCTCAACTTTTTCTCCCGCTGTTCCTCTGCAGGTCTCAGGCCCGTAGGAGCTGGCCCTGGCTGCCACTGTGCCCCCCTCCCTGCTGTGGGACAATCCTGGGGCTGTGGCTCATGTGATGGGATGGATGTGGATGTGCCACCAGCCTGGTCCTTGCTGGGATGTGCCAACAATTGCTGAGCTCCAAATCCGCTGGGATGTGGCAAAGGATTTCCCCTGTGACCCTCCTGCAGTTCAGCACCCCCAGGAGTGAAGAAGGCTCATCCATCCAGAGGTTCAGCCATGCAAGTGGAGCTTTACCAAACGTGCCCAGGCCCTGCCGGCTGCCCTGGGGGCCAGGATTCTGCCTGGGAAGGAGGAACGTGCTCCCAGCGCTGCTCCAGACCGTGGAGCACAGGGGCTGATGCCAGCATCACCCAGGGGACCTGCATGGACACCCCGAGGGCTGTGCCAGGACCTGCTTTGCTCCCCTGGAGCACCATCAGTCCAAATCCCAACCCTCCTCCGTCTCCTGGGGGGCTCCGGTTGTCTGCCCGCCCCCACCCCACACCAGGAGCTCTGGGTGCACGGGGCCGTCCCACCCTTCAATCCCCGAGGGACTGGGCAGGGAAACGTGTGCAGGGGTTGGTTTTGGAGAGGGATGGGGGAGCTGGAGGCGGTTCGGGGGGCGCGGGTGCTGCGGGTGCCCGGGCGCGGGCGGGAGCTGCCGGTCACTGCCAGGTTACATCTGCCGGGGCACGCAAGAGTGACTCCAGATGCATTAGAAGTGCCGTGCTCCAATTTCAATTTCATCGTCTCACAATCATTTTCAGGCTCCTCTTAGTGCCACATTAACGAAGCCTGCTCGTTTGAATGCATAATTAGCCCAAGCATTCTACCTCGCTAATTTCGAAGCAAGTGGGGGGGGGGGGGGGGAGGGGGGAATTTGCATATTAATTTAGCAGAGGGAGAGAAAAACTGTTTACCACTTGCTTCTTGCTGTTGATCACAGCGGACTTAACTCTTTCCCGGGTGCCATCTGGAGCTGCGGAGCCGGCGCCCAGCCGGCACGTGGGACGGGCTGCAAAGGTTACACGCAGCAATTAAATCCTCCCGACCACCCGGGCTGCCCTCGGGAGCTCGCCGGGAACGCTGGGCTTGCAGCTCCCGGGAGCGCAGGGCAGCTGAAGGGCGGCTGAGGGGCAAGGGGTAGCTGCAAGGTGCCCCCCAGCCCTCCTCCCCAGGTTAAAATTCCCCCATTGTCACCCCCTCAGGGTGGCAGAGTCCCCTGCCAGATCTGCCCCTGCCATCCTTGGCAAAGCCAGGAGAGGGGATTCCCAGCAGCGTCCTCCCTCCTGCAAAGGGTGCCCGGGTCCAACCTGTCACCCTCGGGGGGTCCCCTTCAAGGGGACGCGTTTGCCCTCACGTCTCTCTGATTGTAACATCATCCACCCATGATACGATGTTGGAGGAGCCTTCCCCAAAACCCCTCTGCAGCAGGGGTGTCCCGTGGGCTCAGGGCACACCGATCCCCACGGCTGCTGCACAGGAAGAGCACCCTGGGCAGCCTGGCTGAGCACTGACAGCTCATTGCAGCCCCCAAACACCATCTCCCTTTGTTTGGGAGTCTGTGGGCGTCTTGAGCCGAGGTTGGAGGTAATTTGTCTGTCTCCTGCAGCGGGCTGTCATCTCGCATCTGTGAGCCAGTTCCATTCGCACTGCCATTAAAAAAAATCTCAGGTCTGACAGGTAGTAAAAAAAAATAAATTAAAAAATAGCAACAGGATGTTGGGCATATCACGGGCTCGTGGCAGCTGGACCACCCTCAAATCTGGCTATTGCTGTCCAGGTATTTGTATTTGAGGGTGCTCACAGCTGCAAGGAGCCCTATTTAGGCCTTTGGACATGTATCCCCAGGGATATCCTCTTTGCACCTCCATCCCAGCTCCCCGAAATGCCTTCCTCACCCCTGGAGTCCCCCTGCCCCATCATCCATCCCGTCTCGCTGGCTCGGAGCCATCCCAGCGCGTCACAGCGATTTGGGGACACCTCCAGCCTCGGCGTCCCTGCCTGGCTGCCGCAGCCCAGGGCCGGGAGCGATGCCCAGGGGGTTTATCCTGCGGGGAAGGGGCACATCCCAAATGCGGGTGTGGGGTCTCCGGAGTGGCCGGAGCGGTGCCGGCGCTGCGGAGGAGCGCGGGGCTGGCTCGGAAGGGGTTAACAGTTGATTACAGCCTTTGTCTCCGCATCAGTGTACATAATGCGCCCGCATTTGCATACTGCAGTGTGCGCTCAATTAAAATGAACTTTTAATTTCTTCTAAGTAAATTACTTCTTCCCGCTACGTGACGCGCACAAAATGTCAGAATAATGGGAGAGCCTTAATGAGCTGGGAATGAGGGGCAGGGAGGGGAATGCTGGGGGCTCCGGCTCCCCTCTGGGCCACTCCTGCCGGGGGAAAGGATGGATCCTGCTCTCTTCTGCCTTCCCTGCTGGGCCACGGGACGTCCCTGCTGCCAGGATGTCCCTTGGGCAGGGCAGGGCTCTCACCTCCTCGCCACCGCCTCCTCCTGCCCGTGCCCCTGCGAGGACCGGAGCTCTCCAGGCACTGCCCGCATCCCGGCTCGCAGGGGTGAGCGGGACACGGGAATGACCCCGCACGGGTTTGGGCTCTGCGGGTCCTGCCCTCATCGTGGCCTCCGGGGATGTGTGGGGCACAGGGACCCGGGCACACCCCGCACGGAGCTGAGTTCTCCAGGTCCTGCCCGCACCCTCCCAAAAACGCTTCCTGCGGCGTCTCCTTCGCAGGCGGCCTCACAGCACCCCAGGGAGCCACAGCCCGCCCCGTCCTCCCCGCGGGGGCTGCTCGGGGAGGGACACGGAGCCCCCGGCCCGACCCTCCCGCTGCCTGCCGCGTGTCCGCGGGGGCCAGATGGCAGGCGAGATTACTGGAATTTGATTTTCAGATAAATCACAAACCTGGATGAGCGAGTGCTGCTCCAGATGCATTATCCGTAATCCCCTGGAAGGNCCCGCTCCGCTCGGCGCCGCGGGAGGAGGGCGAGGGGTGCAGGGGCTCTCTCCATCCCTCTTCTCCCAGGAAACGATGCCCAGAGCATCCCAATGCTGCCAGGGTGGGGGGCGTGGAGACCCCCTCTCCTCTCACCCTGCCACACCACCTGCATGGCTAAATCCCGAGGATGCGCCTCCACTTACTCCACGGATTAACTGGGATGTGGGAATGACTGCCAGGCTGCAGGGCCAGCTTGGGAAGCTGCCGTGGAGGAAAAGGGAAGGGACATCCAGGGCCTGGCACATTTGGGGGCTGCTCGTGCCCCTCCTGCTGCTTTGGGCTGCCCGGGGGAACCGGCACCACGGAGCTGGGAAGAGCAGGGGGTTGCAAGCCCCAGAATTTCTAGGGGTGCTCAGGGCCATGCTGGGGGCTCTCCTGTGGTCTGGGGGTGTGTTTTGGGGTCATAATGAGTTTTTGGAGGTTCTGAGCTGGACACAGAATGTTAGGTTTGAACCATCCTCAGCTGCCTCCTGCAGCTCCTCCTCCTTCACCAGCACAAATTCAGGGTCCCCCTGAATTCATTTATTCTCCCTGAATGTCACCTGCAAGAGGTGGGGTTGCAAGGTCCAGCACAAAGCCCCCCTCTGCGTAGTCGTGGACCAGGGGCTGACCCCAATTTCCCAGGTGGTGGTGGCAGGTTGTGCCCACCTGACATCCATCACCAGCCAGGAGTGGCAAAGCCAGCCCTGGCACAGCGTCGTGCAGAGCCGTGGCTGGAGGACGTGCTGATCAATGGGCGCTTAAACCTGAGCCTAAACCTCCTCCCGGGGGCGGGGAGGGGCTGGGGGAGCTAAGGGAAGGTGACAGAAATTAATTCCTCCTCACCTCCCAAAGGAAAAAGGGATGGGAAAAGCCGAGTGGGGAAAGCAAAGCTTTGTCTGGCTCCAGCACGGGAACGTCACCACGGGGATGGTCCTCACACACCTCAAGGTGTGGCCCCATAAAGAACAACCCCAACCGTGTCCCCCCAAAGGGAAGGGCCCCCAGGGTGTTTGTGACACTGAGTTCATTAAAAAACATGTATCTGTGGGGGTCAACAGAAACTCTAAACCACGGCCATTGCTGAACCCTGCTTTTCATTTTCTTTCTCCCCAGCCCTCCTCTGTTTGCATACTCAACTGGGGGGAATGGCAGTTCATCTCCCCAGGGTGGTGGCCCAGCTTCCCGGGCTGGTGGTCCCTCTCCCTAGGCTGGTGGTCCCTCTCCCTGGGCTGGTGGTCCCTCTCCCTGGGCTGGTGGTCCTTCTCCATGGGCTGTTCCCCACCTCCCCAGGCTGTTCCCCACCTCTCCATTGTGACCGAGCTGGGATGCAGCTCTGCCAACCCCCCTCCTCAGCGAGGGCAGGCCCTGCCCACCCCCCGTCCCCCTGGCTGGGCTCGGTGCTCCCCCAGACCCCCGGCAGGTCCCGGTGGCAGGCAGGGAGCACGCGCCAGCTTTCCCCCCAACGCCAAAATTTACATTGAACCACAAATTAATTTCATAATTTTTTCCTCTCTAATTATGCCAACATCTGCTGCGAGGCCCAAGCTGTGCGCATGCATTTTAATACAGCCCTCCCCCCGCCCCTCTCAGCGCTGAACTTTTCCGTAATTATCACCAGGAGAAGGGCTCCTTGCTGCGGGAGGGGCTGGCAGGGGCAGAGCACACCGAGCCTGGGGGCTGGCATCGGCCCCTGCTGAGCCGTGGGGCCTCATTTCCAGGAGAAAAGGGAAGGAGAAGGGATGAGGCTGCTCCAGAGGCAGCTCGGGAGAGCAAAGGGGCAGAAGCATGTGCAGGGAGCTGCAGCCTGTGCCAGGATGGGGCTCCCAGGACAGCTCTGCCCCCGTGATGCTCCCTCCCTGGCCGTGGAGAGCAGATCCCAGCTCTCCCAGGGACACTGAAGGGTCCTGGACCCCTCGGTCCCGTGTTCACCTTGGCTTTGTCCCCGTCACCCTGGTGGCATCTCGGGCCTGTCTCATTCCCACTGTAGGGCTGCTCCCACTCAGGGAGACGTTTCATGGCCTCGCTGGAAGATGCAAAAGGTCATTTGGCTGCCAAGTAATTAAACCTGGCAATTATCAACGTGGAGCAGCAGGCTCCTGGCTTGGGATGCCATGTGAGCTGTGGGATGCAGAGCAGGGGCAGAGCAGGGGCAGTGGGACACTGCAAATTCCCCGTGCTGGGACCTCAGCCAGGCACAGGCAGCACCTCCGGAGAGACCACGGGGCTGCCACGCGCTCGTTAGAAAGTTCATCAAGTGTTTTAATTAAAAGGTGAGGGGATGAAGGTGTTGCTGGGAGACAGGGTGAGCTTGGCTGCCGTGCTCCAAGGAGTCACATCCTGCTCTGGGCACACGGCCCAGCCCCAGAGCCCCTCAGAGCCGCCTCTGCACCGGCAAGGGCCCGATCCTGGCGGGGGCCGCAACCCGGGGCACCCCCGGCATCACCGCAACCCCGGTTCCCTTTTCCTGCCCCCAGGCGCCCACCCCGTGGAGCATCCCCCGGGGGAGGGCGGCGGGGCCGCCCCGCACGCTGCCCGGGCTGTGCCCCCGCGCCCANTGTGTGTCCAGCACCCGTGGGTCCTGCCCCACACCCTGCCGTGTGTCCAGCACCCCTCAATCCTGCCCCACACCCTGCCGTGTGCCTAGCACCCATCAGTCCTGCCCCACACCCTGCCGTGTGTCCAGCACCCATCAATCCTGCCCCACACCCTGCTGTGTATCCAGCACCCAGGGGTCCTGCCCCACACCCTGCTGTGTCCTTGGCACCCAGGGGTCCTGCCCCACACCCTGCTGTGTGTCCAGCACCCATCAGTCCTGCCCCACACCCTGCCGTGTGTCCAGCACCCCTCAATCCTGCCCCACACCCTGCCGTGTGTCCAGCACCCGTGGGTCCTGCCCCACACCCTGCCGTGTGCCTAGCACCCAGGGGTCCTGCCCCACACTGGAGCTTCACTGCCATGCAACGGGCACCCACAGGGCACCACAGGTACCAGGGATGTCCCTGCCATGTGCCTGGCACCTGTGGGTCCTGCCCCACACCAGGGTGCCCCTTGCCACGCACCAGGACCCTGTGGGTGCTGAGGCCAGGTGTGTATGTGGATGCTGAGCCCAGGAAAGAGTGCTGGGCACCAGGCAGGGTCTCTGGGGCTGGCAGGGAAGGAGCAGGTGGGTGCCACAACATATGGCAGCCCAGATCCACGCTGCCAGGAGCAGAGGAGTCAGGATCAGCTTCCTGAGCCCCTGCTGGGTGCCCAGCCATCCCACAGGCTGACTGGGGTGCAGGGGGGCTGCTTCCCTGGCTGGGAACCTGGGAGCCCCGAGTTCCTCCTAGTGAGGAGCACGCAAGTGAATTTTCCATCACCTGGACATGAGGGTTCTGCCTCCAGCTCTGGGATGCTCCACTCACCATCTCCGAGGGGTTTGTGCCTCCCTCACTGCCCGGGCTGAGCTCCCACCCATCATCATCATCATCATCATCCTCCAGCCAAGCTCCCACCTCAGTTTCCCCCTTGGCTCCTCGGAGCAGCACAGGTCAGTGGGCACCCAGAGCCAACACCTCGGGAAGGGGAGGAGGAGGGTGGAAAACAAAACGCTGATGGATTGTAAAGCTATTGAAGTGCCAGCGAGTAAACTCCATATTTTTAACGGCATTTAAATGCCTCCAAGCAGATTAATAAGGTCTAGGTAATAGCAGCACCAGTCTATATTTATTCTATCTTAAACGCCAGTTTGTCAGGCTGTATTAATATTGATGGTAAGGCTTGGATTGAGGACAGGAAACGCTGGGACTTCACTTTATCTCTCCCAAACAGGCTGCTCAGCCCCTTTATCAGGGCTGCGGCTGCGGCAGCAGCTGCCTCTTCAAGGGCTCAGCGCATCCCCTCTCCCCCCCCCACACTCCCTCTTTTTAATCAGAGGAGGAGAAGTTGCTGGCTTGATCGTTCCATTTTTATCTCTTTTATTTACTCCATTTTCATGTCTTTCAGTGCATATTTTATTCCCATCAAGGCAGGACCATTGATAGCTTAAGCTGTGTCCCCCCCGGCTCCCTCCATGAGCCCGGCTGGGAAGGACGAGGGGTAATTACCAGGAGAGCGCCCTCCCCGCCCTCCCCTCCTGCCCCACGGCAGCCACACACAGAGCGGCCCCCCAGGAGGGGCTGAGCTGCCGTTTGGGGGGCTGGGGAGAGCGACCACCCCTGCCCCAGCCTTGGGGACCCCCCCGCCCCCCGCCCCCCCTACTGCGGAGGGGCTGTGCCCACTGCCACCAACCCCTCATCCCACCCCATCCCGCCCTTGTGGGCACCCCAAAATCTCCTTAAAGAGCTGCTGGGTTCCCTGGGGCTCTGCCACGTGGGGTGAACCCACTGCAGTGCCACGAGTGCCCACCCCAGAACCCGCCGTGGGCCGAGGCCGGGCTGAGGACAAACCCCTTCTCTTCATGAATATTCCCCAAAGCCCAGATTCCTGCCTGGCTCTTCCCTGCCAGCATTTGAAATGCAAAGTACTCTGGGTCTTGATTAATGCTACAAATCATCCAGCTGGGGAGCAGCCACGTGGCCGGGGCGCGGGGCCGGCACCGACGGAATATTCACGGAATATTCACGAAATATTCACGGCAAACTCTGCAGCCCTTCCCCTGCAAGGGTGGGAAAAGTGATGCGGAGGGAATTTGCACATGATTTCAGACGGGGTAGAGCGCTGGCTCCGCGGGTAATGAATGCAAAATAATCATAATAAATGCTAATTGCGGCAGGAGGGAGGCAGCCTGACACGGGGCTTGGAGATAAACTGGGAAAATCCATGTGGAGAGCAGGACAGGCGGGCTGGCCGTGGGATAGCCTGGGGGTGCTGAGTGGCCCAGGGGTGTCCGAGGATGCTGAGCGTCCGTGGGATGTCTGAACACCACCGGGACACACGGGGTGCTGTGCTCATGTGCAGGACAGCCCGTCTCCCACCCCGGATGGCCACGAAGCCTTGTTCCCACATGACCCTGGTGGGGAGGCGGTGGGAGAATCCCTGTCCTCCCTCCACAGTGGCTGGTGGCTCCCAGGGCTTTGGGCACCGTGACTGGAGCAGCCCCTGCTCCCCATCACCCTCCAGCACCGGAAAAGCGAATAAGTTGAATTTAACAGCCATTAGTCCTGGAAACATCAAAGGGCTCCTCTGCCGGAAAATGAAAATCCTCATTAACTAATAAAAAGCCCATCGCTCGCTCTGCCTTTAATATAATTAACACCAGCCAAGACTTCAATTAAGGTTTTATCCAAACTTCAAAATGCCACTCTCTCTCTCTCTCTTTCTGTCTCTCTCTCTCCCCTTAATTGCAGCGGGCACAGCAGCTCCAGCCTTCCCTGGGATCCTGCAGCCTTCCCTGAACCCCCAGCCTTTCCCTGGGATCCTGCAGCCTTCCCTGAACCCCCAGCCTTTCCCTGGGATCCTGCAGCCTTCCCTGAACCCCCAGCCTTTCCCTGGGATCCTGCAGCCTTCCCTGGGATCCTCCAGCTTTCCCCGGGATCCTCTGGCCGCGCACACGCCGGGACAGCGCCAGGGCCGAGGCCTCGGCGTGAACATCCCAAATAGGAAATGTTTGTGCTTGGCAGGGGCCGGGGGTGCTGCCGGGTGCCTCTGACTTCAGCAGGGAGGAATGCTGCCGGCAGGGAGCGGGGCTGCCGGCGGTGGGAACGGGCCGGTTCTCAGCACTCTCCTCCCCGCGGGGGCCGGGCGGGCAGCGCTCCTCTCGCTCCAGGGATGGGGAGGTCAAGGGATGGCAAAGCCTCAAGTTGTGCTCACTGGGATGTGTCACCCTCGGCTGCATCCCGGGGGTGTGGAGGCGGCCCCAGGCCAGGAGACATCAGGGGGATGCTGGAATTCCCCAGGGATGTAGGAATGCTGGGTACCCAGAGACGTGCAGGGATGCTGGGCTCCCAGGGATGTGCAGGGATCCTGAGTGCCTCGGGGATACCAGGATGCAGGGTGCCCTGAGAATTCAGGGCTGCCTGAGCACCCCAGGGATGCACAGCAATGCTGGGGACCCTTGGGATGCTGGGCTCCCAGGGTTGTGCAGGGATGCTGTGTTTCCAGGGATGTGGAGGGATGCTGAGTTTCCAGGGATGCTGGGTACCCCCGGGATGCTGGGTTCCCAGGGATGTGCAGAGATGCTGGATACCCCAGGGATGCTGGGTACCCCGGGGATGCTGGGTACCCCAGGGATGCTGGGTGCCATGCCCATCACAGGACTGCACTTTGGCCACCCCGGATGGCCACGAGCCTTTGTTGCCACACGATCCCGGTGGGGATGGGGTGGGAGGTCCAGCCTGGATATATCGGTGCTGCCATCCCAGGAGCCAGCAGGGACAAGGGAGAGCCGGGCTGGACACGCTGGGGCAGCAGAGCCGGCAGGAGACGGACACACAGATGGCTGCTCTCCTGGAGAGACGGGGCCCTAATCCTCCCCATGGGTCCCATTATCATCCCTATCTGGTGAAAAAACTCTCATCCTGGATGTGTCTAATCCTAATCACTCCCTATCGCCCAGGACCACTTCAGACGGGCCAGACGGACAGACGAGGCCTCTCCTGCCCGGAATATCTGCACAGGCAGCCCCCGGGGGGGGGGCGGAGGGGGGGACAGGCCACCCCTTCGCTCCTAATCCCTCGGCGAGCCCTTCATTTAAAAGGGGATTTGCTGTTTATTCCCTCCGCAGGCTCCACGATCATCACAGGGGTCAACATCTGAGCTGGGAGAGCCTTGTTAAAACACAGGAGTGGTGTGTTAATTGGGGGGCAATGGGTGGGGGGCTGGGATGGTTTCCAAACCCCACAGCATCCCTTGGGCTCAGTGCCTGCAATGAGAGGCTCGGGTCTCTGTGGCTGGGGATGCTCCCAGAAATCCTTTGACCTTCCCAAAACACGCAAAGGTGGTGAAATCCATCCTGGGAGAGGGTGGCTGTGACACCCACCCCTCCCCCAGGCATTTCCTTGGTGGGGGGCTGAGATTTGAGCACCGCACGACCCCTCTTGGGCATTTAATTCCCCCTTCTCCTGCTCCCACATCCCTATTTATGGCAGGGATGGGCACGGGTCAGGAAGGTCATCACTTGGGGAGGGGGGGTGTGTCTCCTTCTGCCCGCCCAGCCCTGGGGGTGCCTGGGGCTGCTGGGGGGATGGGGATTAAATCCAGAAGGGAAAATATCCTGCAGCAGGTGCAGCTTGCGACAGGTCTGAACGGCTGCCAGCCGGCTCGGAAATCCCAAACACATCTGTGCTCATCAGTTGGACACCAGATGGGCCCCGGGTTAGTATTTTGGGCTGGGGTGATCTGGGGGGGTTGGGCAAGGCTGGAGGGAGGGCTGGCTGCTCCAGCCCGGGATGCTCACACCCCGCCTGCATTCCCTCATGTTTATCCTGGTATTTTTAGCGTGTTTTATCAGCTGGAGGTCAGGCCCCTCTTGGGATGAGGGGGCCACACCAGAGCTCACAGCCAGGCCCCGCAGCTTCCTGCATCCTGGCTCTGTCCCCAGCTTCTCCCCCAAGCCCCAGGGATGCCCACCTCCCTGCACCCAGCAGAGCTGCAGAGCCCTGCCTGCATTAAAGGTGATAAAAGTTATCAGCTCTCATTATTCTTATCCACAGCTGCACATCTAATTCCCCAGTGGATTAGGAACATCCCAGCACCAAGAGCATCTCCTCTCCATCCCGGTGCCCTCCTGGCCCTGGCAGCAGGCTGGCACAGGGATGACTGGATCCTTCCAGGCTGGTGGCTCCAAACTCTCCTCAAGCCAAATTGTGCTGGGGCCAGTCCTGTGCACCCCAGCTCTGTGCACCCCAGCTCTGTGCACCCCAGCTCCACCCATCCATCCCAGCCCCATGGGAGAGGGCTGGAGCTCCGAGCCTGCTCCCCGTGGCAGCAGATGCAGCTCTGCAGCCTCCCAGCTCCTGGCTATTTTTAGGACCCTGTCTGTGGCTAAATCTGGTGTCGTGTGGGCTCGAGGCTTCCCGGCTGCGGGGCTGCTGCCCTGTGAGGCTCTGTTGGGTTCTGGGTGTCCTCGTGGGAGCTGGGAGCATCATGGGCACACTCAGGGCACTGCTCCCTGGCCAGGGTGTGCTGAGAGTGGGACGTGCAGGATGGGAAAACCATCCGAGAGCAGGGATGGCTGCAAGGAGAGAAGTTTTGTAGCCACAAGTGAATGTGGGGGGTGAAACCAGGGAACCACCAGCACTCCCTGCCATATTTAACAATTCCTGAGTGTCAGGAGAGAGGGACAAGCCCTGACCCCAAGCACAGTGATCAACAAACAGCCCGTGAGGATCCCTGATGGCTTCACGTGGTCTAAGCTACAGGCAGGGTGATGCCACCACCCAGCCCTTCCTTCCCTGGGGCCAGGGCACCTCTTCCCTCCCTGTCTCTGCGGGGGCCCCGAGGTCCAGCCGAGCTGGGAGCTCTTGGTCTCTGTGATAAGAGGAGGAAGCTGTTGAATACAGAAATGTGGCTGTGGGAAGTGGAGCCAGCAGAGTTTTGCATCCCCAGGGGAGGAGGAGGAGGAGGANCGTGGGGCTGTTGTGTTTATTTGGCGCAGGCGGCTGCAGGGCGCTGATATGGAAATCGCAGCCGGCAGCCAGCTCCCGTCCCCCCGCAATCTGCAGCCGCGCACAGCCGCTGGGCAGAGATAAGCAGGTGCTTATTCACAGCCCCGCAGCTGCCGCCGAGGGCAGCCCTACCTGATCACTCCAATCTCAGTGAAAAACTACTTGAGGTTGGGCTCCCGCGATGGAGAGAGGCGATAGGGACGCGCCAGACAGCTCCCCCGGCTCCCGCTTCGCCTCCCCGCGCCGCCTGCCTCCCTCTGCCCGCGTCCTCTCCGCTCCCTCCGTCTCCCTGCTCTGTCTTTCCTCTTATCTCCCTCTCCACATCCCTTTGATTTCTTTTTTTTTTTTTTTTCCT
>VXBS01004229.1:167180-177908 GCA_013400255.1 Sitta europaea
TTTTTTTTTTTTTTTTGGCTTTTTTTGTTGTTGTTGTTTCGAGGAAAAATCAAACCCATCCCCCACCCCCGGCCACGCCAGCTCGGGGCGAGCGGGAGCTGCTGGCACCGCCTCGGTGGCACCGAGCCAGCTGGTTTGGGTCCCTGGGTGGAGGGTTTTGGCTTGAAAACTGGGATTTGGGGACTTGGGGGGCGCGGGGAGCCTGGCTGCGGGTGCTGCTGTCCCGTGTGGAGCTGCACTGTCACTACCACACCTCGGGGCTGGAAGGGCACCGGGACTGGCTGGGAGCTGATGCCCGTGGGGCATCTGCCAGCAGCGCTGGCGTGGTGGGCATGTAGGTGCATGCTCAGAAAGCAAAGGGAATTGGGATGAACCTGGGCGTGGGGAAATGTGCTCTACCCTGGAGTTGTGCTGGTGGGAGGAGTCCCAGCTGGGCCAGTGGCACAGGACCAGTCTCAGGATGCCCGTGGGAGAGGTGGGGATGACCTGCAGGGGCTCCCCAGGACTGGAGCTGGCTGAATCTGGGTTCCTTTACAAATTGTGCAGAGTTTGATTAATTGGATTCACTTTTAAAGGGCTTCATTTGTGCTGATGTGAGTGCTGGGTGGAGGTCACTCCCTGCTAGGTTGGTTCCCCAAAATGAGCACCTGGGACACCCTGGTGGGCAGCATCCCTCCAGCATCGTCATGGAATTGTGGAATTGTTTGGATTGAGAGGGGCCTTAAAGCTCACCTTGTTCTACTGCCATGGCAGGGACACCTTCCACGGTCCCAGGTGCTCCAAGCCCTGTCCAGCCTGGCCTGGGGCACTGCCAGGGATCCAGGGCCAGCCACAGCTGCTCTGGGCACCTGTGCCAGGGCTGCCCACCCTGCCAGGGAAGGATTCCCTCGCAGTATCCCTGCTAAACCCACCTTCTGTCAGCATCCCACAGCTGCACTCCTGCTTCCTCCTGCTCCAAATGCAACCGGGGACGGACTCCAAGCTGCCCCTTGTCACCTTTGTCACCATGGCCCAGGGAGGGGATCGGGATGGGTGCAGGGCAGGAGGAGCCGATCCCAGCGGGGGGATCGGGATGGGTGCAGGGCAGGAGGAGCTGACGGTGCCGTGAGGTCCCACCAGTTCTGCCCGGCTGGTGCACGTGGCTGGCGCTGCTGCCGGGCCTCAGGCACTGCACGCTTCCAAACCTGCTCCAGCTGGGACAGCTCCGGCCCTGCCATCTTCTCAGGGAGTTGCTCTTGGCCCCGCTGGCTGCGGCAGCTGAGGAGCAGGAATGCTTCCCTGCCTTTGTTTCGGAGGCAGCCTGGCTTGGGGAGACGTCGCCTCCAGCATCTGGATTTCATTTGTGGCCATTTGGAGAGCATGAAGGATGCTGGGCGCTGAATTCCCTTTAACCCCTTCTTCGCCCGGGAAGCTTTGCCTGCAGGGAGCCGGAGCTTGCCAGTGGCCGCATGCGGGGCGGCTCCGTGCCGGCTTCCTCCCCTCCCCTGGGCAAGGCAGAGCAGAGCAGCGGCCCGGGGGCTCCGCACTCATCCCGGAGCTGGCACATCCCGCTTGTTGCCCAGGGAGGAGGCAGAACCCCGGCCTTGTGGGGCTGGGTGGGCTCCCCGGGGCTGTGGGAACCGGCAAACGCGCGGCGGGGATGGTTGCCAGCCCCGTCCCTCCGGCTCCGGGCTGGAATGCTGGGCTGTGTCACTGGCACCCCAGCAGGGACCCTGCCCGGGCAGTGAAACCCCGCGGGGTGACAAATGGGGGGCTCGGGGTCACACAGGGGTGCGCGGGGCTCCGGCATCCGCTGGCCCCGGGGGGCAGGGTGGGGAACAGCCGCTCCCGCCGGCCCAGGAGAAAATACTAATCCTTTTATTTTTATATTATTACTTATTCATCTGGGCTGCACAGACCTAATGGAAACCAGATGGAGGAAAACAGACACGGCCCCGAGCGGCTGGGACAAATTACCCCAAAGAGAGAAAAAAATAGAGGGAAAAATAATTCCAGTGGAGTTGGAGTTGTGCTGGGGAATCGCTGTGGGGAGGCTGCACTTCACTCGCCAAAACCTCCTTCGCCCTCCTGGAGCTCACCCCACCCTGCAAAGGACCTGGGTTGGTGGCACAGCCGTGGTTGGGTCCTCTGGGCATTCCAAGATTTTTGTCCCGTTGCATTTGGGATCATTCCTGTGCCTCCCTGGCTGTGTTTGGGTTGCAAACACCTCAGGGAAAATTTAAAACTTAGAGGAAAAAAAGAAAACACAAGAAAAACCAGAACCAGGCCTCATTTCCCTGAGTGCTTGCTCAGCTTCATGGAAACTTTCCTGCTGATGGGAAGCTGTGGAAAAGCTGTGTCAGTGCCAGGATGAATGTATCCATGTTTTCCCCTTGGTGTGGGAATGTGCATGGAGTCAGGGCAGCAAGGGGGAGCAGAGCTGGGCTGGGGAGGCAGGCAGGGACCATTCCAGGGATGCAGGCAAGGATGCTGCCAGGGCTGTGACAAGGACAGGGATGGTGCCAGGGATGCAGGCAAGGATGGTGTGGGATCATGACCCTCACAGGGTCACACTGTGCACACTCAGGGCTCATCCTCTGCCGCCGGAGCTGGATCCTGCTCTGCTGAGTGATGGGGGAAGCCTGGGAGGCTGGCAAAGCTTTGCCCAGAGATGAGTATTTCCATGAGAAGGAAAATAAAAGGTGTTTTTGGAAACAAACCGTTTGTTCTGGCAGGCCCTGTAGGGAAAGCGAGGTTTTGGGAGAAGGGAAGGCTGCGTGGTCTTGGGATTTCTCCTGTGGCTGGAGAGGGAGAAGGGAGTGAGGGACAGGGAGAACTGGAGCATGCACATCCAGGTGTCTGCAGCATTCCAGTGTGCTGTGGACAGAGAGGGATATTCCAGCCCAGGAGGATCCTGTGGGTGACCAGCCGAGATTTTGGCTCCCAGCACCATCTCCTGGTGCTCCATGCACGGCCCTGACAGCATCTCTGGGGATGGGGTCCTGCTGTTATTTAGCCCGGGTTCAATTAATCTCCCACAGTTGCCCTGGATTAAGGATGAATATTGGATTAGTGGTTATCAGCCTGTGCTGGGGCACAGGGGGGACCCCACGGCCGGGGGTGGATGTGGTGGCCACTTCCATCTTTGGCTGGAGCCGGCGGCAGAGCGGGCATGGTGACAGATCCCCACAGCTGCCAGCACTTGTGGCCACCTGTCAGCGGGAGTGTGGCAGCCACGGGGCCCAGACCCTGCCCCGGGGCTCTGTGCTGGCTGCAGGGCGTGGGGCTGGCCCTGCTGGATGTTATTTCGGGTTGGGAGCACAGTGAGGTGGAAGAAGGGTGGCAATGCCCAGTGGGGTGATGGTGATGGCCGGGAGCTCCACGATCCCTGGATTGTGAGATCTGCCCTTGCAGGGCCACTTGGGCCTGGATGGGACAGTCTCTGGTGGGTGTGTGGGTCCTGCTATTGCCACTGCCACTGAACACTGGCTGTGATGACCCCATGATCTCTGCCAGCCCTGGGTGTTGCTGCCAGGGGTGGTGAGGGGTCAGCGGGCAGCAGGAGTTCCCAGGATGTGTCAGGAGGGTGCCGTGCTGTGACAGCAGTGATGTGACACACGCTGGGGCAGGCTTGGCTCTGTGTCCCTGCACAGGGCACTGTCCCCACCGCTGTGCAGACGAACAGCAGGTCCATCACCCTCCCACCATCCCGTGGCACGCAGGACACCAGTCAGTGTCCCTGTCACCTGAGTTCTACCGCGGAGCTGCCCAGCCCAGCTGAGGTCCCCAAGCGTCCCCTGTCTGCCAGGGCGCCGTGACCCTGCCTGGCACACCCTGCTCACCACGCCGTGCCCTCTTCCCGCAGATAACGCGGAGACTCCTGCCGCCGCCATGCCCGACTCTCCGGCCGATGTGAAGACGCAGGCTCGCTCCTCGCCGCCCAGCATGCCCCCGCCGCCGCCCGCCGCCGCGCAGGGAGCCACCCGACACCCCAGCTTCACACCCAGCACCAGTGAGTACCCAGGGATGGACGGGTACCGGGGCTGGAGCTCCGCTCAGCTGGGGCCGGCAGCGTCCCCGGTGCGGTGGTGAGGTGGGTGACGTTACCTGGAGACTCTCCTGGGGGGCACATCCCCAAACCGTGTTCCTGTTCCTGCCCGTGGCCAGGAGTGCCCCGTCAGGTCCCTGGGGACAGGGATATCCTGCACTTCTGCCACCCGGTCACCAAATGAGCAGCGCGTGGTTGGAGGAGTCCCTGTGGATCGGAGGTGGGTGCCGTGCCTGTGGGGACACACCTGTCCCTCTGCGTGTGGCACCCAGGGGTGGCAGGGCAGTGTCACGGCCAGCTGCAGTGGCTGGAGCCTCCTTGCCCTGCCCAGGCTGTGGTGGCAGCAGGGGACTCCGGGTGGGAGTCTCAGTCTGTGCCTGGACTGGGGACAGCCACCCAGCACGGGGGCTCACTGCACCCCGCAGGGTTTGTGCCAGGGGTGAGTCACTGTGCCAGTGTCGCCCTCCTGGCACATGGATGGACAAGGCACATGCAGTGCAGCATCCAGGCAGGCAGGGGACAAGGCTGGCCCCTGACAGGAGTGGCAGTGGCCACTGCCAGTGGCTGCTCCAGTTCTGCTGAGACTTTTCCTGGGCGTATGCACGTGCAGGGGTTTTGCTCATAGCTGTTTCTTGCTCAGAAAAACCCCAGTGGGGAAGAAAAAACCCTAAAACCACCGTCGAGATCCACCCCCTGACACCTGCAGCCTCCCAGCAGCGCTTCTGGACAGGTCCTCTAGAAATCAGCCCGTGCTCGGTTGTGCTTGGAGGGCTTTGGGTGTCAATCCCAGCCCTGTGGCTGATGTGGCAGCCCAGGTGTGGCCAGGTCTGGCATGAAGGACTGGGGGTGCAGGTGGCCTCTGCACCACGGCTCAGCACAGAGGGGGATTTGGGACATGGGGCTGGGGGTGCAGGCAGCCTCTGCACCACGGCTCAGCACAGAGCAGGATTCAGTACTCGGGATGCAGGGCCAGGGGTGCAGGCGGCCTCTCCATCGCAGCTCAGCACAGAGCAGGGTTTGAGACACAAAGCTGGGGGCATGGAGCAGCTTGGCATGGACATTGGCTTGGCATTTCGGTTGTTTTTGGTTTTGGGGACCTCATTCGGTCCCTAAAATGTCAGGGCTTCATCAGGCAGCCGAGCATCCATCCCCTGCACGCTCCCTGTGGCTGCAGCGGGATGCAGGAACCCTGGTGGGTCTGTGGCTTTGCCCACACGTGGCCGTGGTGAGGAGCATCCCGTGCAGGGCCCCCGCCCGAGAGCTGCCCCCTCTGCTCTCTCATCATAGCGTGTTTTATTTTGCTTGCAGATCGAGACGCTGGCCCTCCGACGTTTCTGCCTCGCGGCCGTTTTCATGGTTGCTTGAAATGGTCGATGGTCTGTCTTTGTAAGTAAAATGAAACACCCGCTCTCATGAGAGACCCGAGCGCAGCCGCAGCCCCCGGGGGTGCTCCCCGTCGCCAGCCCCTCGCCCTGCCCCGGCGGGTCACGGGGATGTGCACCCCAACCCCAGCCCGGCCCGGGGACAAGTGTGGTGTCCAACTTAGGAGCGCACCTGTCGCGGGAATAAAGCAGTTGTGGCCGCCGGGTTATTTTCGGCACCTCTTCAGCGGGCGGCGGGCGCTGCCCGGCCGGAGAGCGAGCGGGAGGAGCCCCCAGAGCAGGCAGGGCTGGCAGGGCAGCACAGCACCCCCAGGTCAGTGCCACCCCAGGGGGACAGGCGCCTGCGTGCCGGGGCCGCGGGACGTGGGGCACGGGCGTTGTCACCCTCACGGTCGGGATAGGGGTGATGGGTGTTGTCACCCTCACCATCAGGAAATGGGTGACGAGTTTTGTCACCCTTACAGTCGGGATATGGGTGATGGGTGTTGTCAGTCACACTATGGGTGATGTTTGTTGTCACCCTTACAGTCGGGACATGGGTGATGTGTGTTGTAACCTGCATGGCTGGGACATGGGTGATGGGTGTTGTCACCCTTATAGTCTGGATATGGATGATGGGTGTTGTCAGTCACGCTATGGGTGATGGGTGTTGTCAGTCACACTATGGGTGATGTTTGTTGTCACCCTTACAGTCGGGACATGGGTGATGTGTGTTGTAACCTGCATGGCTGGGACATGGGTGATGGGTGTTGTCACCCTTATAGTCTGGATATGGATGATGGGTGTTGTCAGTCACGCTATGGGTGATGGGTGTTGTCAGTCACACTGTGGGTGATGTTTGTTGTCAGTCACGCTATGGGTGATGGGTGTTGTCACCCTTATAGTCTGGATATGGATGATGGGTGTTGTCAGTCACGCTATGGGTGATGGGTGTTGTCAGTCACACTATGGGTGATGTTTGTTGTCACCCTTACAGTCGGGACATGGGTGATGTGTGTTGTAACCTGCATGGCTGGGACATGGGTGATGGGTGTTGTCACCCTTACAGTCTGGACAGGGGTGATGGGTGTTAGCACCCTCACTACTGGAACATGAGTGACAGGTGTTGTCACCCTTGAGTGATGCGTGTTCTCATCTATGCTGGCCAGGAAAAGGTCCCTGTGCTCACGTGGGGCTGGTGCAGGAGAGAGGGCTCTGCCGCTGTGGTTGGTACCCCAAAATATCCCCCCGATCTCCCGGTGTGTGGTGTCCAGCAGCTCCTGTCCTTCCTGGCCAGGCTTGGGGACAGAGGTGGCAGTGTTCTGCCAGCCAGGCTGGGCTCCATGGGGAAAGGCTCGTGGCTTCTCTCTGGGAGTGCTGAGCAGCTCCCAGAGGGGCAGGATGGGGCCCCTTCCCTTGGCTGCCATGGCTGTTGAGGAGCTGGATCAGCCCTCGCTGTGCTGGGGATGCTCTGCATCCCCTCCTTCCCCACAGCCCCATGACCAGCCCAGGATGCAGCCCCAGGGATTCACCAGCATCCTGAAGCCTTCCAGGGGGTGCCAGCCCCATATTACCCAGCAGGACACTCCGGTCCTACCCTCCCAGCCTTGTCCCCACGGTGCCAGGGCACTGCCACCCGCCCTGACCTCCCACTCCCTGTCTCCCCAGTGATGAACGGGAGCAGCCACTCGCCGACCGCCATCAACGGGGCTCCCTCCACCCCCAACGGGTTCAGCAACGGGCCAGCCACCTCCTCCAGCGCCTCCCTGTCCACCCACCAGCTCCCTCCAGCCTGTGGTGCCCGCCAGCTCTCCAAGCTCAAGCGCTTCCTCACCACCCTGCAGCAGTTTGGGAACGACATCTCCCCCGAGATCGGGGAGCGGGTGCGCACCCTCGTCCTGGGGCTCGTGGTACGTCCCTGGGGTCAGCCACGGGGGCCCCCCATCTGAGCACCCTGTGTTTGCTTTTGGGGATGGAGATGCTGCTAAGAGGGGAAAGAGGGGATTTAGGTTGATCTAAATCCTGGAGAAAAGGGGGTTGCTTTCCCAGCGTCTCCTGGGATCTGCACAGCCCGGGCGGGGTTGGTCCTGGCTGCTGGCATCGCCAGTGAGGCCTCGAGCGTGGTTTTCCCTTGAGTGTGGTTTTCCTGTGAGCCTGGCAGAGGAGCAGGAACAGCCAAGTGTCCCCCAGGGGTGTGGGGAGCTGTGGCAGGGGTGCTGAGCCCAGGCTGTCCCCACAGAACTCCACCCTCACCATTGAGGAGTTTCATGCCAAGCTCCAAGAGGCCACCAATTTCCCACTGCGACCCTTCGTCATCCCCTTCCTCAAGGTGGGTCTGCAGCCTGGGCAGGGTGGGATTCATGGCAGCACGGGGGATTTGGGGTGGCTTTGGGGCTGGCAGCTGCCTGTGGGTCTGCCCATGTCCCCCCAGGCACATGTGTGCCCCCACACGTGTGGAGTCACGCAGGGCCAGCGCTGGTTGCAATAAAAAGAGGGGTTGGCTCAGCTTGTTGCCATTTGCAATTCATTAAAAATTCCCCCCTTTTTTTTTTTAATTTGCCTTTTATTTTGGCACTGACTCTGCAGTGTCACCCCGCTCTGGAGGGATTTGCCTGGTGCTGGCATGCCTGGCAGCACCAGCACTGCCCGCAGATGTTTGAGCCTGGTGACCCCTGTCCCTTGTTAGCAAAGGAGTAATTAAAAAGTGCAAAAATAGCCACTTTTCCACCTCTGCACCCCAGCCCCCCCAGAGCAGGGGTCCAGGAGTGGGGTCCATGCTCATCACAGCAATCTGCTGGAGTGGTTTGCTCCAGGCTGAGCCCCCTCCCCTGATGTCCGGTTTGCAGGGGTTTTGGGATCCATGGGAGCAGGGAAAGGTGCCCCCGCAGGCCCCGGTGGCCGGGTGGCTCCAGGCAGGCTGGGATCCATCCCCGCTGTCCCGGTGCCAGGAGCGCAGCGGCCGCGCCGGCCGCCCTGGCCCCCCGCTCCCAGCTGTTCCCACCACCCGCTCCAGATGTTTCTCATTATCCTAACTGCAACCAGCCGGGCTCGGCGTGCTTCCCAGACTGGGGACTTGCTGTTTTTGTGGGATTGCTCCCCCCCCGGCTAGGGAAGGGAAGGGGAGGGAGGGTCCGGCCCTGCTCACCGCAACTACAGCTCGGGCTCGGGCGCTAACGTGTCCCACAGATGGGATTTGGCTGCGGCTCAGCTGCCTGAGGCGAAATCCAGGGCTGGCAGCCAGACCGCCGGGCAAAAGGGGGTTCTGCTGCTTGATTTCTGCTGCTCCTGGGGCTGCAGCGCCGTGGGGGGACACGGTGGGTGGGAGGGAGGGGAGTTTACAGCTGATCCTTACAGCTGTGGGTGCCACACGGGCTGGGGGTCCCACAGGTGCAGTCCCCAGGGAGCAGGGTGGGGACAGGGTGGCCGAGGTGCCTGACCTGGCTCAGGGGTGATGCTCTGCAGCCCCTGCCAGGATGCAGGAGGGCTCTGTTGAAGCTGTGTCTCAACCCTGTGGGGTACCACACATGTCCCCCAGAAGCCCACCTAGCCCCTGGGCACACTGCTGGCATCCCAGGGCTGTCCCCTGGGGAAAGGGAGCGGGGACCCCAAAGGGAAGGCACCCCCTCGCACCCCCTGCCCGTGGCGAGCTGGGGGCTCAGCCAGGCTGCTCTGGGGGGGCTGCAGGGCTGTGGACTGGACTGTCACCCCCCCGCAGGCCAACCTGCCGCTGCTGCAGCGGGAGCTGCTGCACNCCAGCGGCCCGCCGGTGAGCCCTGCTGTCCCCGTGCCCGGCGGGGAACGGGGTCGGGACCCCCGCGAAAGGAGCGGGGTCCTGGGCGGGGGCTGACCCTGCTCCGCTCTTGCCTTGCAGCCGTGCACGGGACGCGGCAGGAGGAGGTGATCGACCACCGGCTCACGGACCGGGAGTGGGCGGAGGAGTGGAAACACCTCAACAACGTACGTAGCGTCCCTGCCCCATGCCGAGGGTGTCCCTCCACTCTGCCCTCCATCCCCACCGTGTCCCTCACGGGGCTTTTCTCCCGAGCATCCTCTGCTTCCACAGCCAGCGCAAGCAGCCTGGAGCTGGCACAGCCTGGCATAGCCCGGATCGCTTTACCAGCCCCCCGGCTGCCCGCAGCAGAGCCCCCTCCCCATCCCTGCTGTTGCCCCCGCAGCTGCTGAACTGCATCATGGACATGGTGGAGAAGACGCGGCGGTCGCTGACGGTGCTGCGGCGGTGCCAGGAGGCCGATCGAGAGGAGCTCAACCACTGGATCCGGCGCTACAGCGACGCCGAGGACATGAAGAAAGGCAGCCCGCCCTCTGCACGGCCCCACAACTCTTCCTCGGCCGCCGCCGAGGCTCCCCAGTTAGGTACTGACCCCCGGGGCCGGGGGCTGCGCCCGTCTCCGGGGTGCCCGCGCCGTTCTCCCGGGGGTCTGGCGCTGCCGGCGGGTGCGTTCCAAGGGGACGGCGTCTCCTAAGGGATCTCCCTCTGTCCTTCGCAGACGCTCACCGGGACTTCGCACCGCGGCCGCTCTCCGGGTACATGCCCGAGGAGATCTGGAGGAAGGCTGGTGAGTGCGGGGTGGGCACCAGCCCCCGGCAGAGCGCTCTGCCCCAGCTCCCCTCACCGGGGTGCCTGCGGCGCGAGAGGAACCCGGGGTGGTTCTGCGGGAAGGGGGGGGATGCCGGGGCGCTGGCACACGCTCGGCTGCTGCCTTCCAGAAGAAGCCGTGAACGAGGTGAAGCGCCAGGCCATGTCCGAGCTGCAGAAGGCCGTGTCGGATGCCGAGCGGAAAGCCCACGAGCTGATCACCACGGAGCGCGCCAAGATGGAGCGGGCCCTGGCCGAGGCCAAGCGCCAGGCGTCCGAGGATGCCCTCACCGTCATCAACCAGCAGGAGGACTCCAGCGAGGTGGGCACCCTGGGCTGCTGCTGGCCTGGGCCACCTGCTCCTCATGCAGCATCTGCGTGCGAGAGTGGGAATGGGAGCCTGCGGCAGCACCGTGGGGTGTGAGAGGGGAATTCCTGCACCGAGCTGGGGATGCGGGGTGTGGGCAACGATGGGGTGCATGGTCCTGGGTGTGGGTGCAGTCTAGGATGATGTGCATGGTCTGGGATGTTGTGTGTGGTCCAGGGTGGTGTTGTACGGTCTGGGATTAGGGGGATTTGGTTCAGGGTAGGGGGAGCACGGTCCAGAATGCGTGTGCCTGGTCCCATATGGAAATAGACGGTCTGGGACGGGTGTGCACAGTCGGGGACGGGTGTGCACAGTCAGGGATGGGTGTGCACAGTCGGGGATGGGTGTGCACAGTCAGGGATGGGTGTGCACAGTC
>VXBS01004231.1:0-18232 GCA_013400255.1 Sitta europaea
AAACATCACCCTAGGACAGCAGCTTAGGAAGATTTCTCCCCCTTGAGTCTGTAGAACAAAAGATATGCATGTAACTCTTGCATTAATATCCCTGAACTTTGTTTGTTGAAACCCAGAATCATGGATCAGGTTGGAAGGGACCACAGTGGTGTCATCTGGTAGAACTTTCCAGCTTAAGCAAGGTCACCCCAGAGCAAATGACACAGGAAATGCAATGGAATTTCAGAAAATTGAAATTATTGAAATCTTCAGTGTCATTTTTTTTTCTTAAAGTAATGTTTTCTGAATTTTGAAGGACTCTGATTTTAGAACTGGGACACGTTCATCTCTGAAGGATTCCATGTCTTAAAACCCCATTAGGATGTGTGTAAACACATGTGTTCCACCACATATTCCAAATAAGTTTCTAGATGTTTCTGTCAATCCTTCTTTGACATCTCAGCCCTGCAAGCTGCTTGTCAGCCAAGTGCAGAAACCCCAGAGGTAACTGCAAACTAAAGTCGATCATGCTTGTGGCAGTGTTATGCTGATACAGCAACACTGCTTTTGGGATTGGACCTTGAACTCCTCACCAGATGCCTCATGTGGGCATCTCCCAAAGCATGCAGTCTTACCACTGGCTTAAGATTTCTTTTTGCTGCCCACACTTAGGGGACTTGAAGCCATTTGAGATATTCTCAGGCATCCAAAACATAGAGAGGGAGCTGGATGATCTCAAAGGATCTTTGATCTTCAGCTGATTGAGGGAAGGGATTCTCCCTCTCTCCTCCCACCTGGAATACTGCATGCAGTTCTATTGCCCCCGAGATAAGGAGGATGTGGAACTGTTGGAACAAGTCCAGAGGAGGCTGTGAGGTTGGTAAAGGGTCTGGAGCAACATCCTTATGAAGACAGGATGAGAAAGTTGTGGCTTTTCATCCTGGAGAAGACAAGGAGCATGGAGACCTCAACAGCCCCTTCCATGAGGGTGTGAAGGGGGCCTAGAGGGAATCTAGGGAGAGACTGCATCAGGAGCTGTAGTGACACAACAAGTAATAATGGGTACAAATTGAAAGAGGGGAAATTCAGGTTACATATGAGGAATAAATTCTTTATTGTGCGAGTAGAGAGGCTCTGGCATGGGGTGCCCAGAGAAGCTGTGGCTGCCCTTTCCATGGGAGTGTCCAAGGCCAGGCTGGACAGGAGCAACCTGGGATAGAGGAACTCCATAACAGGGAGTTAAAACTAGTTTTTCTTTCATGCCCATTCCAACCCAAACCATTCTCTGACTCTGTTTCCATTCTCTGATTCTGTGTTCCTGAGATACTATCATTCTGTGACCTGATGGAGATTCTGCACATCTGGAGACCAGACAGCATTGCCTGGGCTATCTATCTTGTAGAAGACATCAGGGTGAAGGCTCATGAATAAAGTCCTTAAATATTTACAATTTGGACACAGCTTTATGTCTTTTCTAATATGGGTGTAGACAGGTAGGAAACAGTGAGCAGAGGACTAATTGTCCCGTAGTTATTTCTCTCCATATTCTTTCATGTTAACCAGAAGTGGTATGACTTCAGCCTCCCAATTCTGTCAAAACCCCAAGAAAGAAACTCTGGATTTTTTTTTTTCTCTTCTACTGCTGACAGTGTATTTATCCCCTTCAATTCTTCCCACTGAAATAGCTGTTCAGTTCCTTTTGAATCAAACGGTCTTATCGCCAAAGTTGATATCTGACCTCTTCAAAATTACTTAAGAAGCCCCAGGGCTTACTTGTTCATTTCTTGTCTTTCAGCCACAGAAAACCAGAAGATGACCTATGTAACTGTACTTTCTGTATTATTTCTACCTCTGCCTTTTCAGAATTTTATTGCCACATGGAATAAAGGCTTTAAAACAAAACACTTAGGCCCAGCTTCATCCATCTTCCCTCAATTACACTTAAGATTCAAAACTTTTTTTTTTTTTTGGGTTGGGTTTACCTATCTCCATTTGGCAACATATAGACTTCATATAGATCTCTCTAGCATACAGACTTCAGATTCTCAAGGGGTATTAACTCAGGACTGAGAGAAAGATACCAGCAAGTGCATGGTAGGAACAGGTTAATTTTCTTCCAACATGTTAAAAAATGCTGTAGTGAGAAAGGGAATACTAAATGCCCCTGGCCCAAGGTAGAGTACATGAGAAAAGAGGTTTAAATGACAGAGAGAAAACATAAGGAAAGTGTTTTTAACAACAAATTAATTGCTGGAGCTTCAAGGATGCTACTGAAAAGGGTCTCCTGTAGTCACAGTGCTTAAGTTTTGGCAGATATCCTTGTCAAGGCAAAGAGGTGGGAAATACGGTGTTTTTGTAAGTCTCTGTCACCCTTTTCAGTTAATATCAAACTGTGGTTTAAATAACTAACTAATTCTCTGAAATAAATAAGTTTATATCTAGAGTTAGGCATCTTGATATCCATATGAACTTTCATAATTTGACCTTAAGAAGTCAATTCATAGGCTAATGAAACTTTCACATACAGATATAATGAGCTCATCAGATCTAAAATTTTTGAAGTAGATAAGAACTGTACTGATACTTTACTCCCTTGATGGACATTCACATGTATCTCTTGGGAAAAGGAAAAAAAAAAATAGAGATTAATCTGTAGCTCACCATTAACTAAACAAAACCCTTCCATTTCCTTTCTTCTCCTTATCTGCATCTGACCTTGAGTGTCTCTTACACTTGACAAGCAGTGAATATTTTTCATCTACCCTAACTTTCATTTCTCACACTCATGATTGGAGGGGGGAGCCATAATAAACATGAACATTTAATCAATACTCTCGTATGAACCGAGCAGTAAAGCACGGGCTAAATAATGAAGAAATACAATTCTTACTCCTGACGCATCTTTAATTAGAGCTTTACAACATGACACGAATTACCTCAGTCCTGTGATATTACCCAAGATGCTTAAATGTTCTACAAAAGTATTGATTTTGTTTTGAATGTCAGATCTTGCGCTTGGCAGCTTTTTCTGTGAAACAAATTGGAATTCTAATTAGGCTGCGTTTCTCAAATGAGAAGCAGACAAACAGCAGCATAAGTGCACAATTATTGGACCACAGTTATCAGCCTTCTCATGGTCTAAATAACCACAGTTTTGAGTAGTACTGAGTAACACATTACTGGCTTTGAATGAAAGTTTTGCAAAGATGAATTTCTGTATCGCCACTGTGTAATTTACCACCTTGAAAAAGATTGGTTGAATGGCTTGAATAGTGCATTATTTTTATTTTTGTTTAAATGGGTTTGGCGACTTAGCAGTGAGAAGTATTAACCTTTGGAAAAAATCAATTGCCATCTCATCTCATCTAGTTAAGAAAAACACACGCATGCAAGAAAAACTGCACAGAAACCTGATGGAATTAGTCAGCAGTGAACAGAACCCTCACTCTGAGCTTTTAGCATCGGGGTGATGCAGTAGGTGGGCTGTGGCAAGGAGACTTGAGAGAGCTGAACAAGTAAAGAATGTCACTGAAAAGCTGAAGGGAAAGATTTCAGCTGCTTGACATGACCAATGAGTAGATGACACCTAGCACTTGTTCTTCATGTATTTTGAGCTGCAGGTTTCTCATGTCACTTCATTTGAATTCATTGACTTTCGAGACCTTCTGAGATTGTACAAGATGTAGCTGTTAGAGAGTTCCATCTCACGTTCATCAACAAGGTGTACACCGTTCTAACTTAATTTTAAATTCTTTCATCATCTAAAGCTTATATAGCTTCAGATTTATGTTCAGGTCTGTTGTTGTTACTGTCTCTCTTTGTCTGACCTTCTTCTTTGTGTATGATTCTTAACTGCTTTCCTGCATGTGCCAAATCCAATATCATCTCTTCTTTGTTCTTAATAGTGTCATGATCAACAAAAAGAAAGAAAACAGTCTTTGCTAAAACATGACTAATTTAAAATTTCTTTCTTCAGCAGATTGACAAGAAACATAAGTGAATAGTATAGTAGCATCTATTACTAAACATTTATGGGTTTTAAAAAATTATTTAATTTCTTTCCATCAATGTTAGAAGAAATGTTAAAATTCATGCTCAAGGCACTAAAACAAAATTCTTAAGTACTTCAACTACTCAAATGCCCCTAACTCTGCAATGTGTTAGGTTTTCTCCTATATACACACATATATATACATATACTGAAATATGCACAGATCTAAAGGAAAAATCTCTGTATTTGCGGAATCTACCACATAAAGAATTCAATAAATTAAAAAAAGCTCCGACCTCTCAGTAAGCTACTTCAGATATTCAGTGAAATGCTACCAAATGTGTGCACATTAGATTCTCCATAGTTACTGCTAATTGAAATCCTCCTAAGCATCAGTGTCCTGACCTAGACAAAACACTCACCACATAGTAAAGGACACTCCATTGTAAACATATAGGAGTGCAAATAAAATATTTCAGGGAAAATTGAGTCTTGAAATCGTATTTAACAGAAACCATCTTACAAAGGAAAAACATGGAGCCCGAGGTTTTAGGAAAAGAAGTTATCCTCACTGATGAATGATGTAAAANGTATTTAAAAGATGTGGCACCTAGGGACATGGTTTAACGGTCATCTTTTTTGATCACCTAGCTTTTCAATTTACTGCTAAAATTTCACAACAAATGCAGTGGAATGCCAAACCAGACTAGAAGACTTCAACCATCTATTTCTGTAAGTTTGGCACAGCCCTTTTCTGAGTAATTCACATTGCCTGCTACAGAGCTCAGACACAGCCATGAGCACCAGCCCATGGAGAGTAGCAGAAGCTGTGTAGGAAGCCAGCAGACCATAGGAGCTGATGTAGTAATCCCAGAGCACACAAATATAGTGCAAAATCCACTAAATTGCTCCAGCTTTTATTTCAGAGCACCTTGTAAAGAAANAAATATGCACAGATCTAAAGGAAAAATCTCTGTATTTGCGGAATCTACCACATAAAGAATTCAATAAATTAAAAAAAGCTCCGACCTCTCAGTAAGCTACTTCAGATATTCAGTGAAATGCTACCAAATGTGTGCACATTAGATTCTCCATAGTTACTGCTAATTGAAATCCTCCTAAGCATCAGTGTCCTGACCTAGACAAAACACTCACCACATAGTAAAGGACACTCCATTGTAAACATATAGGAGTGCAAATAAAATATTTCAGGGAAAATTGAGTCTTGAAATCGTATTTAACAGAAACCATCTTACAAAGGAAAAACATGGAGCCCGAGGTTTTAGGAAAAGAAGTTATCCTCACTGATGAATGATGTAAAAATTCTCCTCTGTATCAAGGAATTTTTCTTCAATTACTTTCTTAGCTTTGTGAAATTTGCTGGACTATGTCCGGAGGAGAGTAATGAAGCTGGGAAAGGCTCTGGAGCAGAAGTCTGATAAGTGGCTGAGGGAGCTGGGGAAGGGTCTGGAGCCCCAGCAGGGGCTGAGGGAGCTGGGGAAGGGTCTGGAGCCCCAGCAGGGGCTGAGGGAGCTGGGGAAGGGTCTGGAGCCCCAGCAGGGGCTGAGGGAGCTGGGCAGGGGCTCAGGCTGGAGCAGAGGAGGCTCAGGGGGGCCCTGGTGGCTCTGCACAACTCCCTGAGAGGAGGGGACAGCCGGGGGGTCGGGCTGTGCTCCAGGGCACAGCGACAGCAGGAGAGGGAATGGGCCCAGGCTGGGACAGGGGAGAGGCAAGCTGGATAATGGGTAAAATTTCTTTCCTATTAGTGTGGTGAAGCACTGGAACAGAGCAGGGTAGAATCACCACTTCTGGAGGTATTTAAAAGATGTGGCNAAATTGGAAAAGAATTATTTTCTGTTTATGAATAACCCATTGTTCTGACCTCTTTGCTTTGAAGTCAGTACTTGCTCCAGGGTGATTCAACGCCCTGCTTTGGCTTTGATGTACAATCTTAAAAGCACCATTACAGACATTTACTGGAAGGGAATACCTTGTTGCCATGGTTACTAGTGCATCACTTGAAATTGTGATATAGCTGGATTTCATCACCATGACACTAATTTTCTCCAGTGCAGCAAGGGAGAGACTAGATCATTACTGTATTAGATGCATCAGAGTTGAGTTTCCTTCTTTGAATTTTTGTCTTTTCACTTCTAAAGTTTTGTGTGGGTGAAAACCATGTCTGTAAGGAGAAATCTGCGAGCTGAAAACTATGCCAGCTATTGTTTGGGGGAATGTGAACAAACAGGGAGTATTTTTGGCGTTGTTTCTTACTGGGAAAAGATTAAATGTAGGAAATGTAGGAAATCAGCTGTCAGACTTACCACATCCCCACTGGTATGAGGTAATGACAGTCAGATTCAGGGCTTCCCTGGTGCCTGCTGGGCCCTAATCCAGCACTCACTGGGCTTTCTCAGGTGAAGGCAGCACAGTGGGTCGAGGTGTGAGGAGCATTTCTGAGGTCCCTGGGGCAGGTATTTATCCCAAACAGAGCAAGGAAAAGAGAGGGAAGCATCTCACAGCTGCACCACTGGTGAATCCCCAGCAGCTCATGTGCAGCTAACAGAGCAGGGAGTGTGGTGGAATTGTCACTGTGTTTGGAAATTAGCTCCAGTTCCAGGTTTGTGATGACCCAATCCAGCCCAGAAGTCCCTGTGCCTGCTGCAGAGACGTGAGCTGGGACAGCTGTGATGTCCCAGGTGCAACACAGATCTGGAGAGAAACCTGCAGCAATTGGGTGTGGGATTAGCTTTCAGCTGGGATGAATGGAAACCAGCAGCTTTATTCAACTACTTGTCTTCATTCCTCTTCAGGCTACAAGCTAAACCAACTTAACTGAAAAGCAACTTACTTCAGCTGAGGGATTTAAGTGGAAAGAAAAATAAAAATTCTTCATTCATCTGGTTAGGGAAGCCTCTCAGTCACACTCCCATCCTCCAAATTAGGCACACATGAAGGTTCTTAGAGATTTTTGCCTTTCTTACCTAACTTGTACATCTAAATAAGACACCTCACCTGAAGTTTAAAGAAAGGGGAAGGCTTCAACAATATCTTCAAGTACCTTCCTTGGGATGTTTGCAATGGAGCCACTTTCATCTGTGTCCCACCATATGAGCAGAATTTACTGTTTTGCAGAATCTTGCTTAACATCATTAGACATACCTTCTGGATTAGACATTGCTGGCTGCTACAACACAGGTGTTATCAAAAAAACCCAAAAAAACACTTGAAGAGGGAAATGGACACTTGGAAGAGCTCACTGTTAGCAGACATGAAGTGAGCTACACCTTAAATGTGACCTAAAGTCACTACTTGGATTCTGAGTGTCCCCAAATGAGAGCTATCAAGACCTTCAGGATGTTTTTTGTGGCCTCAGACATATACATTAGAATAGGATGAAGCGACCTTGAGAACATTTATATTCAGTATCCACTATTGAAAGTAACCTAAACCACTGCTTTGTCTGGACACCAGACAAAGTAGTTGTCTGTAGTTTCAAACAATTAAAAAAAAGAAAGAAAACAAGAAAGTGTATGTGTTTTCTAAATAATCAATTTCAGGAATAAATAAATTATTAAAAAATGACAATGTTAAAAAGGACCAGCTTAATCTGATTCAGTTTTAGCATCATTATGACTTCTGTGTAATCACAGTTATTCCCAGTTAATCCCAGTTTAGGGGGAAGACATGAGTGGCAACATCCCCAGTGAATTCACAATGCACATCCTTATCTGTAGTTTTCAGACAATAGATGCTGTAACAAAGATACAAGTCTCTAAAAATTGTTGAGTATCTGTTTGCATTAATTTTTTTTTGTATCAGGAAAGTTTGATCCACTACATTTTTAATGCATAAATTCCAAAGTGGCAGATGTGTGAATGGCTTTTTGCCTGGAGTTTGGTTCAAATCCATTTTTATTAGAATAGCCTGGGTTTGAATACACTATTTCAATCATCTTTTCTTTCTACTTTTAGCACACATATTCCCTATTTTGGTCACTTAACAAAATGAGAGTTCTCCAATTCTTCACAAGACCATTCTTGTTTTTAATATCTAGAAGATCTTGTATCTCTAGCTGACACTTAAAGCATCTTAAAGAAATGCCTGGCTTACATCAAATGGGTATTTCAATATTTGAAATTATATTTGAGCTTTACAATCAAATTATTCCATTTCAGGAATTAGTGGATATAATTTGAAATAAGGTTACATGTACATCTTTGTGTCAAATCTAAACACATAGAAGTTAAGTTCAATTAAAAATATTACTTTAGAAAACTGTTGTGGTGTCAAAAGTTTAAAGAGCAATTTTTAGAATGAGTTCTTAGGAAGATAGACTGCCTTTTCTCTACTGCTTCCCACAATTAGATGTAGATTTACACAGCACAACTTAACATCTCAAAGTAGCTCTGCATCCAAACACAGACCTTTATTTCACTTGAACTTCAATACTTGTTTCTTGCAAAAATTACTAAAAAGAAAAATGGCCTTTGTTTTTCAATGCTAATTAATCTGTGAGGCACAGCTGTCATTACCTACTGAGAATGAGAAGTTTTGAATTTAATTTGTCCCCTAACAAAACCCCACAGAAGATTTTGAAATAACATCTTCCTCTTGACAGCTGCCCAGATTTCTCCAGTCTTTCCTCCTTCTGTCTCTCTCCTGAAATAAGACCTTCAGGTTTAAGTAGTGACTCTTCAAGAGAGATGCCACAAGGAAGATCATGTCATTGGTTCTTAGTGCTGCTATTAAAGGGATTCTGATGACAATACTATGATATATGTTTATATAGCCACAAATACATTACTAAATAAAAAATGACATTCTTTTATTATTCTTAATTTTATAGCAAAAATTATGCTTTTTTCTTAACCAAAACTATCTAAATTTTATATAATATGTATTTTGGCTTTAATTTTTATGTATGGTATGGTAGCAGATATTGCAATTGAAAATGTTTACTTTTAAACAACAGTGGTCAAATTTTGGTTGATTAAGTGCCTTTAGTGAAGAATTCTTTTTTTTTTTGGTGGGGATTGGGAGAGAGTGGGAAGGTTTTTCTATTAGAATTTTTCCAAAATATCAAAAATCTTGTTAAAATTTATCAGCTAAATATATCAGATGATTTAGTAAAAAGGTTTGTAAATCTATCAAGAGTCTTTCCTTAATTTGCTATAGCCTAGAAGACTACAGTAAGATGATTTTATTTTTTATGATTTTAGTCTTCCAGACTGGGAGGGTTCTTTGTCATACTTTAGCACTTCTCTCTCTCCATTTAAAATGTGACAGATCAGAATACAACAAGGATGAACAAACACTGATGGAAAGGGAACAAAGGAGATGCTGTTTCTTGGAAATCATTCAAACCTCAAAAAAAAGGTCAGGTTCAGGGTGACCATATTCTTTAATTAAAGGATATTAAATCTTGTCAATCCATCCCAATGTCTTTCTCATTCACATTAGAGTGCCAATCCGTGTCAGACCAGATTCTTCTCTTTTTTAACTTTTTTTTTTTTTTAACTGCTACATAATTGAAACTTGAATCTACTGCTGTGTGAATATTAATGTGCCATTCCAGCAGTTATTCATAGTCCCTAAGTTATGATCTTCTAAGGGGGTGTTCAATCAAAGAGCAAAAAAATAAGACTTTATTTGAGTTCATCTGGTGAGCACAGAAGGCTTTTAATTTTATAGAAAAGAATGAAGAGAAAAACGGGAAAAAATGTGGTCTGTCCGTTCCTCAAAGTGGTGATATAGAGCCAGGCTCTCTGGGGTGGCTGACTGGATTTATTGTATGCCACACAGATCAAAAGTGAGTGCAGGCAGGTAAAAAGTCTTGATACCCAGCTGGGTAGGATGGTTTGAGAGCATAACAGACACTGACTGTGCGACAGTACAATGCTTCTGCTTGCCAAGTTAATTAAGTTAGGATTGAATGCCCATGGATAGGAGATAATAATATCAGCCACATAAAAAGGATATGTGATATTGTAGATTAGGCTTATAAGAACGGCTTTGTCTCTCTGACAGGGAGACAAAAATGTGCTGCCACTAAACTCCTGGAGATGGGACTCCTGCCATATTCAGGAGCATGCTTTAGTGTGTATTTTTTTTTCCTTTTTTCATTTATTATTTCTATTTCCCATTCAATAACACTCCGCTCCTTTGAGCTACATGCAAGGGAAATGGCAGAAAAGGTGACAAGCCCAGGAAAATGCCAGAGGTGAACTTTTCAACTCACAGGAACATCTCAAGGCAGGCTGTAAATAGGATTACTTTTATTAGACTGCTGGCTGCTGCAGCTGTTCTTGCTAAGGGCCTGTCACCCTGCCTGCTTGCTCAGTGCAGTGACAGGCAGCCCAGCCTGGGGGACCCCGAGCAGACCCCCCTGACACCCTTCACTCAGGTGGGGCTGTCCCTTGAAGCCAACAACAGGCCATAAAACAGGATTTCAACCTGCTTTACAGAAGGTGGGCAGCTGTGGGATTACCTGTGACAGAAACAGGGGTGCTCAGTGCAAGGTCAGGGGTACCACCAAGAGCCTCCTCCCCACTGTGGATGTGCCTCCAAAGCAGGAAATTCTCCACCAGACCACAACATTGGTGGTTAGACCCTTCTCTAGTTCAGAATTTTTTTTTCCCATCACCTCCTAGTGCAGTGTCTGAATCACAGAGGTTTGAACAAGGCAATGCTCAGCCTTGATAAGAAATAATCAAGATTTCATTCAAGATCTTAAGTGTTCCCAAGGTCTGGATCACTGCAATTCAAGCTGGGGGTGTGAAAATAGATTATTCTGAGCATGTCTGCACCTCACATTTATGGAAAAGAAGAAGATTAGACAAGACAGAAGAGAATAAGGAAATAGCCATAGGGAAAACTTCTTGGAAAGACCAAGAATTGCAGCAAGTATTTTGTAGACTGTCCCTGTTACTGTAGCTGAACATCCATAGATGCAGAATATTAAATCTGCAAGTCAACCTATGCCTCAAAGAGGAGAAATTTACTCTCAAATTATAATTTTTTACCCCTGGAATCTAAAAAATACATATCTATATATTTCTCTCTCTTTCTCTCTCTCTCTCTCTTTCTATATACATACAAATATGTGCACACACACACACACACGCACACAGAGAGAGAGAAACGCATCTGTTTATTGTTATCTGAATAGACATATTCTTATATTCTCGGGGTGGTCCTGTGCAGAACCAGGAGCTGGACTCCAGCGGTCCCTGTGGGTCCCTTTCAACTCAGAATATTTTACAACTCTATCGTATAAACATATATATTTAAACACTTGCACCTCCAGTTTCTCTAAGCCTCTCCTAAAAGCCCAGTTTAAGTTGGTAAAAAGATACCATGCCACAGGAGGCTGGAATTCTACCCATGCATTTCAGTCTGTCTAAGACATCCTTCATTTTACAGGAGGAGTTGAGAGCTGAAGTTCTGTTCCAGACAAACACTGCAGCAGGCACCCAAACTGCATCAACTGAAGTGTTTTCAGTGTATGATACAATCTGAATTCCAGAATCTTTAGAGGGAAGCTGGGAAGCTGTGGGCCAGCCTGGAGAGAAGATTCAACATTCAGATTTTGGTTAGTCTGCAAAAGCATTTATGTGCCTGTGTCAGGGACAAGCACAAGTTTAAACATGTTTTTAAAAAGGACATTTCACCTGAATATGAATGAAAACATCTTTAGTGTGTGGGTAACCACAGATGGAGCAGACCGTGGAGTCTTCCTCACCTTCCAGAACCATCTGGATACAATCCTGAGGGATGCCCCTGCTGGATCAGAAAGGTGGGATCAGATGACCCAGTGTGATCCCTTCCAGCCTGACCCATTTTGTGTGAGATTCTGTGTAATACACACTTTTAAATTGCTATTCTGTTAATTTTGATTAATGTTACCACAGTAGTACAGAATTGCATGGGCTTATAAAATAAATTATCTGGATATATCTTGCAGGAAGCACTTGCAGCAATACATTTCTAATAATACCTTTTATTATTTCCTTTCTCAGAGCGGTTTTTAGGAGTGCACATCTCAAATCATACAAACAAAAAGCCATTAAAATGTTCTTATAAAAGCTATTATGTTTCATGATCTGATTATACATATTCCATTTCAGGACAAGCACACTATTTGGAAAATTATACTCTTAGTCCAGTCACCTTCTGGAGAAAATTCCTATTTACATTCTGACTGACATTACCTATTTCTCCAAGTGATTTTGTCCAGTTTGCATGATACAAATCATCTTCTATCCAGAAGAAGACCAGGTCTTCTGATTTATCTACACCAATGCATAAAAGGGCAGGGAAAATCCATTAGAAACAAGGTTAAAAAGAGGGGAAGAGGGAAAGAAAAAAAAATAAAAAAAGGAGAGACCGAGACACACACACAGCATAAGCTGCATAGAAGATAAATGCCTGAGACCTGATTGTCATTTACATTAAGGCAGAATAAAGAAGCTGTGAATGAGAACTGGAGACAGGCTGTGCTTCTGTTTATTTCTAGCTAAAAATATGATGGATTTTTTTAGGGGTGTGCATTTTCATTTGTTTGTGAGAATAATTTTTTGCGTTAGCAGGAGGGTTTTTGAGCACTAGGTGAAAGGTTCGGCATTGAACTAAATTTACAAATTCTCCATCTCTCCAGGATTCACTTATCTCTCTCTGAAAGCATCTGTCTATCTCTTCATCACAGGCCTCATAATCACTGGCTATTATGCGGGGGTCAAGCTCATTCTGAGGAGGAAAATATACTGAATTAAGATGTATAAGAGATTAACCAGCTCAGGTTAATTGTGTTTTCATTTTCTTTTAGATTTATCAACGCTGTAAAAAAATCTCTTTATGTTTTTGTAGTTATTAAAAGAAAATGGGACACAGCATAAAAGCGACAGTCATTATCATCACATCTGACAACAAAATCAGAAGAGCAAGCCTTTCTGTTCAGAAGCAAAGTGGTTGCATATAACACTGTTTCTATAAAATCCCTGCTATTTCTTCATCTTGTTTTCTGTTATAATTAACCACGAGATCTTTTCACTCTTGCTTACAATGCCACCAGGAAGGCATCTCTCTGCCTGTTGAGATTACTGTTCCTGTCAGCTTTGCAGCTGTGGTTTAAAGACCATCTCACTCCCCCTGTGGAATGGTCTCCGTGTGTCAATAATTGAAAGCACAGAGGAAGTGAGACACTGCCCAGACTGGGCTGACAGGATGGGCAGGGCAAAGAGGGGATGGTAACAATAAAATAATCAAATCGGATCAGGTCAAAACAAATCAAATCAATCTCTTTGGTCCCTGAAGCAGAGGAGGTGCTTTGGATCATCATCTTCCTCACAGCCGAGCCTGTCCCCGGGCTGGCTCTGCTGGAGCCCCTCCAGTGCTGGGACAGCCCAGGACAAGAGAGAGCCTGCGGTGTGCAGGGCAGGGAATGGAGCTGGGAAGAGTCTGGAGCCCCAGGAGGGGCTGAGGGAGCTGGGGAAGGGTCTGGAGCCCCAGCAGGGGCTGAGGGAGCTGGGGAAGGGTCTGGAGCCCCAGCAGGGGCTGAGGGAGCTGGGGAAGGGTCTGGAGCCCCAGCAGGGGCTGAGGGAGCTGGGGAAGGGTCTGGAGCCCCAGCAGGGGCTGAGGGAGCTGGGGAAGGGTCTGGAGCCCCAGCAGGGGCTGAGGGAGCTGGGGAAGGGTCTGGAGCCCCAGGAGGGGCTGAGGGAGCTGGGCAGGGGCTCAGGCTGGAGCAGAGGAGGCTCAGGGGGGCCCTGGTGGCTCTGCACAACTCCCTGAGAGGAGGGGACAGCCGGGGGGTCGGGCTGTGCTCCAGGGAACAGCGACAGCTGGAGAGGGAATGGACTCAAGGATCACCAGGAGAGGTTTAGACTGGATATTAGGGAAAATTTCTTCACTTGTGTTGTGAAGCACTGGCACAAGCTTCCCAAGGCAGTAGTGGATTCTTCATCCCTAGAAATGTCCATGGCAGTGTAGGTGTTACACTTCATGGTTTGTGGTGTTACACATGGTTTAGTGGTGGGCTTGTCAGTGCTGGGTTAAGGGCTGGTCTTAATTATCTTAGAGGTCTTTTTCAACCTTAACAATTCCAGGACTCCCTGAAATGCAGGCTTTGAACAAAGCAGTTGTGTTTTACAAATACTTTCTTGCACACCAGGGATACTCCAACAGCAGACATAGGACTTTGCCTCAGCTGTATCTTATCAATAAGGGGTGATGTATACAGACATATTCAAACACCAGTATTCTGCCTTGCTTGAGAGCTGGGGGAGCAAGCCTTTTGTCCCTGCCTGTGAGTTTATTTTATTTTCCACCTGAGCTGAAACTAGCTAAGTCTCAGCCAAAAAAAAAACAGTATGAGGTCCCAAGGTGCTGAGCCAAGGTCACTGGGGGCACCTGATGTCACTTTGTAAGATGAAGCACCACTTTCTCCCTTGCATTACACTAACGACCATAAAATACATATTTAGTGCTATCTAAACTTGTGTAGGAAGTGCTGGGGAGGAGGCTGTACATCCCTCATTATGGTGATGGAGTGTTTACAACAGCAACCCTTTTAGCAATAATGAATTTCCTCTTTCATAGGAGGGCTCCCTAGGGTAAAGGGAATATCCAGCAATCAAGAGCCTTGAATTTCTTTTGTGCTCACTAAAATGAAACAAACAGTCAAAAATCCTGAATAGGGGAATAAAACCCCAAAGCCAAACAAGGTGTCAATCTGAGCACCACAAAACAGCCTCTAAGCAGGAAAAGCTGTGCAAGCACTCTGTTCTTGCCACTTTGTCGAAGATAAAACTAGAACCAATTTAGAATCAATGTTAGATCAATCATGATTGATCTTCCTTAACTTTAATCTTCCTGCTTTAATAGCCCAAAGGACTTTTTACAGTGGATACAAGAGGGAAATGGTTCCAGATCTTAAAAGACCTGAAGCATTCAGACCAAGTCCAATGATCCTCATGTATTGGCAAAGGAGCCTAGAGTGAGCAGTTTTAGCTCTATGATGTGACTGACAATATTAGAAAGTTGAAACCCCCTAATTCAGATGTTTTCTTATCCATAAATGTTTCTCTGTGAAGACTTATGTTGTTTCTCTTCTTAGCCTGAAGTGAGTGAAAAAATACATTGGAATGAGAAAGTGAAGTATTTATATACATCCCTAACTGAACATGATTTCTTATAAATCTAGAAAAATAGGTGTTGTAATTTAACACCATCCAGCCCCTCTCAACAGCCTCTCGCTAGAAAAGCAATATAGGACTTCTATTATCTTACCCTCTAGTGTCATGGCTGATTGTACTATAAGATATGACATTATTTCATTGTCTAAATTAGTATTTTAAACATTTTTTTTTTCAGTTAATAGTTTATGTTTTTTTGTTTGTTTTTTTTTTTTTTATCAAGAGTTTCAAAGATAGAAAAAAACCCCACCTAAATATAAAAGATATTTTTCCTGAAAACTTTGTTTCTTAATGTCTTTCAATAGAGCAGCTGTTTTCTTCTAGTTTTTCATTTCAGCTTCTTGGAAAAGTGACTTTTATTTGGCTAAAAATCTAAAAGGTATAAATTACACCTGACCTTCAACCTTAGCAAAAGGGTTGGATTCTATTCCCACCCATCCTTCCCACCCAAGGAAAAAGAATAATCCCTGAAGTATTACTCATTTTTATAGTTAGAAACAGCATTTCTTATAACTAGTCTAAAGCTACTCAGTTGTGAAAAATGACACTGAGCATGACTGATAGATGAATTCTCCTGAGAATAGAAAAAAGAAAGAGACAAAGAAAGGGAAAAAAAAAATTTCTATAGGAACTTTCCGTGTCATGTATTTCTATTCTCTCATGGCCTGAAGCTACAAAGTGATGCTTACGTTTCAACAGAGAGCAGGGACAGGGTACTTAAGCAAAATATCACTTTTAACTTCCTTTGGGGACCATCAGTTATAGTTGCCCATAAATGTTTTGTAATAGGCAGGCTCATAAATCCAGGTGACAACCTCCCACTTTCCGCAGCCCTAGGAAAAGGACACACTTGGAGTAGGTTTTAAAGCACATTGCGGGAGTAATTGCAACAGGGTGGTTTGGACTGTTATTTCTTTTCCTCTACTTCAACACTGGTCAAAGAAAATGCATTCTTAATGGAAACACTCTGTTTCTTCTAAGTGTTTGATAGTCAGAGACAACAAAGCACTTTTGACAGCTTGTGTACACAACCCTCCCCTAAAGCTCTTTATGCCCAAAGAGACAAACCTCTGTGCTCCAACTCACACACTAAAACCTCATTATTATTATTATTGTTGTTGTTTGCAAATCAGCCTGATTTTCAGAAGGACTTCCAAGGCATTGCCAAGGGAACATCTTCAAAGATGTCTCCAAGATGTACAGCATGTCCAAGGCTGTTTGTGACTCCCAAGTGCTGCCTGGTGCACATCCAGCTCCTCACTCTCTGGAGTGCATATGGCCCCCTTTTCCTCAGCAGTGTTATTTCCAATAATTAGAGACTCCAACCTCAGTCCTCTAAGTCTTTTCCTGTATTAAGAGTCCATTTCTGATGACAATAAATCACAGTCATTTCAACAGAAAGAAGAGAAAGGGGAATTGAAAGAGGTTATAATTTAGGCATGGGACTTTTCTTCTTTTCAACAAGAAAGCTACAATACAGGATCAGTTTCTTTTGGGCTTTGGGGTCTTTTTTTTGTGTTGTTTGCTGTGTTCATCTCACACTTTTTAGCCTTTTCTACCTTTTTCAAACAAATTTCACTTCCAAATTAAGGTAAATATTAGGCTAGTCTTTGACTGAGTGGCCACTCCTCCCCTTCTCTTCCCTCCACTCCTTCCTGTCCTGCAGTGGGGAGAGGCTGATTTTAATGAAATTCAGCTGCAATTGAATACCCTCATTAGCCTCTGCTATCAGGTTGCCACATTTTTGTCACAGTGACTGAGTGCCTTCTGCTGTTACTATAGCAATTCTGCCCTTATATACAAAAGTTAGGTGCAAATTACTTAACTTTGTTCTCTATTACTGAGTCGATTATTGATTTAAACATCCAGATGAACAAAAGCAAGAAGAGAAAAGTTTCCAGAAAATTTCTGAAAAAAAAAAAAAAAAAGAAAAAAGAAAAAAAAAAAGGAAAAAATTATTTTTGAAGAGGAATTAAATTGGCATCTCAGTGGTGCCTTGCTTAGGTGTTACAACACTATCAGGGGGTCTCCTGGAAGGGGGATCATTACATAATGCTAATGATTTTCTCCAGTTAAGGGTGACCTGGGGCTGTAATTGGTGGCTGACTTACCCAGAGTGGATATATGGAAATTGTGGAAGCTCTTTCTTACTATCTGTGTGTGTGCTGGCTGTAGCAATGCTCAAAAAATATTTATGCTGGACCTTTTTCTTCCTCTCCCCACCTAATTCATGTGCTCTTTCTCCTTGTCTTATATACTTTTCTATAAGCCCTCTTTATTGATGGGTCTTTTCTCTATCACCAGCAATATTAAGCATATTTTTTTTCTTCCTGAAAAGTTCTGTGTAGCTCATAATGTCTCGTGTGGCAGAGTTTAATGATAAATTCAGTGACTGAAGAAACTAAAATTTAATTCTTTCAGTCATCAGCTGAATAGTCAGATGGGAGCCCTACAGACACCACAGGAGAAGACTTTCAATACCTCTTGTTACCATTTCAGAAGTGACATTGATTCTAAATGGCTCTAAATGATTGGCTCTAAATGATTTGGGAATGTTGATCTATCAACAGTATGTTTTGGTGCAAAAGAGAGCAAGTTATTTATTTTTAAATTACAGATTACAGTGAAAAAGTTTGCTGAAAAGTAAGGGTAAATGAAAGAAAAAATACAGAGAACAATGCAAACTTGTCTGCCTGAAATATTGGATGCAAAAAAAGTACACCTATAATTTGCCTAAACAGTGGTAATCACATAGAAACATTTTCAACAATTTCCAGACAAAAAATTAGCTATCAACACATATGTATCTGAAGTGTAAATCAGAAGATATATATGGTAGGATCAAAAGATATATATGGTGAGGTGAAGGATGAGAATTTTTTCTTCATAATGAAGCAACTTCCTTTATTAAAGACACGTCCTAAACTTCTCATTACTGGTCCTGAGTGTAATCATTGTGTAAGAAACTATCATCAGTTGACATTATCATCATCACTAATTGACATTATGTGATTCTTCTCAGCAGAAGATGAGCAGTCATCCCACTGTTGCCCTGCTGCCAGGATGTTCA
>VXBS01004237.1:0-45221 GCA_013400255.1 Sitta europaea
GAGGAGAAAGAGGAGGAGAAAGAGGTGGTGGCGGTGTCGCTGATGCCCTGCGCCTTGTGTTTTCCCATCAGGTGTTGTCCTTCTTGCTTCCCATGTCCTATTATCAGGAGGATTTCTTCAGAGAATATCTCAAGATGATGGCGAATATGGTCATCCTGAACTTGCTCATTTGTATTTCGCTGGCGTTCTGGATCGTGTCCATGACTGCAAGTACGTACTACGGTGAGTCCAAAGGCTGGGGAGAGGCTGGCATGGCACGGCCACGAGCGAACCTTCCCCTCCGGGCCCTCCAGGCCGGAGACAAAAATGGGAAGAGGAGTGTGCACAGCCCCTTCCTTCGGCAGTAGAGCTGATAACCTCACCTCTTACAGTAGGTGATAGTGGTTTAGAAGATGCTGACAGCCGCTTACTTGCGGGTCCCCCCCAGGGATCACGTACAATTTAAAACTTTGTGATGTCTTTCTGCAAAAGAAAGCAAATAAATACTAAGAATGAAGAGAAAGCTGACAGAGTTCTTTCTATATCAAGGAAAGTATGTGACCGCATGGGAGGAATGGTACAGCTTTCAAAACTTGTTTAGGAATCGGCAACATCTGCAATGTGCAGAATAGGATGTGCAGGAAATCTTCCTTATTCGAGGAATAGAGAAACGGAAAATGGTACAAGATAAGGATGTATGCATGGAGTGACTGGCTTAGGTGTGTACTGTCAGCTCAGTTCTGCTCAACATTCAACGTTCTGCTCAGGCAGGTTGTGACTTAGTTGTGTGTAGTTGCAGGAACAGAAGTCCTCTCTGTCATCTCTGTTTTTGGCTCTAGGACCCTTCTTACAGCAGTGTGCAAAAGCAGCTGATACTGTCTGCAGTATGAGATTAAGCCTAGAAAAATTTACCTGCTTTTCCAAGACAGGTAAAGACTTATCATTCGGACTCCAGTTAGTTTGATGCGGGAAGAGCTCCAGTGACATTACAGTATTGCTGAAAGTGCCTAGGGATGCAGTATGAACACTTTCAACTGCCTGGTGTCACCCTGAATTCAGAAGAAGCTATAATAAATACCCCACCAGTATAAGTTGATTTTTGTAGAGGCAGTTGCATGTCTCTCCTCAGTGTTTTTCAGTGCTTCAGGTTTTAGGATGGGTTAGTTCTGGTACAGCATTAAGTCATGTTGTCTGGATACTTCTTCTTTGTAGTGAGGTGTCAAGATGTGTAGAAGGTATGCAGAAGCAGGCTTCACAACCAGCTTTTATTTGTTTCATTTGTAGCTACCCAAGTTGGATTTAAACATGCAACTTCGTCTGCTCTCTAAAGTACAGCTTTTCTGACAATTAGGATATTCTAGTCCCTGTTCTCTTATGTGAGTGGGAATTTACAGTATAGCATGGAGAGACTGGGTATCAGGTGAATCAGGATAGGGCCTGATAGAAAGGAGAAGACTGTGGACAAATCCTCCTTTTTGTAGGGAATGGTTGTGGAATAAGAAGGACATATAGCTTCAGTTGTTCATTTGCCTGAGACTGTGGAAAGACCTTGGCTTTTCAAGGAGGTGAATGGAGCATACAGTAGTTAATGGGTTTAAAATGGATCAGCCCATAAAAGTGGTGAAATTCACAGTCCTTAATATAAATATAAAAATACTACAAACATACTTTTATTAATGTACAGTTTATAGTAATTCTTAAGTACCAAATAGTGGGCCAGATGTTAGTGAAGCCAGAGTGTTGAAGAACTTATTCATTGTTTTATTATAGATCCTATCTTAATCTTGACTGCTTACATTTAATAGTAATTTAATACAAATGCATTTCTCTCCTACAAGGAAATCCAAAAAGGTTAATTTAAAAATGACCTTGAAGAGATGAAAATTATTCAAGTGTTAGCCAAGCAAAAGGAACCCCTTTGTGTTCCAGTACTGCTTACACTCTAATTTCTACCTAGAGCTGCCTTGGTTTGTGATAAGCAATACCAGGCTACAGCACTGGAGGGCTCTTCATACACAGCTGGTGCTTGTCTTCTGAATTTCTGACTCAGCTCCGAGCTGCAAGACCCCCTTGCTCACCTACTATGGCTTTGGGGCTTTTCAATACACAGAAGAGAATATCTTTCTTGTGAATCTTTATGTTGCAATGAGTGTTTTACTGTGATTTCACAGACATGTTTGTCCTGCTTTGCACCAGGGAGCCCATGTTTGTGCAGAACTTGGGGTACTGATGGCACAAAAGTTCTTGTTGAAAACCATCATGTTTATCTTTCCAGCAGGACAAGCCTCTGTGCCGCTCTCTGAGATTGAGACTTACTTTAATGCAAGATTTGTGATGTCTTGTATAGGAGATGTAAAAAATAACTTCTCAATATTTTATTTTTTTTTCATTTCAAAGCCTACATTAACTATTGGCTTTAGCTTTTAGAAGTTTGTGGGGTTTTCAAACTAAAACTCACTTCAAATCTTGCTGAGAGAGTCATCAGCTCAAAGTGTATTTTAAACAGCCTTACATCAAGGTCAGAAGAACTGAAAGGGCTGATGCTTCATAAAGTGGTAACCCTACTTTCACCTAGCACACTGTCTTGCTTGGCTTTTTTTGGTAGTGGAATTTTGTCACAGTAAATTCAGATGTTAGTTTTTGAAGTTCATAAATCCCTTTTAGAATGGAAAATATCATCACATTTTGCTATGTTTTGGTAATTAAATTTAGTTCATGAAACATATTTTCTTTTAATAGCTGAATAGAAAAATTGAGTAAATAATTGCAGATGTATTGTCCTTCTGTCCATATGAATATCTTTCTTCTGAAGGATAAAATGTTTTAATCTCTCTTAAGATTGAAATTTAAGTATATACCAGGAAATAATGACTTTTCAGACATGAAGACATAAAAAAAGGCTTTATGAGGATCATCTATAATCCTGTTATTTGATTTATCAGGTACTTTACGACCCATTTCACCATGGCGATGGCTTTTTTCAGTCTTGGTTCCACTAATTATTGCTACACAGGGTTTTAAGAAGAAGAGTCTTGATCACAGTGGTGCATTGGGAGGTATGTTTTTACTGAGAATTAAGTTAAACATTTAGTAAAGTAAAGGTCCTTTTTATTGTTTGCTGTTTAAGGCTTTACCTAGTTCTATTATAATAAAGTATAAATGTAAGCATACATACCCCAAATTCATACTGTTTTTTTTTCTCATGCCTGTTTAAAGAGTAAAGTTAATCCTATGCTACTGTTTGTAATTTATTTAATATTACTATATTTATATAAACCTAGAAGACTCTTTTAAACTTCATTACAGTGTGCAGTTAAATCACATGGTTCGGTTTAACATATAGAAGGATTCACAGAGAAACAAAGAAATGGCAGGGGTAGTGGTAAAGAAAGACCCTAAATTGATCGTGTCAGCAGCCTTCCTGCTTGGTGGGAAATCAGTTCTCCTTTCTGTATCGTTCTCCTTTCTGTAATAGAAGCAGTTCTAAGCATTTTTAGGCCTGGAAAAAGTAAGAAAATGAATTCTGTTCTTTACTAAGAACAAATGCCTGTTTCTGAAAAGTTTTTCTAGACCACATGATTAAAAAGCCCAGTGTAGTGTACAATAGTGTTTATTGAAATCTGATGCAGCATTTCTGGGTGAGGTGATTCACCCTTGTCTTGTGACATTTTCTGAATTGATGTTCAGTGGAGTAAAACAGGGCCTCAAATCCTTCCTTCCCATGTCACCCATTTTGCAAATCTTCTGTCTGTGAGAGTTAAGGGAAGCATTTTCTACGCTGACAAAAATAGTTTTGACTTTTACGTTCCGACCTCTTAACAGCTCTGATAGCCAATTTATACTGGTGTTTGCTCTTAAATCCAACCATTTTTCTGTCAGTCCTTTAGAATTGTAATCTCATGGTGAGGAGGGAAATTAGGCCTCCCCTGTGAAAGGGGACATAAAAATGAATCACATCAAGGAGATCAAATACTTAAAAAAATAACAGAAATAAAGAGGTGGAATAAAAATCAGAAACTAAAAAAGAAAAGAAAGAAAAGAATAGAGAAGTAGCATCTGATAAGATATGGAGGAGGGTTTTACAGGTTATCTTAGAGACCTTGGGTGTAGGATTTGGTACCCAAACTGATGATAAACCTGCTGATAGAGGCACAGCCACAGCTATACATCTGTTCCTACTAAAAATAATAATATTCTTCAGGCAGATACCTTGAATTTCATTTATATATTCTTTGTATTCTGGGGGTTTTATTGCCTCTTTTTTATTTTTGCACAGTATTACTGATTTGTGGCAAAAGGTCTTAAAAATCACGTGCTTCAGCAATTATAAAAAAATTAACAATTTGGCAATAGAATCTCTTATTGCATGTTTGTATTAGGTTTATCAGGAAGATACTCTTCATATTCAGAAAATTTGAAATACTTAATTGCTTTGCAAAGCAACCATTGTTACATGAAGGAACTTTATATACTTCTTTTTTCTTCATAGGGCTGGTGGTTGGATTTATCCTTACAGTCGCAAATTATAGTTTCTTCTCTTCTTTGTTTGTATTTTTTGTTACTTCTTCAAAACTTACTAAGTGGAAAAAAAATATAAAGAAGCAAATAGATTCAGAATACAAAGAAGGTAAGCCAAAATACTTTTAATTCTTCCAGATCTCTTGTGGAGAATAAGTACTGCCCATTCCTTTTCCCTTCAAAGGGTCAGATGAGATGTAACATCTAGACTAGGGAACATGGTTGAGACTCCTCTTAACCCTATCCCTTTGAATATTAGCAAACCACTTTGCTTTTGCTTCTGGTTTGTTTAATAATTTGCCATATAGTTTCTGTTTTGAATGTGTATCTTTTTAAATTTAACTTTATATATGTGCTATTTTGCTTTTGCCTCATGCTGTTGGCTGAAATTACTAAAATTCAGTTTTTATTCTTCAGGTGGACAGAGGAATTGGGTTCAGGTATTCTGTAATGGTGGTGTTCCTACTGAGCTGGCTCTCTTATATATGATAGAAAATGGACCGGGTGAAATTCCTATTGACTTTTCAAAGGAATACACAGCATCATGGATGTGCTTATCCCTTCTGGGAGCTTTGGCATGCTCTGCTGGTGATACATGGGCTTCAGAGATCGGTAGTGTTATGAGTAAAAGCAAACCAAGATTGATAACAACCTGGGAACAGGTTCCAGTAGGTAAGGTGTTACCTCTTCTACATGTTTTTAATATTTTCTTAATCTGTTTTGAATTATGGATCCAAGTCGAAAGTTCCAGGAAAGACATAGAAAAACAAATATCAGAAATCTGAGATTAGAAAAGGTTACCAGGAATGCATTCTCTGAAATGGAATATAGTCGGTGGTATTTCTTCTGCATCTTGTTGATGAGGTGCATGAGCATAGCAACCACAGAGCTAAAATCATTCTGAATGCTCTCACTTCTAATCTCTGACTATAGTAAAAGAGTTTATATTGCTAATATGAAGAGTACAAGTTACCTACTGATGTTTTTCAGGCATTATTTTAATTAGTAGAATACATATATGTTCAACAGAAACACTACAGAAAATTCATTCATTTCCTTTAATATCCTACCAAGGGTTAATAAAGTGAACTTTCTGTCTGTCAAACATTGTCTCCATGGTGAATGTTATTGCTGCTTTAAAGCAATTTGCCTTTTTTGAGTATTGCTGGCAAATTGATCAGAGGTACAGATCTTGTCGGCTAGGAGTTAAATGCATGGGAATTTTTTTTCTTTATGTGCATTCTTAAAATTTTTATTCAATGAGCTGTTAAACATCTCTGTCTGGATTTAGTTCTTTTGTTTTTAAACGTGTTGGTGAATCATGTCTTAGTGTGCTACTTCTGAAAGAGGGCATTGCTTTAATGTGCATATCTCAAGGTCTGGTTTTTTTGAGCAAATCTTTTATTAGCCCACCACCACCTAGAGCAGGCAAATACCAGGTGGCATTGAGAGGTGTGCTGCCTAGTTTTATTAAATTTAGTGCTGGTGAATGTTTCTAGGGAACTAGCCCTAGAGACAGGAAAGGAGTAGTAGGCAGTAACAGTACAGGTTAAACTGCTCAACAGCATAATGGGAATTGTAAAAATCTGCAGTAGCAGAGCCTTGTGGATGTAAGGGGAGAAGATCACTATGGACTGTTTTGATTTCATGTGAAACATTTCATTTAGTACAAAACTTTTAAGACAAATTTGTAAATCAGCTACATTTTATTTGGTTTAGGTACTAATGGAGCAGTTACTCTAGTGGGCCTGGTCTCAAGTTTGCTTGGAGGCATGACAGTAGGTATAGCCTACTTTATAACTCAACTCATTTTTGTGAATGATCTGGAAATATCTGCTCCACAATGGCCCATTATTGTGTTTGGTGCAGCAGCTGGCCTACTGGGATCAATTGTTGATTCATATTTGGGAGCTACGATGCAATACAGTGGTAAGAGTTTTCTTTTTTTCTTTCTTTTTTTTTCCCTCTTTCTCACAGTGTAACATAAAATTGGACTTGAACTACAAGAAGGGCTGAGGATATGATTTTTAAATGTAAAGAATACAGAAATAGCAGCATAAAGGAGAAAGGGAGCAAAAGTAATGGCCATAGTAATGAAAAAGCGCAAAGGTGGTTGGTCCTTTTCCACATCTTGATTTGTTTATTGTAGCTTATTGTCTTGTTGATGACTGAAAGAGACAGAGATAGCCAACAAGTTACCTTGGAAGAAGCAATTGCTGCCTTCTCCTTTTCTGTATTTCTAATTATAATAACATTTTATAAGAAAAAATGTCAGCTTAATTTTATCCTTTTACTTGGATTAAGTTGTCACTGCAGAAGCTCCATTCCTAACTCTGAAGTCTTAGCAATAGGCTCAAATTCAAGAATTAAATAAGAAAATATAAACAATAGTTTACCTTCTGTTTTTTTTCACTGCTTTATGTAGAAGCTCTATAATACAGAGCACTGTTTCCTATAAGGTAAGCTTATCACAAACTAGCTGTGACTTAAAAAAAAAAATTGTTGACTGGCTGGTTCTAAATTATTTCAGTTATCATTGCCCCAAAGGATCATTGCCTGTGAATGACAGACAGAATGAACTACAGACAACCCTTAGACTAAGCTGTAAACTTATCCTATGTTTCAAAATTGTTTAGAAAGCATATCTGACACTGTTGTGTTTAACAGCTTGTTTACAGAGACAACTTAAGCTTCCATGTTTCATTGTTGGTATACTTATTAATTGGAAGTCAAGGTGTGAATGTGCAGATGAACTGCCTGTGAGACACAAGTCCTTTTGGTCTGCCATTACAGTGAGGTCTACAAACTGTTGTTGGTGCTCTGGATTTGGCTATACAGCATTTTTTATGCTCTGTTCCTTGTAATTACAATAAAAGTTCAAAATACAGTGGAGAGTTTAACTTTGGTGAATTTTAGATGTTTCTGTCCTAAACAAGAAACACTTAAGCACTCAGACGTTTCAAGCTCCTAATGAGGCAGATGCATTAAGAGAATGGAGTAAACCTAGCTAATGCATGCCTGCACTTATCAGCATCCATTTCTTCTTCATTTCATGGATTTTTTTCATGTTCAACAACTTACCTTTTTAGCTGCAGCAGGGACAGTACACAAGTTCCACAGTTTCTTTTACAAATCCATAAGCATTGCTGGAGTATGTATACTGTGTTGTACATGTACATACTGTGGTATATATGTTATGTGATAAACTGTGCTGCTCATTTCTCTCTCTTCTCCAGCTCACTTTTTCATTCCCTTTTCACTGTGGACTCAGAAGGACTCTAGTCTCTGTAGCATCTTGAAAAACAATAAATATGGCAGTGGGAATAAAGAATTGTCTCCTTTTTTTGAAAACAGTAGTGCTGCTAATCCTTTCTGTCAGTGTTTTTCCTTTTGGTAATATTCCTAGGTGTGGTATATCTAATAGCCTGTGAAAGAAAATCCACCCCTGCCCACGCAGTTAATTGATTAAAACTTTGAACAGCTGTACAGAGTAAGATTCACATTTGCCCATGTTATCAGTCTATACCTATTCTGTAAATAACAAAGCTAACAGAAGGATTGTTACTTTACCTACTTGTTCATGCTTGGAATATACACTTTATGTACAATTGAGGGATATATTTAGAAAATATTTCCAGTTTTTCCTCAAAAAAAGTACTACTCTCTAAAACATAGCAAGTGTTGAGAGTTAACAACACTTGATTTTTCTCTAGCACTTTTGCATTATTTAAGACCAGGTTTAAATACATGTTTCAGAACAGTGTTACCAACTATATACCTGCCAGGGAAGTTTGTAATGGTTTTTTTTTTAAGTTTTGTGTGAGGTGCAGAATTTTTTTTTTTCAATAAAGCATCAGTTTTCTTTGAAATTTCCAGGTCGTGAGTGTTGACAGATAGTAAAACCTAAGAAGAAAATAAATTAATATAAAATATACTGATTTAGTTTGGAATGTTCTAACCTTAAATGCATGCACATACCTAGTTATACTTCTACAGTGTGAGTTAAAATCAAGCATTCTAGATTGGTGTGCTTTTATCAGCATACAGAATGGTGCAGCTGGACAAAACATAGGATAATGGTGTCTGTACAGTAATAGATAATGAGGCACAATATTAAAATATTGATAATACAGAGGCAGAACAAGAAATTACATAAGTACTACAGAAAAAGACTCCAGCTGCTGGTAGTATGAAATTGCTGTGTATATAAGAATTTATAAGTTCAGCCTTATAAAACAGGAACTTGTTTTCTGTTAGATTAAGTAATAATGTTGTTTCCATAATTTTCCTTTTTAAAAAAACACATCTTGCCAGAAAACATGTTGCTAATAAGTTGTTTTTGTTCAAAGCAGCATCCTTTGCTTTAGAGTGACTCTTGGAAGAGCTTTTTCCTCTTCTGATTTAGCTTGTTTCATTCCTTTTGTTGCTGTGAAACTATGTAAAGAGAAAAGATTTGACAGACATGTCACTTCTCAAAAGAAGTGACTTCTAATGTAAAATATTGCATTTACACCCCATTCTTTGAAGTTACCAAATTAAATAGATTGTTATTTATTTTAGTCTGATGAGTCTTCTTACAGACATTTAACACTGTTACAGGAAAATAAATTTAGGAATGTGTATATACTTGGATACTAAGTTTTTCTTCATCTTGGTTGGCTTTGTAAAATGAAGTTTTTGTCTTTTTCCAGGTTTTGACCAGACAATTGGTATGGTTGTTAACCACCAAACAAAAGACTCCAAGCACATATCTGGAAAACCTATATTAGACAACAACGCTGTAAATCTTTTTTCTTCTGTAATCATTGCTCTGGTGCTTCCAGGCACAGCGTGGTTTTTCTGGCCAAGGGGTTGAAATGGTTTAAGGTTTTCTGCATGCAATTCATTTATGTTCAGTCTTGCTCAGAGACTCCAAAGAGTTCCAGTTGAACTCTCTTTAAGAGATGGATCTGAAATACTCAGAGAGCCGAAGGACTTTCCATCTCGACTTGTTAAGGCTGTAAACCTCGTGGCAATCAGCATCTCTCAGGAAGGTGCTCTGTCAACAACGCTCTTGCTGCTCCTCAGGTGGATGTAGGCCATTGCCAAGCGGGGTGAAGCACTTGATTGATATATTCTCCTTTTTTGGAGCTGAAGTGTTGGTGTCTGTTCTCTCCAGTTTCCAGCATCTGGAAGGGCAAGAAGCTGGAAATAGAAGTCTTATCCACATCAATCAGTGTAAATGGAGCCTTGTGGCTATTATCCAAGCTAGACACAAAATACACTGCAGCTTTATATAGGCAATGGTAACATGGGTGAAGTGGGTGAATTCTGGTATTTCCCATTATCAACAGTATATAAGGTCTTTTGGAAGTATTTGGGTGGGGAAGAGAGAATTCAGCCTTGTTGTCTATTCTCTATCCTGATACTATCTCCACTTCCCTGACAATAGCTTTGATAAATTGATGATCTATACATAACATTTGAAGAAAAATCTAAATTTAAAGTAGAAACCCACTAGCTGTTCCAGTAAGAATAATAAATTTTTCTATGCTTTTTTGACATCTTTATTTTAAAACTAATGATATTTATGAAGATTTGTCCATACTGTGGTACTTATCAAATAATTTGAAATTAAAGATGGCAGTTGTGAATTCACATTCATCTCTTTAGAAAGGGAATGCTTTTTTCTATAAGCATAGAATTTTTCCATAGTGTTTGACATTCTAACCAAACAATACTCCTTGGTTATTTCTCAACAGTGGAAATGTTTCCCATTTTGTTTGGGGCTTCTATTTAGAGATGATGGCCTCAGCCAAAGAAGCTACAGACGTTATCCTTGTAGCAAATGGGAGAAGTCACACATATAAACCACTTAAAAATAGAAATTTAATTTTTGATGCTCAGGCTCCTGTGTTAAGTAATTCTGTCTTCCGTCATTCGTTTACAAAAGTTGCAGAAATAATGTAGCCCATACAGATTGTGTTTAAACTTTCGAGATACCCTCGTAATAACCTCTCAGTTATATCTGTTATCAGTGTTGATATTCAGAAGCATGGGCCCTTACTTTTAACTTATGAAAAGCTTTTTCTTTTATCGTTAGAGATAGATGAATATTTTGTATGGAACATCTGGGGTTTTTACAAGTGTATTGTGTATATTGCCTGTCTTAATTCAACTGACTTTTTTTTTGTCATCTTTTATGAGAATATTAAAAAACTTCAACACCTTCCATACTGAGTTTACTCTTTTGAAATCTTATCTATATAAATCTGGAATTCATCACTGGGCTACTTTACTGTATTACCCAATTATAAAGATGAGATTTCAAAGTAGTAAAAGCTTTCTGAAATGAACAAATTGTGTAGCTGCTCTATGTCTGTTCCTGTGGAAGGGCACAAAATTATGGAAATAATATATGCACTTAAACTGTAACAATAAACACTTGGGAATTTTGTGCACTGTTTGGACTTATGCTGCTTCTAAATAAATACTGTATTAGTTATCTTGTAAAATCTTATTAATACTGTTGTGGTTTCTAGAACTGAGCAAGGTAAAATTTTTGTAAGGTACTTTTTTTTCCCCTCAATTAAATGCCTTATTTTTATATTCTTTTGTTTCATGAGGTGAAGTGTACTTTCAGCCACTGAAGTGGACATGGTCAGCTTTTCACTATTTTTTTTTTTTATGAGTTCATTTGAAAACCAGCTTACCATAGTGAGAAGACATCCGATTTCGTATTCATAGTGGCATGAAATGCTTTGATCTGTGATCATATGAACGACTGTGATCTGACTGAACTCCTATAGTTAGCATCTTCAAAGGCCATTATTTTGGGGTTTAATTTTCGTCATGTCTTAGTGATGACACTTGAATGACTTTTGAAATTTCCACTCATAAGTTTCCAGTATACAGAAAGGTCTGAGCACACTTAAAACTAAATCTGTTAGTGTTTAAGTGTTAACTTTGGGTATATTGAGTGTAGCTTGGGCAAATATTGTTACATTTAGCTACTTAGTAGCTGTAAACTGACAAGCTTTGGGAGAAGGTGGATGCTGGATTAGGGGATACAGGGAGGAAGTTGCAGAATGTGACAAACTGCCTGTAAATTGGTTTGGGTCACTAAGAGCAGTTCTTGGGCTCACAAGGCAGCAGACAAGCACCCGTTTGAGTGCTACTTGGAGAGACAGAAAATGCAGGAAGAGAAAAAGGGAGGGTTAAGAGAAAACCTGGAAGTTGATAAATATGAAATTGCAAAATGGGTTACTGCAGTTAACAAATGTAATTGCATTCTTTAAACACTTGAATTATTCTTTAGTTTCAGAACCATGGCACCCCTAGTATATACACCTCTGTCACTGATTTTGCATTCATAATTAAGTGGCATCAGTATTTCCACAGCACCAAGGCAACACACTCAAAAACTTTAAATTAAGCAGTTACAATTGTGAGTTATAGGTCCTCATGCTTGGCTTAACTGGTAGATGTGATAGATGTTTAAGTATTTGCATGCAAGAAATCTTTAGCCAGGTCTCACCCAGACTTGGTGCTGTGATTCTTGAAGTATACTGGGTCACCAGTACCTATTTTTTTAATTTCCATTTTATTGTTACAGCTGCAGATTTTCTTGGGTCTGCATATGCTGCATTTGAATGCTACATCATTACACAGTTTCCTGGGACAGCAAAATAAAGTGGTTTAAAAACAAAGGGGATATACCACCTCTCCTGGGTATTAAGGACAATTGATTCTGCAGGCAGGCTTTTTCTGAGAATAAAGGGATAAATGTCACGAAATACTGATGGTATTTTACAGAACCAGCTTGGGCACTATTCACATTGCAGTTTGTTAGGACTGGGCATCTCAGATTTTTAAGCAGGATTTGTTTGCCCTGCATTTCTTCCAGGAATACTTTAGTCCCCACGCAGTCTTTTCTTTACATTTTATTATCTAGCATTTTAAATTGCCATTAAGTCATTTTTCTTCGAGCAGGAGTTAACCTGTTTAACAGGAAATTTATTCCCTTAAAGCTTTGTAGGTGTGTTACAGTCTCTGCTTCTGGCTATTGCTATAACTGGATAATAATTTTCAATTTAAATATTGCTTCTGTTGGGGGATAAGGTACAGCTCTGGGGTACAATTATGGGCCTGTTGTAATGCATAAATCAGAGAAGGTACATTAATTCGCTCAGACTATCTGTATCCCTGCAGCACTCCCAAGCCTGCAGCCACCCTCAGTAAATATTAATGCCAATACCAAATGAGGATGAATACAGAAATGTGGAAACAAAGCTACTGATGTCAGCTTGTACTTGGGTACTCCAACTCCATAAAACTTGATTCCAAGTGAAGAAATTCCACCAGGAATATTCATTAGCTTTTCTACAACATTCATCCATAAAGTCAATTTTAATATCTTCCCACTACAATTACTAATTACATCATAGAATCACAGAACAGCCCAGGTTGGAATGGATTTTTGAGATATCATCTAGTCCAACCTTTTATGGGAGAGGGATCTTTGGTGTTTATCTAGCAATAATCAAGCTGTCCAAACACATTTTGAAAATCTTTGATGATGGGCACTGTACCACATCCTCATATATCAGAGTTTTCCTTGAAACACAATCAGGCAGATGCACAGGAAAGTAGATGATCACCATTATGATTTCTGATCAGGAAACATTTTGTGACTGATGGTATGAAGCAAGTGTCATACCCTTTGTCACTTTGAAAATTTCTTCATAATAATTGTATCCTTCTATAGCAGACCACCCAGCAGCATTGCTTTCTCCATGCTTTTCTGGGATTTGCTGTTTTAGAGCAAGTGTTTCCTAATCTAGGTGAGATTCAAGAAGTAAAGACTGGATTAACTGTGGAAATGTGGAAGAACCAGCCTGACCTATGCTGAGGAAAGGCAAATACCACCAGTATGGAAACACCTGCCTGTTTGTAGGGAACTACCAGGCTGGACCTGCTGAGTCACCTATGAAGCTCTGCATAACTTGTTTGCACCTCTTTTGTCTGGTGGCTGCTTTTTTGTGGCTTTGTTCAAACAAGCATAAAGCAGAATTAAATACAGCAATGTGATCACTGTCTAAATTGGTCGCCATTAGCAAGGATGGCAGTGGTTTAAAAAAAGCAGAATGCATCCTGCAATTAGAGTAGAAAGCATTAGTAGAAAGCAGTAAGAAGTCTTCTCATGCTCATTTGTTAATACCCTTTAGTAGCTTCAGTAACTATTTTTGTAAGGTCTTTGCAATTGCAACCCTAGCTGCAGAGCTGGGAAGATAGAAAGACATCATAAAAAATCATGCAGTTGTGCTCTGGTGTTTCTTGGCAAAAAGCTCTTGCTGCACTGGCTTATGCAGAGTTCAGTACTAGAAAAGCAATGACTTCTGTCATCCTACTCTTTTTGTCACTACTACTTGTTTTCTTGATATTTCATTAGTTCACTTGTTGACTTTCTAAGTCCTGAAATCATTCCACTGTCAAAAGCTGCTACCATCAAATGCTCCCCCAAAGCAGCAGCAGTTTTAGTCGGGTTTAATTTCAGTTTCCTTTATCTCTTTCTGTGTTTTACCACCCCAACTCCTGGAGAGCTCCCCTCTCATCCTGACTAAGAGGAATAACAGAACAACGACTCTTTTCATGGCAGCAGATACAAAGTGTGCTTTGACAGTAGTCCTGTCTACTGTCCTGGGCATGACACAGAACTGATCTGTTTCATGCAATTATTTTTCTTTGCTAGTGCAAATAGTCATATAAAAATACTATTTTTATGTCTTCTGGGGCCTGCAATGTCTCCCTTCCCATCCAGGTTTAGGGAAGAGTGAAATGTAAACCTGCAAAAACTGGCAGCTAGGGCTGAAAGTTGCAGAAATTTGAGCTCCACTTTTGCAGTAAGGATTCTGAGTGCTAATGTACCCTCATATATATGAGAGTTTAATGCAGAATTTACCTTTAGGTTAGAAGGCAGTTCTAAAAAAGTCAGCTCAGCATCTTCCCCAGAATCACAGCATCAGTCCTATGTGAGGCCGTATGAGGACATGACAGAGACAGATGCACACCAGGATTATTTTATTACTCTACCCAAGAGTACCTAGAATAGGTTTCTTCCCAATTTTTTTCAGACAGGAAAGCTGAAAAGCAGAAAAGTAACCCTGTACTGGCAGGCAGCCCATTCAGGAGTACGATGCAACTTGGAGTAGTGCTCTCACTCACAGGTGGGTGTCAGTGGGCAGAGACTTTGGCCAAAAATACATCACTGCTCCTGTTTGTTACATGGTTCTCAAAAACGTAATCCTAATCCAATCAGGCAATCTGGGACCCCATGGGACCATTCATGTTCAGAATCTCTTGACAGCACAGAAGATTTCTTTTTTCCTGGAGGATTGAAAAGACAGATATAACACCCCAGCCCCTCCTAATGCCCTGGAACATCACCTGCTTCAGGCATGGGGGCAGGAGTCATACATAGTTAAGCATTTTTCTAGACAGAAAGTGAGACCTATATTTCTATCACTACAGCTCTCCACTTCTAACAACAAAATGCAAACATTTTAACAGAAAATATTTCATTGGCGAAAGCAGCAAGAAGATGTTGGTTTTAGGGGAAGCATTCTGATGAAGGTAAAATGCACTTGACCTTGATAAAGTCTTCTTTGCATTTTGTCTATGTGACTTCCTTGAAACTGGGTTACTTGGTGTAATTAAAAGAATAACTGTCTTTAATTAGGAATTTCTAATAGAAGAAATTATGAAGGAAAGGAATAGGCTAGCTGATTCAATTCCATTTGTTCAGTCACAGAAAGGAAATCACATGCTATGATCATCCTGGTGTCCAGTCACTTGTCCTTTACATAATATTTTAAAATGCAGGACTGAGCAAGGGTGCTAAGTGACAATGTAATTGTTATTGCTGATTTGTTTACCTGCTCATCACCAGCATCTGCTGAGCAAAACACTTCAAGGAACCCTTCACAAAGGAAAGTGTCTGCAAAATTTATAGATTTTAAGAGTGCAGCAATGAATTATATATAAATGGTAGAAGTTGAAAGATACTGTTAAAAATTGTTTATTTAGTCTTTTTCCTTGTTTTAAAGGCTAGTGTAGGATAAATTGCTTCAATTTAAACCATACAGTGTAGTCTGGGGATTTCTCCACTCATTCCCATGAAGTATATGTTTAGAATACAAGTTCTCTTCTAAATTTTAGAAGTCTTAGTTGAAGGCCCTAAATTTTAGTGAGATGTGGTTCTCATTTGGGCCATTAACAATTCTGACTGTCTTTTTTTGGCAGGGAATATGATGAATACAATACTGAAAAATAAATCAAACTATTTAAAATTATTATTAGATGTGAGAGCTGGTAGAGATAGTAAATCTACTGTGAATTGGGCCTGGGGACTGCCTGCAATGTAATCTCTATCTGGTCAAACTCATGTCACCCAATACTCCTCACACAAAGCTGTCAGAAAATAAGGAGTTATTTACTTCACTTGGTAATTGGCCTTGGTTTTAAAACTTGTGTTTCATTTTGAATCTGAATGTGTCTGGCTTTAGATTCCTGCTTTTAGTTATCTCCTTGTTCCTGTTCCTGCTACAGCACTGACGAGCTGACCAAAGTGAGACCTTTCCTGCTGTTTGCCCTGTTTTTAAACCATGAGCCAAATTCCAGTACAAGTTTTACCAATGCCATACACTGTGATAAAAAAACTTTTTCATTACTTCCTTATTTCATATCCAGGAATTGCCTCTGCCCTTTTGCTGTAGTCAGACACCTGCTAGGTTTTGACTCTCACATTTGTTACATTGACTATGAGGTAACACTTTTGTATTCCTTACAATGTTTCTACTTTTCATTTTCAGATGACAAGTTTTTATACGTTTTTTTCTGGATACCCCATCCTTACCACTGTTAATCACACTGACAGTGCCATATCACCTCAAGTTTGATTAGCATTGATTTTATATTTACTTTACAGGCCATTTAGGAAAACCAAAAGGCCCTAAAGGAAATACCAGTTTTCAAAGACAGCTGTCTCACCAATAACTACTCTGAACTGCTCATCCAGTTCTTGGTGCAATGAATTTGTCCTTCATTGCATCAAAAAGTAATTTTTTTCTGATAAGTTAATTGTGGGTACTAAGTCAAGCTCCTGAAAAATTTAGTACAGCTATGACCTTACCCTTGAACAGACAAAGACTGTAATGTCATCTTAGGTTTCTCTGATGAGACCTCTTTTTCCATTAGATTTTGTTGACTGGCACACATAACATTTGAATGCTTCATTTAATTACTAGTCTTTCTTCTGTGTCATGGCTTTTCGTTGTGTCATCATCTGCTCCTCCCCACAGCTGAAGGTGTGACTGCTGTGGTGAAGATGGGTGTATCAGGGCTTGTGTGTGTACAGAAGGCTGTGCAAGCCTGTGTGCAACAAGCAATTACCATTGGCAAAGAGTAGGTCTGTGGACAGGCTGGTTGCTGTTATACAGATGATGATTTGGATGAAGATGTACAGGTGATTAAGTAAGCCTTCCATGATTCAAAACAGGCTCATTTTGCTCACAGCAGCTCATTTCTATTCTCTGTTTGCTTAGCTGAAGCTCAGTAACACTGAAACTGGTAGGTTTTAGGATGTCCCTGAGGAATCCTTTTGGCACCCATGCTTCCTTTCTATGTTCTCATTCCTTTATAGAAGCTCCTGGAAAATCTACTGGCTTATCAGCCAATAAAATGAAAACTTCTCTTTTACTATTACTGCTGTAGCCCACAGTCAGCACACTGCAAGATCTTGTCAGGAATCTGCTTGCACATCTCTCTCACCCTGAGCAGAGTCTGAGGAAGCCTACAGTGCCACTGACATTCCCATCTCCTGCTGCACCACGCAGCAGCAAGCATTCTGGTACAAAGTTCCATTCTTCATCCATCCCATGAAGTGAATACAGCTCTGTGGGTCTGTTCTTGAGCCTGCCTGCTTCTGTGTTTGAAAACATTGGCATGATGGTTTAAACAAGGTTTGCTAATGACTGGTGTTATATTCTAGGTAGTTTATGATTGCATAGGTCCCATTTTTGCTTTTTAAATTTTGACCAGTTCTGCCTTCCTCTGGAATTCCCTGGTCTGCCAGCATGTGTTAAAAATGAGCATTTCTGTGCCTTTATTTTTCTCTTTTTTTAATGTTTTCATTTCTTGTATTGTTACAGCATACATCTAGTAAACTGAAGTGAAGTTTTGTCTTTTGTAACTCTGACACTTTAAAACTATTACCTTCATAAGCCATTGGTTGACCCTCTCTTAGAGGGTTAGGGCCTCTCATTTGGAGTTGGAACATTGCCTTTGCTCCCAAAAGTGGAAACATCAAGAGCAAGGGGTCAGTTATTGGTAGAGCAGCATGCTTGCTGTCCTCAGCATGAGTCGAGGAGGCTGCTTGTCAGGAAGGGGATCTGTCCTGATTGCATGGGGATGATGTTTGGCATCCGTGTGTCAACATGGGTGTATGAAAACCATAATGCAAAGTGACAAGGAATTCAGAACTGCTTATCCTGGGGGAAATGACATTTGCAACATGGAGAATTGAACTTTTGGAAAATAATACTCTTTTTCTTCACAAGAAAAAAATAACATTTTTTCCTTGCTGACATTGTTTCATAGGTAGAAATCAGATTCTATGTTTTACTTATTTCTATAAATCAGAAAAAAATGTCATGCTGCACAACGCCTCCAAGGACATTATTGAACCTGTACAAGTACAATGTATTGAACATTGTCAAGTACGTCCCCATGGGTACATGGAGTCTTTCAGCAGTGAGTGAGTGGGTAAAACACATTCAGAAAAGTCCCTCCAGGTCAAAATTCTTTACAAACTTTATTTAATTTTTCTTTTCTTTTCTTTTCTTTTCTTTTCTTTTCTTTTCTTTTCTTTTCTTTTCTCTTTTCTTTTCTTTTTTCTCTTCTTTTCCTTTTCTTTTCTTTTTTTTCCCCTCTTTTTCTCATGCTTTGCTCTTCACCTTTATTCTTTGTCTTCTGAACATGAATCTTTCTTTTTCACAATATTATTAACTTCATCTTAAGTGGGTTTTTGTTGTAATTGTTGGATTGGGATTTTTCTGCTGTTCTGATTTCTTGATTTTTTGGACATCTTGTACTCTTATAGACATTGATCTTACACAACTGTACATTATCTGGCTGAGATTTTGTAATATGATTATTTTCCAAGCAAATCAAATAAAACCAGAGCATTTTGCTGCAAGTATATCATATTATGCTCAGAAATATTCTCCAATGGAAAAAATGGAAGTATAAGACTGACAATATCTGCAAATCAATTGCTACCTTTATAATATGCAATACATATCAATTCAGTACATAATTGTCCCAGAAATGAGTCGTGTGTTGTCCACAGCTTGCGACAACTTATGCTGTTGTAAGTGTCTCTGCTGACAGCTATTACATACACTTAAGTTCACAGCAAAATTAACACAATATTTTTGTAAGGAGATCTAATAATGCAAGAAAGAAATAATGTGAAAGAAGAGCATTATTTTCACTTTTAGAGATGACACCACCTGTGAAATAAAACACTTGAGTAAAGTCTTACCAGAAATTATCAAAGACCATGGAAATGGATACAGCAGTACAATTTGTTTTATAGTTATATTTCTCTTAATAACCTGCAGAGTATTGTGGTATCCTCATGAAATATAAAATATATCTTGAAAGGCATTTCTCATGCAGATGTAATCAGCAACACAGAAGGTCTGCACAAGTGTTTTTCAGAAGCTGTGTAAAAAGGGGAAGCAAAATAAATTGAAGAAAAAAGAACCATTCTCTTCTCAAATTCTCTGAAACGAAATAAACACTTCCCAAATGAAATTAACACCATTAAAATAACTTGGTAACAGTCACAGGTAGTTAAACTTTCAGATTTGAACAAAGTTGTGTATGAGATTACAGTGAAATGTGACACTTCAGGTAGCTCTGACAGAATTTTTTGTTCTCAGCCAGATCAGCCTTTTAATTGTATTTACTACAGGTGACTGAAGTTTTGGAAAGTACAGGACTTCCCATACAACAAAATCAGTAATCACAGAGAGGAGAACATAAATGATGGAAAACTGTAGTTACTTGCAGAAGTCTACCATGGTGCAGAGGATTCTTTGAGATGTAGCCAACCAGAACTGAGCTTCAGTCAGTGTCTTGTCTTGGTGTGCCCTCTGTTAGAAAAACTGTTCACAGTCGTGCTTTCAGGTGCATTCAGCACATGGGCTTCATACCAGCTGTCTCTCTCTCCTGCTGCCCTTTCCAAAGCTTCTGCTCTTTCTCACTGGAAAAGTGAGAAAGTCTCATTTCCCCTACAGTGGAAGTCTCATTTCCACTACAGTGTTTACTGTAGCAATACATTCAGGATTGATAAAAAATCACTCATGCAGAAAGTACCCTTTTAACAAATCAGATGTATCATTATATGGATCATTTCCATGCAAAGAAGAACTGAAAAGCACAAATCAGGCAGTCTTCAGTACAATCCTGTGTCTTTATAAAGAATGTACATAGAACCTGTTTTTGTTGAAAACAGTAAAAAGCTGTAAGAAGAGGAAGGTTCTCGAAGACAATCCTCCACACAGCCGTGTGTCTCAGCAGATGTATTTGCCAGCAGTTACCCAGGAAAACCTCAACCTGCTGGGCCCTGCAAGTAGCTTGTGTTCATGAGCACTGATTTCCATTGTCTATGGAGCCTTAATCCAAACTCCATTTTGCCTCCTTCTGCTATTCAGCCTGAAAGAATAACTAGCATGCCAGTCAGTTTTATTGCCTGTCCACAGAAAGCATGACTGACAGAAGCCAACATCACTTTCCAGCAAGACAGTATTTTTATAGCAACTTGCTGAAAGCTCTTACATGCTAATAAAACTAGAAATTTATTTAAAGAAAAGATATGCCTGAAGATTGTGTCTAAATTGTTTTTTTTTCCCCCTTGTCCCATTTCCTTTATTTACTAAAAAGATTTACCTTACTTACCTCTGGAGGAAATAAAAACAATCCATTCCGTATGTGAATGTAATACTGTGCAGTGACAAGGCTTCTTGCTTTGTAAAATCCAGTCCTTGTTCTCCTGGATGCTTCTCTCTTCTCTCTTCTCTCTGTTCTTTTTTCTTTCTCATGCAACTGAATATTAATACTATCCGACCAATATTAATTAATACTATCTGACAGAGAAAAAGGAAATTGCACTATGAAGCCTTTTTTCTTACCACCAAATGATTACTATAGAGAGGTTGCGCTGCAGTCGTTTGGATTGGTTTGTGAGGATTGCTTTTAACTAAGGAATGATACCCAGTTTTACAAGGCAGTTATCCAATTCTCGCGTATGAAATTCTACTGGACTCCTGTAATCAGGGAACTCGACGGGAGAACGTTTTTCTTGTGCCTTTTTCCTCACCTGCTCCCACATCCCTGTTTTAAAGTACTTTATTACGGACTTTTATTTTGCAAACGTTTAGACACCAGTGTAGCTTAGTTCACGGGAACGAAAATCACACAAAATCCGAGCCGGTGTTTATTGGAGGCTTTCGGTTTCCCGGGACCCGCTCGGCAGGGCCGTGCGCGGCACGGCCTCAGCGCGGGGTTTCGGGACAGGTCCAGCCCGCCGGCCCCGCCCCCTCGCGGTGCTGGGCGGNGGTGGTGCTGCTCGGGGAGGGCTGCGTGGGGAAAACCTCGCTGGTGCTGCGCTACTGCGAGAACAAGTTCAACGATAAGCACATCACCACGCTGCAGGTGCGGGCCGGGGCGGGGGGTGGTGGTGCGGGGTTCCCGCTGTTGTTGTCCGCTCAGCCAGCGCACTGCTCGCACTGCTGCCGGTGCCCTGTTTGCAGCTTAGTGGCAGCCAGAGACTCGCTAATGGTGGCCGACCCCTGCCGAGTTTGCTGGAAGCCAGTTTTCTCGTTCTTTTCGTGCCTCAGATCTAAGCTTTCAATACGTTTAGGCCTCGTTTCTACTTTGCATACTAACTGCTCCGTTTTTTGCAGTTACGCATATGAATGTCTTCATCTGAATCTTGGAAAGTATGATGCAAAAGTAGTGTTGTTATTGTAATCATTGTTAGTGGACTGATGACTAAGTATTTCATATGTGCTGCGTTTCTGTTAATCATAATCTTCCTCGTGTCCTAACACTAGTACTATCTAAACGTTTCTTTTTAAGGAGGAAAGCTTTCACAAAATTATTAGATTAAGACTTATGATTTAATAACGGGAAAGAGTCTTAAGGCTTAGCTGCTTGTCACGATAGCTCCCTGAATTTTCGCTGGGTTCTCAGTAATACAGTCTGTTGTTACAGAGAACTGCCAAGTGATGTTCCACACATGAAATGTGACAGGGTACCTGCTTGAAAGTAAAGGGTTTTTTCATGGCCTACCAGTTAGTGATGGATGGCATGTATGCCATGGTACAGAATAAATTGCTTGTACTGTACTTGGTCTCAGAAAGCATGTTTTGAATTTTGTGCTGTGAGTGGTGTGTTAAGTCTTTCAGGATGTCAGCTTGCATAGGTGGAGGTGTGGATTCAATGTATTGCCACTCTTATTTTTTTTTTTTTTAATAAAGGAACAAACCTTGCCACTTGCTGGACCAGTAGTGAGTTTCAAACTGATTTTGAGTTTCTTGAAGTACAGAAGAAATAGTAGGTGATGTCAGAAAGAAAAGTTTTAAGATAGTTATGTGCCATTCCCATGCATTTCAGGGAAACTTCTTGAATTGTGTATCTCAGAAGTAATTAATAGTGAAACTTTCCCTTAAAACCAAAGCAGCATTATTGATACACTAGAAGCAATACAGGAAATGTTTTGTAAACAGATAGTCCATTTTTGCTGTGAAGAGGTAAAAAGAATGTTTTTGATTTTGTTATCCTGTATTCATACTCAGCTTTTGTGTTAACCTGTTGGTAGGTTTACTAGGCAAGGTATTTATAGGAGGCTAGTTGTAGCTTCATGCCACAGAGGTAATTGATACTTGGTATGCCATAGACATGCCTGGTAGCTTGTAGGTGTCCGTGGTGCAGCAGAAGTGTAGCATTGAGCAAACAATCAATTAAAGTGCATCAAAATGATCATGAATAGCTGAATTCTCATATTGCATGTTTTAAGAGTAGGTCCAAGTAGATTGTGTGATGAAGCTTATGTTTGTTGTTTGGGTTTTTTTGTTCTTCAAATCTGTAGTGGAAAACCTAAAATTATGAGCAAAAAGTGGGTTGGAATGCAAACTTGGGTCACAAATATCACAAAACACACTTAAGTTCCTGCAAAATGCTGATAGGAAAATGTCTGTAGATAATGTGGCTCCAGAGCTTTTGGTTTTGACTGTCTGGAGAGGGGTGTGTTGAGGAGTGGAAGCACGTGCTTGCAGTTCCTTCTGAGATTTTGTTTCTCCACTGTAACTAGGTTTGTGGTTGCTACCTGTGTCTTTTAACTGACTGCACATTGTTTATAAAGTTGTTTGCTTTTCTGTTCTGAGCTTCCTTGTCCACTTATGCATCTTACAGATTGTAAAAAACAGTGTCAATTGCTGTTGAATCTTACTGTGCATCATGTGCACTTGTAAAGTATTATCTTTATTATTTTTATTTCCCTACATCTTACAGTTCTAGAAAAAAAAATAAAGTGAGTTCTTCCACTATTAAATCAAAAGATGATTTAAAAATAAGATGAAGAGAAACTAGGGTATTTGATTAAGTAATGAAGTAACATGTTTGCAAACCATCCTTTGTCTGTTTTTTTTTTTAAAGATAAAAGGTTTAATCTGATAAGATGGCTTTGTTTTCATGGCAACAGTTCAAAGTATTGCACCAAATTCCTTTTGTTTTAATAAAGCCAAAATTAGATAAATACTTTGGTCCAGCAAAGGAGTGACAATGATGAATCATATGAAAAGATTGCTAGATACTGAGACATGGTCTCCATCCACAATATTCTCTAACTTTAAAAAAGGAAGTATTGCATAGTGCTTTAATTCCAGTATGTTTGCAACTAAAAGGGTGGTGAGATTGTAGCCTTCTGGAAGCTTCATCTAGATGGTATTCTACTGTGAAGTTATTCTTTGTATACCTGAATAGGTAAGTTTCTTTGGTGTGAGTAACAGAAGACTTGGACTAAAAGGGAGCAGTTTCTCGTCTCTCCTCACTCCTTTTCTCTCAATGCTAACTGGAGTGCACTAGTATCTCCTCTGATTTAGGAGACTGCTGGGATGTGTTGCTGTAGTTGTGTTAGTATCATGTCTTGTACTTAGGATATTGATGACCTGCATGTTGAAGTTAAGGTAGCTCCTGATTCACAGAAGAAAGCACCTAGTTAGAACATTGTAGAAAAGCTGATGCAGGAAAAGAAGGGGGTTTTGCACACAAGTAGTATAATTCATAACCTGGTAGGGCAGTTAGAATGGGTTCCCATTGTTTGAAATATTGCCCTCATCTTGATACAATAAGTATAAGTTATTAATTGCTATCCAGTGAACTGTGCTGGAATTACTCCAGTAATAAGTCTACTGTCAAATTATCGGTTTTTTTTAATTGGGTAAATACTTTTTATTTAATTACTCAGGATATATATACAACTTCTGACTTCTGCTCTCATAAATGTGTGGAGGATTGCAGAATATCTAACCTGAGAGAGCTGCTGATGTTCTTGTAATTGTAGAGTTCCTGATTGCTTTGATGAGCTTGGTATAACTTGGAGAAGTTCTCTTGGTTATCAAGATAGCCAAGGGTGACTGGAAGACAACATAAGGAAGTTCAGTGCTATATGCAGTGTTTGTATGCCTGACCTGCTTCTGTTGAATGTGAAGCACTCAAGGGCAGGTGCCACGCACCTGTTTTTGTTCAGTGATTTTCAGGAGACTATCTTCCAGCTAAGTCTTCCTTGTGTTCTGCTCAGGCCACTTTATCAGCTCCTAACAGGGCCTGGTGCGCATACAAATCTGAACTTATAGAAGAAAGTTTAAAGAAAGAAGATATTTCCTACAGCCACATCAAAAGATTGGAATTTTAGCTCTTATAATTGCACTGTTCTTTTCTAAGTGACAAAGTATTCTTCAAACCAGTCATAAGACAGAGTTAAAATGTGAAAATTAAAAGCTTCAAAGAGTTGTTTGAAATTACATATTCTTGAATTACCCATGGCCCTATGAGTTTTTGAAAGTCCTAGCAAAAATGAACTGTCATAGTAATTAAAATAATATGGAAAAGAGCTACTGATTCTAATTCAAGTCACAACTCAGACTTGTAGTGCTCAATTCAGTAGTTTTTTTGGAGATTAGAGAATACATTGAAGCTTTTTCTTTGTTGTTACCTAATGCCCTGTAGGTAGTCAAAGGTTTTGATTTTGAAACTTGACAAACTTTAAAATCCTTGCAACTGACTTTTTCTCTAAACTGTCTCAAAACAAAAGTTAAGGCTCTTTTGTGTTGGGTTTTCGCAAATTTCTAAAAACTGCATAGTCCTACTATTCACTTGGTTGGTTGTTTTGGTTTTTTTCTCCCTCACTAACCTCAGAATGGTTGGGGAGAGGTATGTGTGTGTTGAAAGGTTACAAGATATTAGTTGATTTGTCTTTGGCGTGTTTACCACTGTGGATGTAAAATATGCTTTAGTGATGTTAAATGCACCAAACTTACCCTTACTAATTCATGAGCAGAGCCTGCTAACTGTATTCTTCAAGTATATGAACAAAATAAAGAATAAGGAGACATTAAATCTGTAGTATAGCATTGATGGTTTCCTCCAGTATGTTTGCAAAGCTTTCTGCTCATTACTAACCATGACTGCTTCAAATACCAGGTTCCAATTTTGTTATCAGACAAACCTGCTTTTAATCAGGGTATCTGATAGAGGATACTGTCTCTCCTTTTTTTGGTTGTGGGCCTAAGACTAGATAGATTAAAACTTAATCATTATGAGTTCATCAAGTTTTAATACAGAGAGCAAGTATGATAGCCCAGTGCTAAATACCCTTGCCACAGTTTCCTATGGTTATGCATGTTTTTGCGATACTAAAAAGCCTTACTTGCACGTAGCAGTCTTTTTGTGCTGGGGTATATAAAAAATGGAAATCTGGACTTAACTATGTAGATAAACCTACTTTAGTTTTTGCTCTGTCAGATGGGAAATATACTTGTGCTATTAACTGGGTCATTGTCTAAAGCTACAATGATATGACTTTATGGATGCTGAGTTCTCTATGTTTTTAAATGTGAATCCCCTTTCTGTGAAGGATTTTCCGGCTCAGAAATTGATTCACCAACACTTGTGTGGAATTCACATCAACTAAGCAGGTTTGGATTGTTGATGTTGTGACAAAAGCAAACATTGCTCAGAAGAGCTTTTCCTTTGAGATTTGCAGTAGAATATTGAGTACTTTAGTACACTAGATGAATAAAATATTGTCAGGTAAGCTTGATTCATTGTGCCTAACAATAGCTTCTTTCCCTGTGGCCCAAGTGTTGGTGAATTAAAAATTCTGAAGTTGCCTCCAAGCTTTTGGCTTTTAAACTGTTGTGTCATACAACAAATGATGAAAGCCACTGATGAGTTAAGCCTCAGGGACAGCTGCTTGAAAGCCATCAACCACTTTCTCTAGAATTTTTAATTAAAGAATGAAAAAATTTCTGATGTTGAAGATATGCTACTCTTCTGTTGAGCTGTTTGTTACAGGTTGGCTAAAGGGTCAAATCCATTTAACAGGTTGTCTGGAAGTTTTTCCAGACTTTTGACACTACAGTGAGTCCTCTCACTGTAGACTGAATGGGTAGTGCAGTGTTAATGCTTTAGTTATTTTGAACACGAGGGTTGTAGTGTGATTTGCTATCTGCTCTTGGAAAGTGTCTGTTTTTCTTGTGGTCTGTTCTCTGTCTCTCTCTGTTCTTTTTATCATACTTTGTGGAAAGGTACAACTTAAAGATTGAGGTTTTTTAATCATCTCATCTTGGGTCATACAGATGCCAGGGAAGTAGCTGAAGAGCAGGAGCTGCTTGAGCAACTAAATATTGAATGAGTAACTGTAATACAGGCAGCACTCCAGGAAGGCCCTTTGACTGTGTTTAGGCAGTTTAGGCTGGTGTGCAATGAACTGCTGTTGTCTTCTGTGCGCATTCTGGCTGCTTGTGTAGTTCAGCAGCTCATCTGGCCCATGACACTTTCCACACGTGTGAGTCTTGGTTCTGTGGCTGGTCAGTGCTTCTACAGAGAGCTCCTCTTGAGTTGCTGCAATCCAACCTAAAATAATCTGTAATGACTGTTTCGTAAAATATCGCTGAGTACTCGTTTGAACTGAAATGCAAACTGAGGTAAAATTGAAAGGAAAACTGACTATAATTTGAGGCAGAAGACACAAGTTAGCCCTTGGTAACTGAATTGTTTGATATGACATGTTACTGCTAGTCTTTAGAATGGGAGGAGCAGGTTCCTAACACATCAACACCTTGAGACCTTGTTCTCTTCCCTTAAACTTGTATTAAATTAAATTCCCTTTTTAGCTGTCCGATTACAGACTCAGTAACAGAGGCGGTGTCTGAAAATGTGAATCATGAAAGTTTGGAGGAAACCAGACCTACTCAAGTTACTGAAATTAGATTAGTCTTGCAATGTGCTCTGGTCCTGTAAAACATTTCCAGAAGTTAAAGTAGTGGAATTCTAAAGCAGCTTGTATGCTTATTCTGAGGCTTCTCAGCTCAAACAAACAAAAACACAGAATCAAAAAAACAGATGAGGGTGAGTTTTTGGGCTCAGTTCAGCAAAAAAAGGGAAAAGTTACAGACAAGGAAACTTGTGAAATACTAATGTTCCAAGATATTTAGTGATAAATTAAAACAATTGTTTATGGTTCTAATAGCTTTAATAGTAAACTACTTTGCCTAATTCCTGCAGATTAAAAATCCTGTTAGGCTGGTTCCTACCCAAACTTTATGTACTCTTGTGAAATGCTTTGAGTTCAGCTTAGACTTATCAGTGTTGTGAATTCCGACTCTTTCCACACAACTCATCCTTCCCAAATCATTCAAAACAACAATAAAAAGGTGTAGCAAATGATTGGCTTAACCCAAATTTCTTTAGCCTAGACTGCTGGCAAAGTGTACTGAAATGACTAACTGGCTTAGTATTGACTTAGTCTTCTCACTTACAGAGTCTTTCAGTCTGGAAATTTGTGTTTTATTGGTTCTGATGCTTTATTAATAAATTAATTTGAAGTCATGTTATGTGTTTGATGTGTAAAATTTAATGCTAATCTGTTTTGTTTTCCAGGCATCTTTTCTTACAAAGAAGCTAAATATTGGTGGAAAAAGAGTAAATCTTGCAATATGGGTATGTTTATGTTTCTATTTTTTTTTCCTCCTTATCTAATGAGAATGGTTTTCTGAAAAAAAAAATTACTTAGGCTTACTATGACTCAAAAGTTAGGTGCTTCTTAAAAAAAGTAAAATTTCCTAAGTGTTTGGAGTTCCTTGAAGTATTGTCTACTTTGTCTTAAATGTTAACAAGTCTATTTTAAATGCAGGATACAGCTGGTCAAGAAAGATTTCATGCATTGGGGCCCATCTACTACAGGGACTCTAATGGCGCTATTCTAGTATATGATATAACAGATGAAGACTCTTTTCAAAAGGTATGGTGCAGCTTTTATGTCTAAACCATAAACTGGTTGAAAGATAATCTGGGATATGTGTAAGCAGAAGTCTTCTGTTTTCAGCAATATATATTTGCAAATGGTAGATCATGTAATGGAAGTATACAGCTTTTTAGTATTCTTTTGAAGACTGACTTCCCTGCTATCAGGTTATTCTAAGAACACCAGAGAATTAGCTCAATTTCTTAGAGCACAGTCCTAATAAAGCCAAAGATGTGTGTTTGATCCCTGTATGGGGCCATTCATTTAGGAATTGCACTTAAAGATCCTTGTGGGTCTCTTCCAACTCAGAGTAATTTGTGATGTAGATGTGCGACTTAGCTGTGACAGACAATAAATATAAACCTGGACTGTTGTCATGGTATGCCATACTGATCTTTACTGCATGAACCAAATTACTCGAAGATATGAAGTGACATGACCTTTTACAGATCTGAGAACTCTGAAACTGCGATACATGATGGTGGAGACATTACCTTCTCTGTGATACTTGTTCTCAAATCCTCATGAAAATGTGTAATGGCTAGTTATTTTATGGCTGTTGATTTTTTTCTGTCCTGTGTCAATCTGTGCTACCACTCTATAGGCTGTTTCAGCTGAAAACTGCTGACACTCTTTTCTAAGCAAGTTTGTCTCTGTTTAGCTTTTGGCAAAACCATGAGGACTTCTGTGTAGAGAGAAGTGAGAGTGTGATTGTATGGGCAAGGTTGGGTTAGCAGTGGTAGAAATAGTGTATGGGTAGAAATCCACAACAGCTTAATTAATTTAAATAGTCTGGTGTAGGGGAAGTAAAGCACTTGTGCTAGCAGTTAAACACTTGCCACCACCTGCAGAATGGTGGTGACTTACTTGAGGCTTTTCATGCTGAGCCCTACATAGTAAACCCCGTGATACCAAATTTAAATGTGCAGGAAAAAAGAGGGAAGGTTCATTTACAGAAGTTACTGCAGAAGTACTACTGTAGCCTAATTTATTTTTGGATTCTTGAAGTGGTTGCCTCTTCACAATTATTCCCTTAATAATTCCTGAGTCAATGCAGTGATCATACAACTTTCAAAGCATGGCAACAGATTTGATAACAGATACCTTATCAGCTGACTTGACATGCTTATCCCATCTGTTCTCATGAAGTCAACATCTGTTGTAATCTAAACTGAAAAACTCAGTTCAGGTGCCTCTACCTTTAAAGTACCATTTGTGGTCTGTCAGTAAGTGTCTGTTGAGAAAAGATCTCATATCTCACCTAAACTGGCCCTTGCAGTGAACCTGCTATATTGAGTGTGGTGAGTTATGTTTCTGGGGTAATTGAACCATTTTATTTAAGTTGTTTGCTCCTGATTTCACCTGTGAAATAAAAACCTGCTGAACAAGGGCCACATGTAGCTATCTAAAGAATATTTAGATAAGTGTTGCTCTAAACATTTTTGCTTTAAGTTTAGAGTAGATGGTTAATGTAGGAAATGCCTATGTTATGCCTAAGTTAATAGTATATCAAGTGAAAACAAACTTACCGCTGTTCTTTTTGCAGGTAAAAAACTGGGTTAAGGAATTAAGAAAAATGCTGGGAAATGAAATCTGTTTATGTATAGTAGGTAAGTATTTTTCAACATGGCTGAATCGGAAATATCTCTTTTGATTAATAGAGTCTTCCAAGGCTACTTTGACAGCTTGTACATGTGAAGTGGTATAGCTTATGTTAGATATTTAAAAGTAAACTGGAGCTAAAAGTTTCAGTAGATCACATTGAAGAAAATAAGAGTTTGATTGAAAAAATAAGCTGTTTTATTACACAATATCAGAAGTGTGTGGTACAGACACCTGCAGACTGTACTTTAACAAAAAATGTATATTATCCTTTTTTCAAGTATTCATACTCATGTCTTTTCTTGGTGGAATAGTCTAGGTGCTTGTTTGTTTTGCTAAGTAAGTGCTTGCAGCTAGGAGTGATTCTTAAAGCTTGGATATTTTAATGCAAATGGAATGCAACAGAAATGCTGGGTTTAGATTTAAGTCTGATCTAATTATTAAAACACTTTCATGAGGTTAGGTATGTAGATATTCTACAAAAAGGTGCTAATAAATCACAAAAAAAAGGGGCAAAAGGCTGAATTGGATACTTTATATGAAGGCATTGAGTTGTCCTGATCTCTCCACAGAAGTAGCACTTCATTGCCTGTAAATGCTTGTGTGAAAGGAGATGTGCAAATTATATTGTCCTTGAAAACGAGACCTGTGTAAGAGCTGGTCTTTACTGGAACAGCTTGAGACAACAGAGTGCCATGATTGCATGTCTTCTTTTTGGGTAACTTTTGAGTACAAAGACTTAAAAGATTAACTTGTTTTGCACAGGTAACAAAATAGACTTGGAAAAAGAGAGACATGTTTCAGTGCAAGAAGCAGAAATGTAAGTCACACCTATTACTAACAGAAACAGTCATTGTTATGAATTGTTAACTCGTGATGCTGTTAACATAGCAGCCAGCTAGGCACTGCTGGCTTATGCCTGCCAGTTGTTGAGTGTTCTATTAGTATTTGAGTCACAGGGTTTACTGGCTGACCAAACTCTAGCTTCAGAGTTGTTTGTGATTCAAGTCAACATTTGCAGTTTAAATCCATTTCTGGACATGAAATTTTCTTAATTTCATCTAGTATGTTGCATCAGTCCTGGCAGTTTTAAACACATGACTCCTTTTTTTGTATTAAATAAGCATGTGTAGATTAACTCTGAAGTCAGAATAAAACCTCTTGTGCTCATCTTACTCCTTCATGTAAAGTGGCTTAGAAAGATTGAGTCCTTTACTACAATGAGACTCCATATCTGCATTTCTACAGGTATGCTGAATCTGTTGGAGCCAGACATTATCATACGTCAGCTAAACAGAACAAAGGAATTGAAGAACTGTTTCTTGACCTTTGCAAAAGTAAGTATTATGTAGTTTGTTGGTAAGGAGCTCATTCAACAAGTGCTTCAGGCTTCAGAAATGCTTCTCAGGCCACATAGAACAGTTTGTGTGAAGTACTACTTAGAACTGACTTCATTTCAGTCTACTTCAAGCTGCTCGTGTTCTGTAACAGCTCTGGCAGCTTCATGTATAGATGCTTACAGTACTGCAAATTCATGCAGTGCTCCAAAAACACCATGGTCATTTGTTGGAGCACTGGCTGCTGTTCTGCTTGAGCACTGGCTGCTGTTCTGCTTACCACACATAACTAGCAACCCAAGTCAACTTTGTGTTACTGGTCTCACCACTGCTTGCTTCAAACCCTCTTGTTTCAACCTCTTTCAAGAATCTTATCAAATTATGTCAATTACAAATCATAAACTCAGAGCTTTAATGATACAAATTTTACACAGAAATCTAAACAAATGGCAAAGATCATGGTATGTGGGATGAAAATCCAACACAAGCAAATCATCCTATTAGTTGTATTTCTGTGGTAAAAAAAAATTAAAGGAAAGGTCTGTGTTTCTGAACAGGTGGTTGGTTGGGGTTTTTTGGGGGGGACTTTTAGGGAGGATGGAGTTTCTTGTTTGCTTTTTTGGGTTTTTTTAACAGTTTTAATGATATGGGTGGGTAAATCTAGCTTTTGAAGTTGCTAACTTCAGAATACCTGAAGATCTCTACAGTCCCCCGTAGTTAACAGGAGCTGCTGTATGTTGGGTGCTTTAGAAAAAGGATTTAATATATTCTTGCATCTATGCCGTGTGATACCTGAGTACTTAAGTTCTGCATAGCAAATAGGAGAACCAGTCTTGCTGAACTTTTGTCTCTGTGAATATCGTTCAAATAGATTAAGATGGCAGAGTGTTAATGTAAAAATGCAGTGGAATGTCATCTAATACACTTCTTTCTTTACAGGAATGATAGAAACTGCTCAAGTGGATGAAAGAGCAAGAGGCAATGGCTCCAGTCAGTCAGGAATAGCAAGGCGAGGTGTACAGATCATTGATGATGAGCCACAAGTACAGAGCAGTGGAGGGTGCTGCTCTTCTGGATAATTACAAAACTGTGCATCACTGCCCTCTCAATATGAAGACTGCCATATTCCAAGTCACATTCTTTACCAATGGAGTAATAGAATTAACAGTATTTAAAAATAATCACATGTAACACTGCAGAGACCTTAAGTGCTAAACTAGTGGCGTCTGTGACCAGAGAATTGGCATTTTCTACAGTGGTTAACAAAGCAATTACCAATGGCCTTTTTACATATTTTTCTTTAATGAGGAATAATATGCATGTAGAAAAGACCTACTTAAAGGCTTCATTTATATTCTTTTAAATCAGATCATTATTTAATAACTTATATACATTGTTGTTGGAATGGTATACATTTTTGCAGCTCTTTGTATTTTGTGGTAGATGGAATTGTATCACTTCTAAAATGCAAATTGATTTTTTTTAAATTAGCAGATCTCTGAATTAATATTTTTGCAGGGCTTCCACAAGCCTATAACTCAACTTCTTTGATATATTCTGTTCATCTGTATGCCAAGCTGATAAAATACATTGTAAATTACATATTAAATATTTTATCTGCTTTTACAGTTGCAGGTGCAGAAATATGTACATCAGTCTTGTCAGTGATTGTGAAGTGAATAAGTCAGTGAAAGATGCAAGCTTTTCATATGCACTGTTACATTGCTCATTCTGTTCCCCTACCTGAAAACAGCTTTGTTTTGGGTACATCCATACATACAGCAGTTCTTTAATCCATTTCTGGCAAGCAGCAGTATTTCAAGTATCCCCTTACTGGAAGAGAATGCTTCTGTAAACTGCTGCTTAACATTGAGGTGTTTGACTTGCAGCTAAGACAGTTGGTGCATGCACATACCTTGCCTCTGCAGTTACTTTGTCCTCTCAGAAGATTCCCCAGAAAGTCAATGCAACTTTAGACCTCATCTGTCTGGCAGCCAGTAAACCAGATGCATGGGAAATTTTTTAGCTGCTTTAATACATTTGTTTCCAAAGACAGCATTATAAACTATTCATGAGCATAATTTTTTCCCCTGTAGGGCTTGAGTGAACAATTAATTGGCATTAACTAGAACTTCTAATTTGGAGTGATTAAACTGAAGATGTGAAACTTGCCAGATGTAGCTGTAACTTTGGGGATTCTAGGCAGAATCGAACTTATTCCCATCTTGTGCTCTGTCTTGTAAAGCATTTTGAAAAAGCCCATTTAAGTTTTGGGAGGAGGATTTTCAGAAAAAATGTGTAAACTACTATCACAAAAACCCACAGATGGTGGTAGCTGAAACTTCAAAATGTTTTGTGCTCTGACTTTTTTTACTTAAGTTGTTGTGCTTGGAAAAACAGTAAAGGTGATGTCTATGACAAAGTAGAATATCCTTGGCCTTCCTTTTTCTGAAGGGTAGATCTAGTATTGCATATGAATGCACTGAGTGGTGTGGGTATGTTCTGATACACAAAAAAAATACTGGTAATGAATTAGTCTGTTTATGAGAAGTGTGCTGTCCTCAGTCTGATTTTTATTTTCTCTGAAATAATAGATGGCTTTGATACAGACTGATCCTGGTGCATTCTCTCCTTTTTTGCCTTAACTGTGGATACTTTTTCTTAGACTACCATTGCTGTGCTCTTCTGATGTGTTTGTATGCATGATGGGGAAAGGTGGTCTGTTCATGCTGGGGAAGATAAAGTTACTTAGCCTTACAGAGCTTTGATGTGAATTTAAAATCTATGATTATATATGTCAACATGTAGCAACATTAACTTTCAGATATGTAACAGTGAGCTCTGACAATGTTGAAAACCAGATCTGTTTGATCTAACACTGGTATCTGACAATCAGCCATGTAAGTGATAGGATATATGAAGAGTGAAATTGTCAAATCTTGATGTTCAAGATTTGAATTGCCTCAGAATAGGAGTTTCAGGGGTTTTGATTCAAATTGAAGTTTTTCCATCTCTGCAAATAAAACCCCAAACAGCTTAACTTCAACTAGACTTAGCTGAAGTGCTGTGTAGGATGTATCTTTCTGCCTGCAGCTAAAGAGTTTTTAGTGTATTGTGTGGTCAGGGCATCCCATGTGACTTGTGGCAATTACAAAACTAATGAAGGCATGTTGATACTAGCTCTTAGGTCTCTTACAGAATTAAAATTATTACTACTGCAAACTTGGAGATAAAGAAGTATAGAATTTTGTAATAACTAAAAAGATTCTGGTTGCCATTAGTGAAATATTTTTTTAAAATAAATTCTCAAGTTACCTTACTGAAGTTACAACATAAAAAATACTCACTGGAAACCTTCATGTCTAAGCTGTGGTTTGGTTGGACTTTATTTATGAAACTTAAAACCTGTGTTTGCAGGGTATCATTATATAACTGGACAAAAGTATAGCTTCTTGAAGTCAGGAAAGCTGGTTGATGACTAGACAGAGGTGAAAAGATGCATTATTTAGACTGATGAACATAAGACTTCAGCTATTCATTGTTAGCAGACAAAATACAACAGTTCCAGGAAAGAGCAACTTTGTCAAAGCTACTGAGAATGTTATTTACACTTGATATACAGAAAAGCACAAATAGCTTGGTTTTCTATATTTGAGCAGGATCTTACTCAAGTAACCTGGTGTTACTAGTATGTGGCTTGCTTTTCAGGAGTCTTGAGTCTTGCATTTGATCTAGATTGCCTGGTTTTTATTGTCTGAAGGAGAACTGTTTTCTTGTTGCTGACTTATGTGGCTGTAAACAAGTAAGCTATTTTTTGTTCTTTTGAGAAGTGAAAGAGAACAAGGCTGTCTGTCTTTAGAAAGTACCTCTATTGTGGGCAGGTAGCCAGATGCCCACTATAGTATGTGTAAATCAACATTGAGCACACTTCCTCAGGGTATATCTTGACAGAGATTACTCACATACATACTAAAATAAAATGGTGTGACTTTGTACAATACCTTTCTAAAACAAATTTTAATTGCTTGCTCCGAGTCTTGATGCTGCTACTATGAATATATGAACTACCTATGAAACTTTATCACTTGCTGAAATGAAATCCCAACAAGCCCAAGTCCAACTGCTTTAATGCAGCAGTGTGTCTCTCTGCTAGGAGTTATTTATGGATGCTGTATACTTGGACTTTACTTTATAAGCTATAAAAGATGGGATAGACTGATTCAGATGAGAACATGCAAATTCAGATGTGTAGTATTTGGAGATGACTGTAACTAGTGGCTAAGACTGAGAGAGATTGCTTCATCTGGTTAGCAGTGACCTTGCACATGATTCCAAAATGGGGGTATCCAATGTCCAGGTGAACTATATGGGATGATCTCCTGAAGCAGTCAAGTAATTGAGTGTTACCTTGGTTATATTACATGCCTTTTTTCAGTGTTCACACATTCTGGACAGGTATTCTTGCATCCTTCCACATTGAAAACTGTCTACAGTTCTTAAACAACTTAGTAGTTAAACTTGTACTTTAGTTTCCAAACCAGATGAAAAAAGCTTTGCAGAAAGCTTGGTTATGCAAAGTGGTTAGATGTTAAATGTTGGATATGGTCAGAAAAAAAAGTTTAAATGCAGGTAAGGAGTTGAGAACAACTAAGTGATACAAATAATAGAGTATGGGAATCAGAGTTGGAGCCAGCCATGTCCCATTTTTCTGGAGTTAAAGTGGAATTAAAAGGAGAAGTAGGAAAATAAAGCAATGTCAGAAAAACCAAGTGTGCTGATGGTAGGTTGCTGAGTAAAGTGCTGAGTTAACCTTTTCTCTGAGTTGCTAGAGAGCCTCAGCAGTGGCAATACCTTATTCAGGACTTCTAATATCACTTCTTGGGTGGCTCTTCTGTGAAATACCATTTTTGCTTCATTACAGAGAATGCAACTAACTTTGAGCAGGCTTTCAGGCATAATACTAACCTACTTAAAACTTTTTATTAAGATATGCTAATTTATTAACTATTTACATTTCACTGACTTTGTTAATCTTAGTCTGCGTCAAATCCTAGGATTTTTTTTTCTTGAGAAGTCAGGAAGTATATCATGCTATGAGGATAAGTTTTACTACAGTTGTATCAAGGAGCTGCAGATGATGACCAAGATCCTTAGCAGTACTTGCTGTGCAAGCTCAACAAGGTGCCCAGAGTAGCTCTTAACAGTGCTGGGCACTTGTTCTTGCTACTCCTTGGAGGATTCTGCTCAACACCAGGATTTTCCTTCTGTACAGGTGAGCCTGTACATTTCAGTGATGTAGGTGGCTAATAAATTTAGGTGTTTTCTATCAAATAACAATGTATATTCTTCGCTTTTGCCTTTTAGGGAGCTGTCATTTGCACTTGTATTGAGCAGAATGAGATGGAGATGATTTTGAGAGTTATGGAGAGTATGGAATGTTTCTTGTCTTGGTGACTTGAAAAGTCAGAGTCCTTGAAAAATGCAACATTATGACAAAGTATTATTCTGCCCAATAAAACAGAAAATAGTTTGGCTCAGAGAGATTTTTACTGTAATATTAAAATGATAAATTGCTCTACTTCTAAAATGAAAACTTATTTCAAGATGACCTCTTTAGTATTAATTTTAAGACTTAGGTTTGCTTCATTTGGCCAAAGCCTTAAATTGATTGTCATGTTATACTGCCATAAACTAAACTTCTTTGGGGGGAACAGCATGGTGTGACTGTAGTAAGTCCTTTCACTTGTTCATATTCCTCTGGCCAGTTTAGATCTTAGATTGTGTTTATTCAATACCAGGATGTTGAAAGATAGATTAAACCAACTATTTTTTCAGTCTATTTCCACTGCTTTTTGCACTCAGGCAAGTAACATGGATGTGATGCAGCTGCAGGGTCTTCTCTGAGGACCCTCAGGGCTTCTCTTTCTTTTCCTGCTTCTTGACTGAATTGATCCTTTTTGCTAAATTACTGCTACAGGAAACTGGGTGCTGTGCAAGAAGGGAAGTGCATGTTCTCTCCTTGCTTCTCTAGCTCTTCTAGACAGTGATAGGCACTACAAGCAGTAATACCCAGTTCCTCTCAGTTTGGTAGCAATTTTTCCACAAGAGGAGCTTTTCTTACATCTTGACAAATAATTTCTTTTCAGTGTATCTAAGTCTCACCAATCTCTTCAAGGGATTTAGTTCTTTATTGTAAATTACCCGAAAGATATTTAATTTGCAAGTGTGACAAGGAAGGATAATGAGTAGCAGTTTTTCAGCAGTCTTCCCTAACAATTCACCATATCCCATCCCCAAAGCAGTGAAGAGAGAATATAGAAAGCTTAATGGTGAGTCCTTGTGGATTCTAGCTAGACTGACTCCTGATTCTTGGATATTCTTGGAAGTGATTTATAAGAAATCTTAGTTGAAAGGATTTGAGAGAGCAAGGACTACTTCTTCATTGGACGCAAATAATTCATATCCTGTGACAGATCCAAACTCATGCTTTTGAACTGTTGAAGCTGTTAATTGTCAGGCCTTTCTTGAAGTTAACCATCACTCTATTCTGAAAAGTCAACATATTTGGGACTTGCAGTGGAAGAGAACAAGTAGTTTGTTTTTCAGAACAGGAAACTTAAAACTGCCTCATCAGGCTTCTTTTAGTAAAAAGAGAAGAGAAAAAGCATATGATAATGAAATCTTTAGCTGCTGTCTGTGCTATTTGATTATACAGGCATTATAATGATTGTCTTACTGGATTTTTCTCATAAGTTCATTAAGCTTATCAGTCTCACTCAAATAGAAAGAAAACTGTAGCAAGGCAAATCCAATGCTGAAGAGGATGCAACACTTTTAATGTCAGGTAACTTAACATTGTCAAATGTTGTAGGTGTGTTCTATTTGTCATTTGTGGATAAAAGAAGTTTTGTAAAAACATAATAAAAAATATCTGGCAGAGACTTCATGAATGTTAACTTTCCCAGTGCATTTTTGCAACTGGAGTTCTTAAATACATCTTGATATATACCAGTACATTTACAGGAAGTTAGTCCTGTGATAAGTTAATGCCAAATGGTCAGTCAGCTGTAAAAACAAGGGTTTTTTGTCATGACTGCTGGTTTATCAGTGCCTAATATTAAAAATGAAAATGCATGGAAATTGATCAATAAGGGAAAAAAGGTGTACTGAAAATCAATACAGAGAGAAAATGTCACTTCGTACATTTACAGAATGTTACAGAAATTGAAGCTTGATGGCAGTCTACAATAAAGTGGCCCTGAAAGTTACTGGGAATTGTGAGCAGTGACTGAAACCACAGATTTTTTTATGTTACACATGTAATATTTCTGAACCCACCTGAGTATGATGTGTCAAAAGATGGCTTTAAGATGTCAAACCAGGCTCACTGAGGTTGCTGTAAATTATGGTAGCATATACCCCAGAGACTGTAGTGTGGGCATATCCCCAGTAAAATATAGCTTTGATTCTCCACACTGGTCTTTGGTATCTCAGAACAGAGGAAGGAGCAGTTGCTGTTGGACTATGTTTATGACTAACAGCAGCCTCCGGGATGCTGCCTGTATGCAGCAAAACAAAGTCAAACATGGAACCAAGGCTAAGGTGGGAATTTTCTACCAACTGTATGTCTGTAACTATTGCTGTCCTGTTTCCACCATGAGTGCTTGTTCATGCTTTCCTAGTGAAAACTACTGGTTGGCTGATGCTGTGGATTTGAACTGGGTGGACATTGTGAGTGAAAACAACAAGCAGCAGGAAAAAAGCACACAAGATGAGAGCAATTTGCGTGTTTCTGCTGTGGCTGTTGTAAGCCCTTTCACTTGCAGTTCTAAAAAGTCAGCAATTATATTTTAGTGTCTTCTTATCGGAGTTACTGAACGCATCAGTTTGGAAGGGGCCACAGTGGGTCATCTGGTCCAGCCTCCTTGCTCAGGCCGGGTCATCCTAGAGCACATTACATGGGGTTGTCCAGACAGTTCTTTAGTATCTCCAGTAAGGGAGACTCCACAACCTTTCTTTAAAAAGGTGTATTTTCTAGTTAGTGAGTTTTTTGGGTTTTTTTGTTCAAGAAACTAAAATGCAGAGCTTTTTAGAGTAAATGTAGTTCCTTCCAAGATTTAGTATTTTCAAAATCTGTCAGCATTTCACTAAAGGGGCTATACTAAGTGGTGAAGAGCAAGTCTAGTGTTTGTAGTTAACACCCTGCAATCAGAGTTCTAGAGTGAATATTTCAAATAACAAGAGGCAACTGGAGTATCTGATACACCTCTGAAGTGCATCTCTTCTCCCACTGTTTTGTGACTTAGAGTGATTGCAAAACAATCCTCAACTGTAAGATGTGCCCATCCTGAAGTTGGATTGAGGCTTAAAATTACTTCAATCAATTAATTGCCTGCAAGGAGTCATTTTAGTATGTGAATACTGCAGTGCTTAGCAGTGTGCACACATCTTTTTCAGGGATTGGGATTTCAGCCTGTATGGGAATGGAGTGATCACTGAAGTCCATTATGGTGGTAAATTAGGATCAGGAAGAGTAAACATTGACTGCCCTCACTCTAAAACAATTGTTCTGTTAGTCTTCTGCTCTTTCCAGGAAATGTTGTTTGTTGCTATTATGATGTATATGTAGAAGTGATAGGGTTACAACTATTTGTCTTCCCTGCTGATTCCTAGCTCTGGCAATACTCCTATGCCAATCGGCAAACAACAGATCAGTTTCTGTTTAGTCATCACACTCAGATAGCTTCCAGCTACCCTCTGTGGAGGCTGATGCAATCATGAATTTCTCCTTGCATGACAAATGCAGAGCATTCATGTTAGTAGCTGCCTCTGCTTCTTTTGTGTTTAAAAACCCCCACAATTTTATGGCCCACTTTGAGAATAAAGCTATTGCAAAGTGATAGTTTACACCAACCATAATGTTTTCCTGTATGTTTTGATTTGATTCATATTCTGGAATTGTATTGATACACAGATAAAAAAAACCCCAAGTTCATCAACATGAACTCGGTGCTGTGCTTAAGGATATACAAAATCTGACAGTGTGAATATTTCAAGAAATCTCATCATCCAGCATACATGCCTTCATCTCTTGTTACATTTCCATGCCTTCACACTGTAAACACAAATAAATGCTGCTGGGGTACGGCATTTCCTTTTAAGTTTGGTCTATATATACTTAGTTTGTCCCCATTCTTATCTGACCTTATGGCAGAAGGCAGCTAACCATGGAACAGTACTCTATCTGCATGCTCTAATTGTGCTGGTTAGGTAGGTTTTTTTTTGTTTGTTTTCTTTAAGAAACAAGGTAGAAATATCTTAATCTCTCAGTTTCTGCTTTGAGGTAGAAACAATTGCTAAATAGAGAAGCTCCTAAGTGATCCCAGAGGCTACATTTTTCTGGCAAATAAATTAGGCTAGAGTGCATAAGGAGCTCTGGTCTTGAGAGCAGATGGCACAGTGCAGTTTTAATCCACGTGCTTTAGTCCTCTTCTGCCCTTTAAATCATATTTACATGCTGCCTGCTTGCAGTGGCTATGCTGTTCCCAACCCTGTCTCTATGTATTAGTCTGAGAAACTTTAAATGGTATGGTCCATAATTACATAAAAGAGCAAACTAATGATAAAATGTAAAGGCTGATTGTACCTCAGGGGCTTTCTTGGTTGACCTATGGCTGTAGCCAGGGCCTGATCTTACTCCCGCACTCCTAATTGTGGCATAGGATAGGAGGGTTTTTTCCAAGTCTTTTTCTTCTTGCATGGGGAAAATAAGAGCATTTCACAGCTAAATCCTTGGATTTTTCCTTTGTTGTCTACATATAATTTCATGCTGAGGACTGGTACCTCTTAGAATATGAGGAACTTGAAAAGCCTAGTCTGCCGTTATCTCCTGAGTGTCTTGCTGCACCCAGAGTCCAGGACAACATCCCACTTACTGTCTCATTGTGGTCTGTGACAAACTGGAGTAGCCTAGAAAAATTGTGGGTTGCATCTGCCCATGCAAGGCTTGGAATACATCTATTTCCTATGAGGAGAAATAAAGATGAAAGGGAAATATATTTTTGGCACTGTTTTCCTTTGTCCCTCTGCTGTGGGGTTGTTTGTACAAATTAAGCCTGTGATGGAAGGACTTGACAGAATCTGCACTTGTCTTGTGTGGGCCAGGTTTTCATGTGGTTGAGCATATGGGCAGCTGACACTTCTGAATACAGGAAAGTATCTTGGAACTCTGCTGAAATAGCTGTGAGAACAATAACAATAACAGCTGCTGCAGCTTTTGGCACAGCAGTAATAGCTATGCTTGCAGCTGTGATAGCACAAGAAGCCACAGGCAAGCCAGGAACACTGGCTGCATGCTCAGTGCTGGCTGGTGTGCTGTGACTACCTTTTATGTGACAGAAGATTCCTTATTAGAGCAGATGGTTAATTAAAATCCAACGAAGCATGAGCCCCCAGGCTAAAGATACCCTCTTCTTAGATTCCCATCTGTGTAGTGTGTGAAAGGTTGGACTTCAGCATAGAGCTACAGACTGGCCCATTGTTTTCTTAAGGGGTTTATGGACAAGGGAGAGAAACCTGCTAGCACTGTCAGCCTATAGAATTTGCTGTTGTGTATCATTCAGATTTGTAAAGTGCAATACTGTAATGCACTGATAATGTAGTCTGAGAAGCAGCTTTTCACAAAGGTATCTGAGTGTCAAAAACAGTGCACAACTCTCATATTGAACTCTCACATCATGAGTCAGAAAATAAAGCCATCCTAGGCTCCATTAGGAAGAACATTGCCAGCAGGCTGAGGGGTCATGATACTACCTCAGCCTCAGTGAGAGAGTCCTGGAATGCTGAGTCTAGTGCTGGATTCTCTGGTAAAATAGAGACACTGACATCCTGGAGTAAGACCTGTGAAGGACAATCAAAGGCAATTAGGAGACTGGACCATCTGTCATACAAAGAGATGTTGACAGATGTGAGACTGTTCAGTGTCTAGAAGGCTCAGAGGATCTTTTTAATGTCTAAAAATAGATTATGAGAGGGACTAAAGAAGGCAGAGATGGTCTCTTTAGAGGTATTCAATGAAAGAACATGACAAAATGGACCCAAACTGATAAACAAGAAATTCCATTTAAGGATAAGAAAAACCTTTGGCATTCCAAAAGCAGCCAAACACTGATGAAACAGCTTGATTGAGGAGGTTGTGGTGTGTGCATTCTTGAAGATTCTTAAGCCTCAAACTTTATAAAGCCCTGAGCAATCATTTGTGATCTGCTCTGGACAGGAGGGTTGGATTATATGATCTCTAAAGATTCCTGCCAACTTCAACCTTTCAGCAGTCCTTTGATAGAGCACCCTGATAACAGAGCGTAATTTTGCTCTTCATCTTGAGTAACAATATACACATTGTTATGCAATTATAATTTGATAAGGAACAAGGGAGGAGGCCCAAGATGGATGTCTAGAAGATGGTCATATATATCACATGGAATAAACTGGTTTGTGAGACTGAGTTCTCTGAAACATACTGGCCTTCTTGGCATCGAGCAAAGTGGTGACTGGCACACTGAGAGCAGCACAAATGGGATTAATCTTTTAATTTTTTACTTAGTTGACAGCTCCACGAAAGTTAGCTTGAGGAAAAAGCCTTTCACACAACTTGTGTGCCAATTTTACAAACAATAGGTAGAGCCCAGCACTGAGTTGACTTGATAGAAGCAGGACCTTTGGCAGGGAGTGAGAGTGGGCGGTAATTGTCCTCAAAATGTGTAATGGCATTTCATCTTGGGCCTTATAGAAGGGTGAGAGTGGGTAGATGAACAGGTCTGAGTTAGATGAGAGGGTTAAAATAATATGGGCTGGATGAATGACAAAAACATTCTGCAGAAGTCTGGACATAACAAAGTGGTATCACTCAGTCAGCAAACAGAATGTTACGAAAAAAATATTTAGCTGTGTGGATAGATGGGAAAAGCTATGATTTAGTGCTGTTGTACTAGAAAATATCAGCAAGGGAGTTAGGTAAAACATGAAAGACAAGAGTCCAGAGAATTCTCTCAGACTAAGGCATCAACCAAGCTGTGGGCCCTGGAGACATATGGCTATTGATACTGAAGAGAGAGATGAGTGCCGAGAGAATCTGGAGAAAGGTAAAACCATTTTGTCTGTTAGCTGCCTGCAATGATAAGGGATTTTAATTTGGATAAGAATTAATGGTTATAGTAGAAATATCTCAATGAGTCATAAGATAAATATGTATTTATTGACACAATTTCCTACAAAGAAACAGAGGCTTTGATTCAATATGCTAATGTTTGAGTCCAAAAGACAGGAGAACTAGAAGTTGGACATCATGCTAGTAAAGAGAGCAGACCTCAAGGAGTCCATTGTAGGTTGTGGCTTGGCTAACAAAGTTGAGATGTGAATCTCAATTTCAAGCTTGTCCTGGGAAAGAAACCTTGACAAAGCAGTTTCATTGAAGGGACAGAATGAGGGGATGCAATGGAACTAACCAAAGGATATCCCCAGTGTTCATTGCAAATTTCAGGGAGGTTAGAGGTGAAAAGGAAATGCAAGGATTACAAATGGGTGTGAAACTAATGTATGGTTATATTACAAGGAGTAAGAAACAAAGGAAAAGGGTAGGAAAAGGAAAGGATGAAAATAAACACATGGGAGACCAAATGAGATGAAACCTATGTGGATGTGGAAGCTGGCTAAACAATTGCACCCCTCAAAGCAATTAATTTATGGTGATGCATTTTTAATGTGTAGCCTTCTTCCTTGTATCCATGACACTAAGTTGTGCTCTTATTAAATTTAAATAAAAGGACTACCAAAGTTAATGTGTTCATTTTGCTGCACTGATACAGCTTTCCAGACCTAGATATTACTACAAGAACTTGTGATCTGTGTTTTTAGTTAATTTTCTTGTCTTTTTGCATGCTTATATACATGACCGAGAGTCACAAAGGGCTTTTCCAACTTTGAAGGAGATCAGTATTTGTCTTGAAAACTGAAAATCTGGTTTTCCATGGTAAGTATGGTGTGGGTATTAGTCTAACTAAATGTGTTTTTAATTTGAAAAGCTAGAAGGGAACTATAATGCCATTTCATGACAGAAATAAACCCCCCCAACCAACCCATCCCAAAAACCAACAAATTACCTTTGCTCCTTTAGAGAAGCAATTCACTTTCCTGCAAGCATCTCAATTTGTCTGTTTCAAATAAACAGTATTTGGGGATATACTGTTTGCTCAAAATATTTTATGGTATTGTTGGAATATAACCAATGTCTTAAACACCATCTTTACTATGTTTCAGATATTAGGAGAAAGCCAATTTTTAAAAATACCCCACATTATATACTTTTCCAGATAAAGAAGACCAATCGAAATCCATTGATTTTTGCAAAATTCTTTCAGACTTTATAAATCTGTACACATATAACATGGATGAGATTGTAATTAAGATTTACCTTTGTCCCTTGATGTGTTGAATGCATTATGTGTTGAAAACTACCATCTTGAAAGTGGTGTGCTTTTCACTAACATTAAAGGTCTGGTATATGAGTATTGGGGCAGCTTAGTAGTGCCTGTGGCTACTGTGATATTAACACTGAGATCTTATAGCACCATCCAGTACCTCAAGGGGGGCTGCAGGAGAGCTGGAGACAGACTTGTACAACAGCAAGGAATGGTAAGACAAGGGGGAATGGCTTCAAACAGGCAGAGGGGAGGTTTAGAACTGATATTAGAGAGAAATTCTTTCCTGCGTGGGTGGTGAGGCACTTGGACAGGTTGCAAAGACAAGTTCTGGATGTCCATCCCTGGCAGTGTTCAAGGCCAGGCGGAACGAGGCCTTGAGCAACCTGGTCCAGGGCAAGGTGTACCTGGGCAAGGCAGGGTGCTTGGAACGAGATTATATTTAAGGTCCCTTCCAACCCAAACTATTCTATGATTCTATGACTGGACAACAGCGGTAAGAGAAAGAAAATAACTCGAGTGTATGATATGTGTTTTATATCAGCTATATAATATTGCTCGAATTATAATTGCGATCTCATGGAGCTCTGAAAAAGCTTCAAGGGTGAGAGGAAGAAAAAAGAAGGCTCCTCCGTCCTCCTCGCCGCCGTGCTCTGCGGTGGAGCGGTGACCGCCGCT
>VXBS01004240.1:0-42823 GCA_013400255.1 Sitta europaea
CCCCCTGCACAGCAGGACAGACACTGCCCTGCACAGCAGGGATGGACAGACAGACACCCCCTGCACAGCAGGACAGACAGACAGACACTCCCTGCCCAGCAGGCAGCCCCAGCAGCCGTGCCAGGGCTGCCCAGCCCTGGAGCCCGTGCTGGCACACACACACACTCAGCCTGTGTGCTGCAGCCTGGATCTGCCCCTGTGCAGGGCTGGGGGCTCTGCCACCCCTGGCTGGGACAGGAATCCCAGCACGGGCTGGGCCAGCTCCTCAAGGGCCTCTTTGTTCCAGCCCTGCTCCCCTCTAATTTAATCAAGATGTTTTTGGGATCTGCTGCGGGGCTGTTCCGCATTCCAGCCAACCTTAACGACTTCAGCTTCCAAATATTTGGGGGGATCATGAAGAGGAGAGCTCAGGAATGCTGTCAACATTTTCTGCCCCAGCGAGGTCCTGCCAAGCCTGGCAGGAAGATGGGATGGCTTCAAAACCCACATTCCCTGGAGACCCCGAGGTGCTGTCCCCACAAAGCCAAGGCAGCCAGCCAGGGCTCAATGTGACACACACCAAGAGAAGAGATTTTTATCTGATTTGCTGCCTCAAATTGTGTCAGAGGGTGACAGCTGGAGCTGGAGCCCAAATCTGCTGATTCTGGAACAACATCTCTGCATCTTTTAAAAGTAATAATTAAATTTGCCTAGGTGGAGATTAAACATTAAATATTCCCGTGTGGTTTGTCTCACTGCTGGGGTGAGGATGCCAGGAGGGGAGCAGGGATGCAGCACAGAGCCAGCTCTGCACCTCACTGAGCTTCACTCATGGCATTTGCACATTTACAAATTTATACCATGACGGGAAAATATTTTTACAAACACCCAGGGTTTTAACCATCCCATTTCTGACATGTGCTGGCTCTTCCACGTGTGGGCTGCTTTAAGATTTGCCATATTCTGGTAGCAGAGCAGCAAGAGCCACAGTGGAGCTGTAAAGTAGGTCATGACAGACCCCTTCAGAGAATTAATAATTCCTCTTCCTTGATTACTGTCAGGCTTTTAACAACTCAGTGTGGATTTTCCACTGCAGTGCACCAGCTGATAAACTGGGGGTTTCTCCCCCCATCAAAGGTGCTAAACAGGAGGAGTACAAATCCTCAGGTTGGGTTTCTTGACTCCAAACGGGGTTTTCTCCCCATAAATATCCTCAATTAAGTGGATCCAGCAGGGAAAAGTCCTGGGAGCAGCCCAGGGAACATCCCAGCTAAAATCAGAGCAGAAAATGTGTTTTAAACCCAGCAGGTGCTGAGCTGGTACCTGGCCCAGCTCGAGGCACAGCCTGTCCTGAGGCCCCTCTGCCCACAGAATAAATCTGCTTTTCTGCACATGAACATTTGCCAGTCACTTCACAATTTCCTTGTGTAAAAATCTGTCAAACTGAAAAAAAAAAAAAATCAGTTTGTTCAGACACTGCTCGAAGTGAGGCTTCCACAGCCTGTTCTTTTAAAAAAAGGTAATTTTCTTTTTTTTCCCCCTTCAATTTGAACAAGATTATCAGGCTGATTCTAGAAAAATTTCAAAGAGACAACACAGAAAAAGTGATTAAAGAGACCAAATTAAAGAGACTGCTGCTCAAAGGTCTATACATGTATAAATAATCCCAAGGGATCCCACTCAAAAGATACATCTGGAGGCAAGAAAACCTGATAACCATGCAAGAACCAGGCAGGTTGTTCCATGCAGAGAAATGAAGGGTCACATTAAATAGAGAGGGTGACAGGGGGAGAGAGGGATAAGGGGAAATCAAAGCAGGGATCAGCTCAAATAGAAGAATATATTGGGGGGGAAAAAATACATATATAAATATAAAACCAGAGAGGGTGACAGGGGGAGAGAGGGAAAAGGGGAAATCAAAGCAAGGATCAGCTCAAACAGAAGAATATTTTGGGGAGGAAAATATATCTATATAAGTATAAAAACACACACAGATACAGAACTGTAGAAAAAAAAAATAAATAAAGGTGCTGTGCTGAAGGAGGACAAGCAGGAGAAATCAAAGGGAGCTGGAGGAATGAAGAGGAGCAGACATCAAAGCAGGATGATCTTGCAGGAGAGGGAGAGGTGAGCAGAACAGCAACGCTGGTGGCACCAGGGCTGGGAACTCAGGCCAGCCCCAAACCATTAACTCTGCCCAGACAGGAACACATCACCTCTTCCCCAAGGTGAACAAAACATGCTTTCAGTTAGAAACTGAGAATTTTCCTAAAATCCAACCTACATCTGCCTTGGTGCAGTTTAAGGCTGCGTGCTCTGGTTCTGTCAGTGCTCAAAAATCTCCTTTTGTTCCCTGCCTGTGCCCCCAGCTCGAATCCATGCTGCAGGAAAACAGCCCCAGGAAAAAGGATCTGACAGCTCAGGATGTGCCCTCAGCAGTTGAGGATCTCTGTGCACCATCCTCTCCACATTTCATGGCATCTTCTGCAATTCTGCCCAAATTTAAGTTGGTAGGTTGCCCATCAACAGCTACAGCAAGGCAGCCTGGCTTTGCCAGCAACTTGTCCCTGTTTTTAACCCAGAAAAAAAAGTTTAAAAGGTGGCAAAGATCCCGCTTGCCTAAAGGTCAGGGATCCTCTCAGTGCAGCTTTGGGGATATTTTACACTGAGAGGGGTTTATAGAAGGGTAATATTGCTTTAAATCCACGGCCTGCCAAGCTGATTTGCAGTATTTTAATCACCCAGCTCATCTGTTTTCCAGCCTGCAGTACCTTTTGTACCGACTCAAGCTGCTCCTTGCAGCTCAGGAAGGGAAGAGACTCAAGTGAAAAAGCACAAGTGGGTCCACGTCAGCCAAACTCCTCCATTTATCAGCTGCCACCAGATAACAGAGGATGCAATTTTTGGTTTTAACCACCCAGCACAAGTGGAGCTGTAATCAAACACCTGATCTGGCCTCCAGCCAAGCTGGCAGCCCTGGCAAACAGCCAAAGTAGTTGGGATTTAGCAACAAGTGCCTTTTGTTTGCACAAATTACTGGGGAGTTTGCCCTTGGCCTGTGAGAAACAAATCAGGGATGGGATTTTGCTGTTGACTGGTTATTTATTTGGTTTTATTCTAGTCCTGCCACCCAAAATAAAGCACAAACACGGGTTTGCCCTGCTGTATAAGGGGCTGAAAATAAAGCTGCCATTTCCAGCCAAACTGGGATAATATCAATTTCCAAGTAATGCCTTGCCAAGGCTTTTTCCAGGCCACCTTGCTCCAGCACAGCCCTTGTTGAAATTCAACAGGGAGATTACTCCTCCTTTGGAGGGATTAGAGGAATTGAAGAGTAACTGCCATTCAATAATCCCGTGTAAGTATCTAATCAACCATAATGTAATTACCAGAAAGTTTTAAAAGGTCAGAAAGGCCTCCTTGAAAAGGAGAAGATTCCTCCTCTGCTCGGGCAATGACTTAGAAAAAAAAAAAAAGAAGTACAAGAGAAACAGAATGTAAAAGTGGAATGTATTTTTCATCCTCCATTAAAACCTCAAGGAACAGGCAGGAGAGAAGCAGCAGCAGAGATTTTGTTCTGCCAGAGAAAGCACACTCACAGCACCCTGCTCTCCAGGTAGCACACAGCAAGGTGCTGCTCCTCCAAGTGCATCCTGACATCAAACTCCACAGCACTGAGCACTGCTCATTTTCCAACAGCCCAAACAAACTGCTCCTGACAGGGATTTTTCACACTCCAAAGCAACAGACAGAAAATAAGAACTATCTGAACAATCCCTCCCTTCTGCAGGCCTGGCAAGAGCAGGAGGGACTCCCCAAGCCCAGCACAGGGGGCACAGCAATAAATGGCTTTTCAAGGTGCAGACCTGCAATGATGCCAGCACGTGGAGCAGCAGATGCTGCAGCCCTTGGGAAATCTCTGCAGGGACCAGGCATCCCCCCTGAACAGCCCCTCCAAAGCCTCAGATCAGGTTTCTTCAACTGCAGGAACAGATTCCTAACAGCAAAACCCTCCCAAGCTGTCCCACCTTCCTTCCCAGGTGGAAATCAAGGGGACAAAAGAGACCTCAGCTGCATTTTCTCCTTTTCCCAGGTAAGGACAATACAGCCTTTTATCATCTAGCATAGCAGGAATTCTCCCTAATTTTTCTTTGAACAGCAATTTCTCCGTGGCAGATAAAATTCTGTCTTTAAAGAGTTGTTCTTGACTAATGTTCAGAGTTGAAGAACTGGCAGGTTTCTGCTTATTTAATTAAATTTTCAACATCCATACAAAACTGTGGAGCAGGCTAAGGGGAGAAAAACACAGCCTTAATTTAGAGCAACAAACCTCAACTGGCCACATGGGGGAAAATGCCTGAAAAAATGCAAAGGTAAGTCAAGCCCAAAGAGGAAAAAATCCCCCAATAAGTGGATCCACCACAGTACCAGCTGGATTGGTGTTTCAGAAGAAGCAGGGTGAAGCCCAGAGCTCTGAGTTACCTTCTTGAAGAGGCGTCCTGAGTCCTCGCTGACCTGCACGAAGCGTGGGATGATGTTGTTGAGATAAATGTCACTGAGGGTGGTGTGGTCCCTGCTCTCCCTCTTCACCTGGTTGAGCAGCAGGTTCCAGCAGTTCACAGGTGACAGCACGTTCTGATCCTTCCTGCAGGGACACAAAACAGGAACGACTGCTCAGGACCCCCCCAGGACCCTGCAGCTGCACCTGCAGCTGATGGGGTGCCTGGGATGCTGAGGGGCAGAGGAGACACAAAACACACCCTCAGTTCCATTTCCCTACATTCTCATCAGCTTTTGTCCCCCAACAAACAGATCCTGTCAATGCAGGCTGCAGTGTGCCAAGTGCAGGCTTTAATTTTTCCCTTTGAATCCAGGATTTGGTGCATAAATCAGAGCCTGAGGGAGGGTGATGGCTCCAGTGTCTGACAGGAGGTTTCACAGTCCTGTCTCAAGCAGTTGGGTCTTAACCACAATAAAAAGGATTTCAAGCACCCAGTGAGCCAAACAGCATCTGCATAGGAAAGAAAATGCTGTTTTTGCTGTGTCTCCTGTGCACAGCCCATTATGTGCAGGTTTCTCTACCTGTCCCCAGCCACAGGCAGCAGCACTCCTAAAAGCAGTTTGATTTTCTCAGCTTTGAACTTTCCCCACCTTCTTTCAGCTGAAGCACCCAGCAAATGAGCAGCACAAAGGGCAGCAGGGGAGAGGAGAAGAAATGCAGTTTGTTTTGATTAACATTTCATTTACTGGAAGGAAGGAGTTGTCTCTCAGGGCAGCATTTCAGCCCAGGTGAAAGCTGGGGGCTCCCAGAGGAACCTTAACATTTTCTGCATTTTCTTCTCTGCAGCTGTTTACCACTCATTTACAGCACAATAATATTTATCTAGAAAAGAGTAAAAGCTGTGGTGCAAAGCCAGAGCTCTCCCTGATTCTTATACAGGACTCTATTGGATTTCTTTCCTCCTAAAAGAAATGCAGTTTAATTTCCATTGAAAGGGAATATTCTGCACTTGAAAGGACAGCAATCTCTGCTGTAAGAAACATTGGGAAAATGGGAAAACTGAGCTGGGGCAGAGCTTCATTACCCTCCTCACGACACCAGCAGTTGGATTTGTGCTGCAATAGAGATAATTTTAGACAAGGAGTTTCAGAACAGCTGATCTTGATTCTTTTCTTTAAAAAAAAATAAATTGGAAAGCTCAGGACTGACTGCAGCTTCTGATCCAGACTGCTTCACCCACTGACTCCAACTCTGCCCTCCAAAGCTGGCAGAGCTACAAGTGAAAATTACCCAGCTACCACGAAGAGTTTGGGAATGAAACATAGGAACAAAAACTCCTCAGACTCTCCACCAGCTGACCAAAATCCTGCCTCAAAACCTCTCAGAGCCCCATTGCTGCTCCACCACCACCAGGAGCAGCCTGAGAGGAGCTGGGAGCCACCAGCACCAGCTACAAGGATCCAGGGGAAGGAGCAGGAGCAGCAGGAGAGCCCTGATTCCCTAAGGATAGGGAGCAGGAGAGCCCTGATTCCCTTAGGACAGGCAGCAGAGCCCTGACACCCCAAGGAAGGGGAGTGGGAGAGCCCTGAATCCCTAAGAAAGCTGATCAGGAGAGCCCTGATTCCCTAAGGAAGGGGAGCAGGAGATCCCTGATTCCCCAAGGAATGGGATCAGCACATCCCTGATTCCCTAAGGAATGGGATCAGCACATCCCTGATGCCCCAAGGAAAGGCAGCAGGAGCAGCAGGAGTTAATTCACAACCCCCAGCTGCCCCAGCCAGGGCAGCCCTGGCTCTTCCCAGGCAGCAAATAGCAGGAATTCCAGGGGCAGGAATTCCAGGGGCAGGCTGCTGGTGGCTGCTGGCGCCGCCTGGGTTGTTGACACACTCCCTGTGGTCACACATGAAAGGACATCCTGCAGGAAAAACCACCCCAAAGCCCACACACTCCCGGGATTGTCACCTTCGGGATGCTCCAGCCACATTCTCATTTTAAATCCCTTTAATTTCTTGCTGTCTCTTGGTGTCAATCACCCTTTCAGTGCCTTGCTGCAAACTTGCTTTTGCACAGATCCAGCTTTTCCACAGCAAGGAAGGGAGGCAAAAACCTCTCCTTAATTACTTGCTAGTGATGACTTTCCCAGCAAAAAGCAGATATTCGGGGCAGAAATGAAACAGAAAAGGAAAGAGGTGCTTCAAACCTCCCAAGCATCCTTTAGAACTCCACACACATCAACTCTTGGAGCACCTCTGGAACTGCAGCTTCTCCTGGGGTGGGACATGGGAGCAATTCTCCCAACAGGGAGCAGGAGTTGCACAACTGCTCACAGCAGAACCTCCCCAGGAGCAGATGGCAGGGAGCAAACCGTGACTGCCATTAACCCTTTCAACCCTCAGAGGCACTCTGCTCCCAGCTCCAAGGCAGAGCAGGGGTGCAAAAGGGAAGGGAAACATCCCCAGGGACTGGGAGAAGCACCCCGAGCTCCATCCCCACACGTTCTGCAGAGTGACAGAGTCCCCTCCACCCTGGAGAGGCCAAACTGATGAGACCAACCCAAAAACTTTAGGATGTGAATATGAATTCTTCCCAAAGTGCTGGTGCCTTCACACTGACAACAACTTCTGGACTCAAACTCCCCCATGAGCAGGAGGAGGAGGATGCCAAGATCCAGGTTTATTCCAAGCACTGTTTCTCCTGCTGTAAAGATGGTGTGGTGATAGTGAGTGTGGGGAGTTTATTTAGGTTAGCCTAAATTACAGCAGATCACAGCAATGGGGGCTGCCTGGGAGCAGGAAGAGGAAGCTGTGCACAGATTTTTTAGGGAACCACAAATGATGAAGCCCTGTGGTTTCTCGGGTCTTATCTTGATCAGGTCCTGCACAACTTCCACTTCAAAGGTTTCATCTGGGTCCCAAACAGATCATAAGGGAAGATTGAGTCTCAAGTATCTTAATTAAATTACTCATTCATCCAAGGGACTGGCAGACAATCCAGGATTGATCTGTCCAAGGCAGGCAGGGCAGAGTGACAGACGCCAGCCACGCTGAGCTGGGCAGTGCAGGGAAATGGGAGAAAAGTCACCTTACAAAACAGACTCAAGCAAAAAAATAACCAGGGACTAAATAAATAATAAATTAAAAATTTTTTAAAACCCTAAAACCACACCCACAAACAGGAATAGCAACTCTGTGTTTCCACAAGGAGCACAAGATGAAGGAATGAATCAGACGAAAATGAAAATATTGCTGGAGAGAAAGGACCTGTCCAGCCTGGCCTTGGACACTGCCAGGCATGGGGCAGCCACAGCTCCTCTGGGCACCCTAATTCCTAATTCCTCACAGGGAGGAATTCCTTCCCAAAATCTCACCTGAGTTCCCCTCTCAGTGTGAACCCATCACTCCTGCTCCTGTGCAAGGGATGTCCCATGGCAACAGAAAACTTCCCTGACCATCCCTGCTGCGAAGGAGGGGTTCAGAACAACACCTGAAGTCTCCTGTGCCACCTCCTGATCTCCCCAGAATATTCAGATTTTCCCAAAGAGGCTTTCCCAAAGCTGGTGCATCCCAGGACAGTCAACTCTGCCAACCCTGGGAGCTGGAGCTGGGCCAAGTGTGAGAGCAGAGATTTCAGTGTTCCTCTAAATACTCCTGCAACCCCCTCTGAATTTTGCCCTCTGCAGTGTGCTCTGGCAAGAGAGGCCACAATCACAGCAATGGGGTGGAAGACTGGCATCACTGAGAGGATGAAAACCAGCACAAAAATCCTCCCTGAGGTTTTGCATCCATTTCTGCTGCTCATGTATCCCTGGCTCTGGGTGTTCACAGAATCACTGAATGTTTAATGCTCACCAAAACCTTCCAAAAGGGGTTATTTGGCAGGCTCAGAATAAAATGTGAAGGACTCAGTTTCAGCAAAAAGAACCACAAAAATAGCCAATGACACTGTTTACTATTATTAATAATAATAATAATGTGAGGCCCGTGTGACCCAAATGCTTCTGTCAATTCATCCCTGCTTTACAGAAATCAGTTTACTTTTAGGAAAATTAAAGCTGAACTTCTCTGCAAGCTGCTCATTCAAATCCACATTTGATTTTCCCTGACACAGCTCGGTGTTAACTGCAAATTTTGAGAATTACAAGCATGGACATCCATGCTGCTCCCTGCCCTTCTCTTCCAAAAGATTCCAGTTATGAACATCTGTTGTTTACAAGTGCTCAGCCTGAAGGTTGCCAGACTTACTCTGCATCTTCTACTTGGAGGCAAAGGCTGCCAGAAAGCCATCTGAATTTCATGCTGGGATATCCTGGACATTCAGCTCTCCAGCTGACAATTGCTACTCAGGATCCTGCTTCCAAAGATTATCTTGATTTAAAATATGGCCTTAAAATAGCGTTGTCTTCTTTTTTTTTTTTTTCTCCCTTTTTTCTTTTTCCATTTTCTCCCTCAGAAGCGATCACTCAAGATTTGCCATGGTTTTCATATTGTTGCCTGATGATTTGAATAGGCAAATGCCTCCAGGACAAAAATCACATGAAACAGGAGACTGAAGGCTGGGGTTGGAGGTCCCAGGGTCTGAGTGCAGTGGGACAGAGCCTCTTCTGGGGGCTGGAAGTCACACCCAGCCCTGCAGCCTGCAGGGACCCCCAGAGCCAAGAGCCACCTGTGAGATGGATGCTCTGATTTACACCTCAGGTACCAAAGCTGGGACAAACAAGCTCCTGTAGCAACCACAGTGCCAAGACTTGGGCTTTGAAAGGGTATCAGCAGGTGCTCAGGAATATACACAAAATATACACCAAATATTGTGTATGACTATTCCCTTTAATAGCCTCATTGAAAAAAAAAACATTTTTAAAAGAGAAGAGGCACAGTGAGGTCCAACAGCCACGGCAGAGCAGTGAAAAGCAAGCAAAAGCTGGGCTGTCTCCAAGTGCCATCAACTCCTGTGTCACCCTGGCTAAATCAATCTGTTCCCCTTCTTCAGAGGCATCAGATGAGGATAACACACACCTACCCCTGCAAATCATTTTAAGATGCTCCAGTCAAGCTTCAAACCGAGCAGTGCAGGGCATCCCTTCAGCCCAGAGCCACCTCCAGCTCCAAACCCTTGTGGAAAATTCTCCTGCAAGGAAAGGCTGAGAGAGCTGGGTTTGCTCAGGCTCAGAGCTGGGTTTGGGGACACTGGAGAAGCTTTGGGGTGACCTAACTGGGCACAGTTAGCTCCTGGGCACAGTTAAGCTCCTGAAGGAGCTGATGGAAGATGGAGAGAGATGATTTACCAGGGGCTGGAAGGACAGGACAGGAGGAATGGCTTCAAACTGACAGAGGGCAGGTTTAAAAGGGATATTGGGAAGAAATTCTTGCTTTCTGTGAAAATTGGCACAAGTTGCTCAGAGAAGCTGTGGCTGTCTCATCCCTGGGCTTGGGGCAACCTGGGATAGTGGAAAGGGTCCCTTCCAACTCAAACCATTCTGTGACTCAGTGCAAACGTGGCCACCTGATCAACTCTGAGACAGCCACATCTAAGGAAAACAAACCTCACTAGGCTTTGGGAAGCCTGCACCTCCCACTCTGCTCTCCCCACTCCAATTCCAGGGGTCTCGTGCCCTGGAGAGCATTCCCTTGAACACCCAGAGTGGGAGCAATCCCACAAGAGCTGCAGAGCAGGAAAGCACAGGCAAATTACAGGGTGGCTGCCTGACAGATTTCCTCCCAGCCCGTGTGTCAGGAGATCTAAAAACGGGATGGGGAGCAGGCAGGGAATGATACAGCACCATCTGACATAATCACTGGGTTCTGGGCAGAGCAGGCTATTATGGGGTATTTATAGGGTCACAGGCAGGCAATTACAGAGCAGGCTCCTCTCCCAGACGTGTAATCCCGAGGAGCAGGGAGCTGATTGAGCCTTTGAGCAAATGGGGGCTCCCAGTGGGATCCCAGCTTCTGCACACGAGCTGAGCCATGATACTCACAGACAGCCAGCAGGTGGGACAATGGGAATTGATTCCCTGTGGCATTCTGGCACTCTCCTGGCTGGCACAGCCAGCACACAAATGGCCAACCAAGAGCTGCGTGGCCAGCCTGACCTTTGCCACTGCTGAGCAGCACTGCCCACACACCCAACAGCTTCAGAGTTTGGGTTATTCTTGTCTTATTCCAAATTAATTTGTGTATTTAGGACTCAGACCGTGCAGGGATACCGTATTCCAAGAGCAAGGTGTTTTTCTGGCAGGAGCAATCTGCTGCTGAAGAAAGGGAAGTCAGGAGCCCGAGCAGCACCAGCTCTCTCCCTGCAAATCCAGCAGGATTCTGTTCAGCTCTGGTCAAAACTTCCACATTATAGATTCTATCTAAATCCCCAAGCAGAAAGTAAGTTCACTGCAACTTTCCCCAGCTGAATACAAAAGTGTTTCTGATGGGTTGTTTCGTATCATGTAATATAAAGAAAATCACCTCAATTTTCACCAGAAATAACAACAAAACCCAACTGAGAACAGCGATCATGCTGCAGAGGAAAATTGTAATTCCAGACATCATCCCTTTAGTGCCATCTTAAAAGCACCTACAGGATGTGCACAGTTTATAGTTGTAACAACACTTTCATTCTAAAGGAAAAGAAAAAATCCTTCAGCCTCTGACAGGTCCATGGATATGCAGAATAACACTTCCCCAGTCTGTCAAACAGAGAGCGCAGCACAACGTGGGCTCCAAACGAGACCTGAAGTGAGTGACATCAAAGCTGTGCAGGCAGGAAACTAAAATGGTGCCTCCTTAATGGCTTCCACAAAGGGAGCTGCTGCTGCTGGGAACGGGAAGCTGCTGTGTCCCCACATCCCTGCAAACACAGCAACAGCACAACACAAACACAGGGAGAACGTCCCGACCCAAACAATGCGAAAAGTGATGCTGCTCTCTGGGCGGGGGCAGGCCCAGATGGATCCTCTCAGCCCAAAATGTCCAAAGCAGAAATGATTCAGATCCCCAGGCTGCTGCTGCTCCCTGTTTTCCCCAGCTGCTGCCCTGACAACACAGCCCAACAAGGCTGAGCTCTGCCCAGGCGGGAGCGCCGCGCTGGGCTCACGCGGCCGTGCCACACAGCCCCCTCCTCACCCACAACCCCTCCTGCAGCCCCCTCCCCTCCTGGGAACAGCACCCCAGGAGGAGCAGGAGGATGTGAACCCATGAAACCCATGTGCATCAGTCACCCCAACTCAGAGAAGTGGGGAAGAACCAACACCCAGCAACAAGCCCAGCAGCAGGGCCAGACCCGCTGGGAGGTGATGTGTGGAGCAGGAGAGTCAGAGATTGTCAGTAAGGACATGTTGAGATTTTAATTGAGTCCCACCAGCTCGGTATCCAGGGATTCCCCCACCCACAGTGGCACAGCTCTCTCTGGAAGTGCTACTGGCCTTATTTCCCTGCTGTTTGAAGTGATAGTAGCAGAGCTGCAACACAACTCCCACACAGGGAGTGTGTGGGATCCCAAAACCAGAGAACTGACAGCAGGGAACAGATTGGGAACAGCTTCCCTTCAGAAAACCAAAGGCAGTGACACTGAAGGAAATCCTGGCTTTGTCCATCAAATCTGGCACACAGCTTTGCCCACCTTTCCCAAGAAAACGACTCCTTTTGCACACTGCAGTTCTTACATCCCATTTCCTATTAACAACACACAACCTACCAGGAATTACTGCCATGAATGAGCACCCAGATTCAGGGAATGGCTTCTGTGTCCAACACAAACCTGGGGAACATTTGGCTCTGGAATTCAGAGCAGTGCTGGTGCCAACATTCACTCTAACAACTCTCTGCTCCATTCCTGTCCTTGCAATCAAATCTACAGCAGGGGGAAAAAACAGGCAGAAACAAAAGGCAAATACTCTACTTGAATTGCTGGTCTTTGGTGCTCCTAGTTTTAGCCAGGAATCTCTCAGCCAACTTCTCCAAATTCCTGGAGTAATCCATCTCAATCTCTGCCTTCTTGCGGAAGAAATCCTGCAAGTCCTGCAGTAACTGGACCCGAAGCTCACACTGCTGGTCAAGGCATTTCAGCTGCTCTACCAACTGGGCACGGATCTCTGCAACAAACAAAAGCACTGCAGATTAAACACAACCCCATCACAGAAAAACACCAGCACAATTCTGCAGCAAAACATGGTTCAAAAATGTGTTTGCTCGTTAGTGTCAGCCAGGCTCCCTTGTGGTGATTAACTCTATCTGCAGGAAATCCAGCCCAAGCCCTGCAGGCTGGGGCACAGCAGAGCTTTGTTGCTGAAAAGTGCATCAGTTACAAGTGTCAAGTGCATTTTTGGCATGGGGAATGAGTGGTCACTGCCTAAAAATGTACTGAATCCGAGTCTGGAAAAAGGGCTGAGTGCTGCAATCCCCCACGTCAGCTCAGCTAATGGCTTCAGGGAATTTCTATCAAATTCCTCTGCAAACTGCTCCTGATGCAGAAACAAGGCATTGCACATTCTGGGGCACTCCCCCAAAGGCACCAAATTCAGATTATTCAGTTTGTTCCTTGAGTCTCCAGCTGTGCAGCTCATTAGAAAGCAAGCCATGAAAGAGATGAAGAAACCCCTCTGGAGAGCCAACACCAGAGCACTTCCCATTAGGGAATCATCTCCAGGAAGGCTCCTTTTCCTTTTAAAATATCTGCAAGTAACATAACTCCAGCTAAGGACTCCACAAAGCACACAGATATAGGTGTTAATATCCTGATTAATTATTAATGTATATTCATAATAACCACAGCATAATTATTATGGATGTCTCCATGTTAACACAATATTTTATAACCAGTTTTCAAGCATTTTACAAACATGAAAGCGTCTCCCATTAGCCCCACGCTCTCCTTATCCCATTGATCCTGAATTTGAGGGACAGAACAGTAAAATGACTCACTCATGGTCAAACAGGGCAAGAAAACACAGCAGAAGTGTGTCAGTCCCAGCCTAAAAATGCAGAAATGTCCAGTGATGCAGCCAGCACAAGCTATTTGGCTTTTACACAGGCAATAAACTCGACATGAAATCAATAAAATACGTCCTTTCATCTAAAGGTCTTTGAGCAGTGAAGCTGTACAAGTTTGCCATGGCCTGGCTGCTCCTTCCAAAGCTTTTCCAAGATGGGTTATTCCAGGCTGAACCCAGAACCAGCAATAAAATTTCAGGTTTCACAGCTTTCCTCACACCTCCACACAGCGACTGCAGGCGCCCACAGCTCCATCACCACAAGGCAAGGCGGGGAGGGAGCATTTCCTAAATCCAATTTTTATTTTTTTTAGAAATCAACGACTTCACCGCTGATTCCTGAAATACGGAAAATCACAGAGAGCAGCTTGGCTCCTCTCTGAGTTTGTCCCTTTGCCCAGGGAAAAACAAACCAAACATCTGGCCCTCCAGGGTTTCTTTCCTGCCATGCACTCCCAGGATCAGCTGCCTCGGATCGTGCTCACAGCTGCGGGAACCCTTTTAGGGAATCCGGGATTCGCCGTGAACAAAACCCCGCATCTTTATTTTAGGGACTCCAAAACCCAAACCACATGTAGGAAAACACGGCTCCCAGTCAGGCTTGCCAAAAAGAAAAGAAGAAAAAAAAAAATAATCTGTACAAATGTGGGGTTTTCAAGCTTGAAGATGACCTTGATTAGCGCTGCTGAATTTGGTCGTTCCAAACTTCTCAGCCTGTGGCACCCAGGGGCTTCTGCTGCAAGGAGGAAATACAGCCAGCAAGGCTGTTGAAAGGGAGGAGTCAACACTGTAATGTGGGGGCAAAGCTGGTCAGGTTTATTTTTTTCCCCAAGAGACAATCTTAAAACCCAGAAAACCAGAAACACAGCCACAGGCAGACACATCAACCTGAGCTGTCCGTGCACTTCTGAACCCAAAACCACTCCAGCTCTGCCCTCTCCCCGGGCTCAGGGATGCCCCAGCTCAGGTGGGAAGAGTCTGTGGCCACCCCAGGAAGGGCTCAGTGCCCTCAGAGGAGACAAACCCACCAGGAGCCTGACCCTGGATGCTCAGGGAAGCACGAGCCACGCCAGGTGGAATCTGCACGCTGCATTCACTCAGCACTGGAGATCCCTTGGCTTTTGAGCTGCTTTGCCCCATCCCAGCTGCTGTTTCAGGCCTGGCAGGGCCCATGGGCAAAGCTGGGATGCTCACACACATCAGACCTGCCAGCACTTATGTAAAATTTTGCTGCTGGTGCTCAACATGTGCTGCACACACTCGGCTCGAGCCCCAGCCACAAACCCACCCCTGGATTTGCAAGGCTCGGCACGAGTGACAGGTTTAACCAGGGAAATGCAAACCAGACACCCCCATCCCACCTCAGGCTTTGCCATCAAGACTTTTTAAAGCAAAGCAGGGGATAACAGCACCAGAATTGCCAGGGAAGTGGCGTTCCCTTGCTGCAGTCACTCAGTTCTCCTGATCCTTAACCTGACACTCACCTGACATCCAAAAAGGAACATCCTTCAGCACAAAAAGCATTAGAAAGCTCTTCCTCCCTTTGTGTTTTCTCCTCCACCCTTTCCTCACCAAAAGGGACATTCCCCACACAGAAACAACTCTGTGACCTTTGCAGAAGCTACTGGACAAAAGACACTAATTTCAGTAAGTTGAGCAGTCATTGAAAGGGATGCCACAGAGAAAACACCTGAGCAGATCTGGTGTTTTCTGCTGAGCACATTAAGAAAAGAGAGTCAGGATTCAAAGGCAGCAAATTTTGCAGCAAGTCTTCATTTGTGCATTTAGGGATTGCTCATCTGCAGTTTTCTGGAAGTCAGCAACCCTCTTAGCATGGATGAGCAGCAGACACCTTGTCAGAGAAGAGGACTGGGGTAGGGATGGCAAACAGCAGATGCAGGCACATCAGGGTCTGACCACCCAACCCTCCTTGGTGCCTCAACTGATGGATTTTTTAATGAGGGCAACAACCCTCCAATTTGGACGTTCCCCACGATGTTCTCAACTGGAAAACCACCTTCTGGAGCAAAAGTAGAACCTCAAAGCACCACTTCCAAAAAAGCAGCAGCTCTCAAAGCCAAGACGATCAGCAGAGCACGAGAGTTTTAATTAGAAAATCACAAGGCAGCCCGAGCTCTTGGCTCTCGAGGTGGGACACTCCACACACAGCTCCCTCTCTGAACAGCACCAGCAACTCCTCCTGCAGCGTGAAATGCGATATCAGCACTTTTCTTTATAAATACAGCAGTGTTTGGAGGGGGGCAGTGACAGCTGACCGGGCTCCTGCAGGGAACAATGAGCCATTCAGCCCCGGCTTATCGAGGCTGCGCCCAGGCAACCTTGCTCATCTTTCAAACACACACCCCGCCGTCCTCTGCCACTAAATAAAATCAAGAATGCAGGAATTTCCTGAGGCTTACTGCAGTATAAAGTGTCTGCTTGTTTTCCCACTGCTTACACAAGCAGAAGGTATTTTTTTCAGCCCTGCTCCGAGCACATCCCCCGGCGCAGTGCGTGCTCTAACCCGAGGGTCACCGAATTACACGGGACCTTTTCATGTCTCCAGTCACAACAACCACTCCAGGCCTGAATCCACCCCTTCTGCATCTTTTAATCTGCACAGGTTATTAGGTTAACAGCCACTTGAAACACCAAAAAAAAGCCTTGCCCCTTCCTTGCCTTCAGAGCTTGGCAATCCCACCCACTGTGGTGGCTGAAGACAAGGAGCAACCTCCTGGAGACTCTCAGTGGTTCCTGAAGGTGAATAAGCACACGTGGAATTCAAGGTCAAGATGCCAGTGGCACAATTCAGATTAAACACCAGGTATTCTTATTGCAAGCCTTGCCCTGTATTGCTGAATTCTGTCTGTTGTATTTCGAGTTCACGTGGCTGACAGCAATGCAATGCAAACATCCTCAGTGGCCACAGAAAGTTTTCCATCCTCTTCAAACAAATTTATTTGTTTCTGCCACCAGATTGTGAAGTCACCTGGGTCACTGAGGCACAGCCCACTGTATAATCCTGGACAGTTGCATGATTTGACTTTAATCTGTTCTGCAAACACCTTCTCAACATTCCGTGCAGCAGGTCCAGTTCACAGTGAACTCAGAGGGTAAGGAAGGATCTTCTGCCTTCTAGATTTTAGTCCCACTTGCCATTCCCTGCCCAGAGCAGCTGTGGCTGCCCCATCCCTGGAAGTGCTCGAGGCCAGGTTGGATGGAGCTTGGAGCAACCTGGAAGGTGCCCATGCCTATGGCAGGAATGAGATGAGCTTTAAGGTTCCTTCCATCCCAAAGCATTCCATGATCCTCAGCATCCTCAAACTCCACAGCAGGCTTGTGCAGAGCTCCTGGCAAGAATTTGTGTTTTCATCAAACAATTCCACCCAGAGTACACCCACAGTGCCTGGGACTGCGCCTTGCTCTGCTACAGCACCCAACGTCCACCTTCCAAAAAAAGAATTTCTCAAACTTTTTTTAAGGCTTAAGCATCCTACGAAGTTGAAATAGGAACCAAATCTTCTGTACCAACTTGTCCATTCCCCCATAGGTCACACAGTGACCCAAGAAAGGGACCCTAAGCTCCCTGCTCTGAGCAGCATCACATCCCTCCCCAGGAAGGGTTCCAGCTCTTCCCTTGGACAGGCTGGAACTGCTCAGGCTGGATGGCAGCAGGGTGAATCACAGGCTGCCAGCCCAGGGCACCCACAGCAGGCACAAGGAGCTCAGTATCTCACCCATCTCCTGCATCCAGGCCCTGGCTTTCCCAGGCAGTCCCCGCCCCGTCCCGGGTGCCACGCTGGATAAAAGATGACAAGCTTGGGAAAGGAGTGGGATGGCAGCAAAACAGAAGCACCAGGGCCCAGCTCCCGCCCAGCTGGAACAGCAAGGCTCTCACCCACACGGGCCAGCTGCAGAGCCCAGCTCCAAACCCAGCTGTGCCTGCTGCCCCAGCACTGTCCCCATGGCAGGGCACGGGCAGGAGCCAGGGCACAGCCTGGGACAGCAGGAGCCAGCCAGGAAAGGGAGCCCTCCCCAGCACTGGGAACCCTCCCCAGCACTGGGAACCCTCCCCAGCATTGGAAAACCCTTCTCCAGCATTGGGAACCCCTCCCCAGCACTGGAGAACCCTCCCCAGCACTGGAGAACCCTTCCCCAGCACTGGAGAACCCTTCCCCAGCACTGGAGAACCCTCCCCAGCACTGGAGAACCCTCCCCAGCACTGGAGAACCCTTCCCCAGCACTGGGAGGTGGCAGCCAGCACGGGGTGTGTGGCTCAGTTAGCCCTGGCTCAGAAGGAACCACACTAAACTGCTCTCCCAGCCCAACACAAGCTTGGCTTTCAGGCTCCCTGCACCATAGGAAAGGCAAGAAAAGCAAAAATGAATTAAATCTCCACTCAGACAAAGCTGGAGCAGTGATTTTAGATCTGGTGCCTTATCCTTTTCCAATCCCCTTCTCCTGGAAGCTGCCACACTCCCGGGTGCCGAACATCAGAATGAGATGTCCGGGCATCCACCTTTGGAGAGTCCATGGAAGCCAAATTAAAGATTACAGCTGAGTTTAAAGCCAACACTTCATTCAGCTTCCAAAAGCTAAAACCATCCAACACTACAACTTGTGAGTAAAAGCAATAACTGTTTAAATATACAAGTAACTTGCAGAGAATGCGCTGAATCACATATTTTGACATGTTCTTACCACATCACTAAATTATTCACATTTCTCCTGCCATCACATATGAGAGGCTGCACTCCAAGAGTGAAGGACTTGGTACTCCTGACTATTTTTATTGGTACATGATTACAAACAGGGCTGTGACTAATGACAGGCCCAGCCCAGCAACCCCAACGTGGCTGGGAGGTTTAATGACTTAGAAAAGCCTTAATATATTAACAGCCAGAATTCCAGGGAACAAGCTGTGTCACCAGCCAAAAGCTGTTGATCATCTCAGCCTTAAAAATCTCCCTGGTAATCTAAAAGCTCAGCTTTGAAGTGAAAATGATATAAGAGGAGGAAATACAGCCTTTTGTTTAAGAGCAGAGCCAGGAGGGAGACTCAGGTTCACAACCACTGCAAGCCCTGGAAAAGGTAAATATTCTTTCTACAGCCAGATATTCCATTTGAGAAATAATAGCAACGGGTAACACAAACTGACAAGAATCCCTTTGTAGTTATAAATATATAAACAGAGCTGGAGGTGTTGGGAGCTGAAATTCTTCCCAGCAGAGATTGATGAAATGGTTTTGAGGTGCAAGACGAGCGCTGGGAGATTTGCATTAATGAAGTGAAAGCAGAGGACGCCAGACGTGCTTTAAAGCAAAAATTAAGGCTGGTCTCGGTCTCAGGGAAGAACTGAGGACATTCAGCTTTTATTTCCTCACCTACACCCTAATATATGTGCATCACTAATTACCTGGGGCTCCCAGCTCTTCCAGGCACCACACAGGTGATGTCTCCAGCACTGGAAAACTGAAACTTTAAAGAATCCCACTGACCACAGCCAGCCTGGACATTGGTTTTGCCACATCCACACAAAAAAACCCCAAAAAAACCCAAACACACCACTCATCCGATATTCCCAGACTGCAAACTGATGTGAGGCTTCAGACCTGCAAAGCTTTTAAGTAAATGCTCAAAATTCCACAATTAACCATGTTGACAAAGTTGCCAAGGTATTTAATCCATCCAGTATTCAAATGAAATACTTAAGTACTTTTTTCTGTCTAATGAAGGTCCCCTTTGCTATCATCAAAACACAGCCCATGCTGTTGACTTTTGGGGAGGATGTTTAAAACCAGAACCCAGATTAAATTCCCCTGGGCAGGGATTCATGGCCCTAATTCCAACAGCAGAACGTGAGCAACTCCTCCAAACAAGCCTGATAAGGGCAACGTGTTTGAGTACATCAGGTAATAATAACCTATTTTTAGCTTCTACAACTGTTTATTCAAAAGAAATAAAAGTTTATCAATACATTTCAAGTACCCATGTGCAAACAGCAGGAGCGTTGCAGCTCCTCCTCTCCAGGAAGTTTCACAGCTATTTTAGGATTGTCTGTTCTCAGTTAAAGGTTTTCCCCCAACTGACACGGAGCCAAAATTAAAAAAACCTCAGGCAAAGCTTTGCTTATGCTTTCCCAATTTCTGTACGCTGGAAAAAACACCATGGGCAAGTAGTAAAACTACATTTTATCACTGTTCTGCAGCATGGAATTACAGAATAAACAATTTAAAAGTCATTTTGACACATGGACTATTATTGCAATCAAAGACAACTCACACACATACATCCCCCAGTTCGTATTTTCAAGATTCAGAGAATAATTTCAACTTAAAAAACTCTTTGTAGCCTCCTGTAATGAGTGTTGTGTGACCCTGGGAGGCAGGAATTGCTTTGGGCCCACTAAACAACCTGCAATAGTATGTTCACCAAACACCTTTCTCATAGTTACTTCAATGGTTTCCTCTCCTTCAGGGTGACAAAGCCAACACTGCACAGGTGGCCAAAAATTTGGTGAGTATTTTTAATAAAAATGGGGTTTTGCCTGCTTTACTTTCCTTTCTGCTCCTGGCCCAGGGCAAACCAAGCCACCCTGAAGCACCAAACTCAGGTATTTTCCATCACACTCTGCTCACCCAAACCACTCTCTCAGAAAAAAAAAAAGATTCTTCCCCCAAACCCTGCTCTGTTAATCACAAAAAAATAAATGGTGTTATCAGTGCAAGGAGCTGGAGAAATGCTCCCAGCTACTCACAACAACAGGGAGCACAGGCAGCAAGGAGAGAAGCTAAGCATGTGCTGGCCACATTTTCCATCAAATTCCTCCTGATTTCTCACAAAACCAAGGCTGGCTATGTCTAAAATGTAAAAATGTGAAATGTTTCTGGATGCTGGCTGGGAGGGAGGGCAGGAGTGGGGATTTCCAGCAGTGTTGCACAAGGGTCACACTCCAAGGAAGGGATGTTTAACTCCTGCTCCTCCAGCAGCCCCTGGCCCACCCCAACCCCACTCTTTAACACCTTAAACACCACCAAAAAAAATAAAAAATAAAAAATTATGAAGGAATAATAAAAAGTTATCCAGTCTGGGGAAAAGTTCCTGAGCAGGGCTCAATCCTGGGCCAGCCCAGGGAGCATCAGAGGGCAAGAATGAACCCAACTGCCCCAAAAGTGTGGGAATTGCCCAGAAACACCCTGCAGGAAGCAGGGGAAAAATGCATTTGCAAGCCATGAGCTGCCTGGGCGTGGGGAGGGAGGGAGGCAGGGCTCTCCCCTTCAGAGCAGCAGCAGATTTGAATGAAGAATGTGGTGCTGCCCTGCTCACAAAGCACCTCAGGTCCCTTTGCACAGGGAGAGGCTGCACTCAGAAATTGCTGTTTATTCTCAAATAAACCCAGCAGGAAGAGGCAGCCCAGGAGGCAGAAGCTGAGTTAAGATGCTGCTGGCATCTGGGGGGCACCCCAGGGGACAGCTGTGGGCAGGAGCCCCTGATCCAGCTGTGCCAGGGGGGTTTGGGTGGGCACCAGGACCAGGCTGGTGCACAGCCCTGGGTGCCAAAACCCCCAGAAACATTCGGGAGGGATTGCCCCAAATCTCTGGTGCAGAAAGGTGGATTTCAGGGTTAAGAGAAAGAAAAAACCAAAAACAATCTTTTCTTATTTAAAAACAATTCTGGCACGTTTCTCCCAACTCCTGCTTCTGCCAGTTTCTGCTGAGCTTTCCTGGCTTATTTTAGAGTTTCTGTTTGCTGCCCTTCCCCTCCCTGTCCTCCCCTCTGCTCCACAGTGTAGGAGCTGTTTAGTAGCCACAACTCCATCCTAAAACCTCACACGTGTCTTCCTCCTAAGCATTAAGATTTCCTCTGCTGCTGCTGCTTAAAACAAAAGTTAAACCAATGCTCCTTTCGCCTTCCAGAGTTTCTCCTCCAAGTGTTTCAGCTGGGCTGTGTCAAATCTTGACTGGGTTATTTTAACAGTGAAACAAGCCCTAAACTGAAGGGAATTATTCATCAGAAACGTGTAATGTGATCATTATTTCTGGCACTCCCCATATGCTCCCAGTTCACTCCAGGAATCCCCATGGCAGGGCTGCACACTCAGGCACAGCCAGAGGTGAGAATGCAGCATCCACACACACACAGCCCCAGGAAATCCTCCACAGACCCAATTATTTCTCCAGGAAAACAGTCCAGGGATGGATCAAATTCCCCAAACCCAAAACTTTGCTAATTTGATATTATAATTTTTTTATTTTATATATATAATATATAATAAATATATAATACACATTATTATTTATATAATATTGTATATATAATATATAATATATAATATACAATATATATTGACTTCTGTCAAGGGTGCTCAAAGTTTGGATGTGCTAAAGAATCTGGGATGCAAGAACCCAGAAACAACATCAGTATGAAAAATCACTATTTCTTCCCAATTCACAAGACCTGAGAGTTACTCTCTTACTTTGCCTGAAATAACTGTGTGTAACATCAAGTATATTTGTCAAATGAATAAAATTGCCAGAACAAAAGTGGCAATTTACAACTTACATGCCTTAATCTCTTCAATTAAAGCAAACTCCTTTGGTGAATTATGTCAGATATTTAGAGATACAAACAGAATGATTAATGCTGGTGTCTAATTGAATTTCACCTCAGGATTTCTTTGCCTCCCTCTCCTCTCTGGTACCTAACACGTTAACATGAATAAATGATGGAGAAATAAATGAAGAGAGGAACAAAAGGGGACATGTAAACACTTTTCAAGAACAGCACACCAAACTCAATTTCAAAATCCCTTCCAGCAGGCTGCCAAATTCCAGAGCTGATTTAGGCAGCGAGGGGAAAGTCAGACACACATGGGGTTGGTTTTTTAACCACATGGACAATTTCCATCCTTGCTTTGCTTTAAAAAGAACCACCACCAATTTACCTGGAATATTCCTAATGATGCAAAAAAAGAAAAAAATAAAAGAAGGAGAATAGGATGAGGTTTCATTTCAAATCTAGTAAATATAAAAGAGTGAAAATAACCTTGGGTTAGTCTCCCCACTCCAGAGGCATCCTGCAGGGAAATGCTGGCAATGAAGACCCTGCCCTGCCTGCTCCCACTCAGGTAAACTCACCTGGTCTGTCCCGAGCAGCCCAGCCCGGGGCTGGCCAGCAGCCCATGGGCTTGGCCAGCTGCACCATGCAGGATCTGCTGGGCTCCCCTTCCCTCTGGAGCTGCAGCAACAGCCACTGGCCCAGCATCAGCCAGGTGAGTCAAATATACCTGTGTGTGCCTTGCTGGGCCATTAATTAACCCCCAGCATTCCGGGGGAGTGAGTAATGAGCATCCCTGCAGGCACTTCACAGCTGACTGCAACATCAAAAAGGCTCAGGCTGTTTGCCCAGGGTACCAGTGGACAATGATGACAGAGTCCTTTCCTCCAGAGCAGCCTCTCATTTTCCCCACCAACACCTGCCATTAAAACACCCCATAAAATCAAAGTAATGCCTCTTTCAGCTTCATGATAAATCAGTCTTAACTGTTTGCATAAGAAAGCCAATTGGGGCATTGTTTTAATTCAGATATAACACACCTAAAAGCCAGACAGGAGCCTAATTGAAAACCACAAAACTCATTTATGCTAGAAAAGAATAAAAAAGTGCTCCAGCCTCCCTGTTGCTGCCTGGCTCAGTGTGTTCCATCCAGGAGTTCACACCAGGAACACTCAATGAAAGCAAAGCTATCCCAAGCAGGATTTTCCTATCTAATCCACAGCACTAATTCCTTCAGAGATAAATATTCAGCTGTGTAAGTGCAGCGCTGCTGCCTCAAAAGGAACTCACATTTTACTCCCCAGCACCTCTTGTAAAGGAAGAAATGAATATTTGACAGAGCCTGCAAAGCTCGAATTATGTGAATCATCATTTTTCTATCAGTTCATTGTCAGCTACAGCAACACCCATTAATCAGCACAGCTTAGACCAGAGCAAGAACAAGGAGATGCTTATTTTTCACAAGCCTTTGTCAGAGAACTGACATTAAAATTCAGGTCCTCCTTTTTCCACACGCATGCACACGTGTGCTTGATCATTTAGAAACCATTTATATTGCTCCAGCATATACAATAAATGACTCAAGGTTCAATAAAAGACTTTACTACGTACACTGCAAGATACACAGGGGTCTGCCCAGTCTTTGCACAGTAGTAACTTCTACAATAAAATTAAAGTCATCACCTGAATTTTTTTCTTTTCTTTTCTGAGCCCAAACAAGTTCCCCTGGGGAAAAAAAAATCACCTGCTTTGTGAAAAAAGCTTTTTCCAAAGAAACTCAGGTGCAACACACCACACAAACTGCAGCCATGAACCAGGTGTCAAAGGGGGAAGCTCCCCGTATTTTACACATATAAATAAAACACAGATTAATTTGAAGCCAGAGTATGAGACAGATGCAGGAATTAATCTGGATCCCACATGGATAACAGAGCCAACCCAGCATCCCCTGAAACCAAGCACCCTGTGCTGCATTTTCCTCTCCTCTGCACAGCTCTAGCTCGACCTGAGCCCTGATTAACTCACTTCATTTCTCACTTGCTTGGTGCCACTGCACCAGCACAGTTCAGTCCCTAGAAAACACCACTAGGAAAAAAAATAAAGTTTAAATTTCACAGAATCCCCAGGCTGGCAGAGCCTGAGTCTCCTCACCCAGAGCCACAGCCAGGCTGGTTTAAAACACACCCAGGGATGGAGACTCCATCCAGCCACAGCAGCCCAGCAATTTATTCACTCTTTCTGTGCAAAACTCCTCCCTGCTATCCAGCCTAAATTTCCCTTGGATTACATCTGGATTATCTCTATATTGGACTATACAGAGTTATACATACTGAAATATATATATTATAAAATACTGGTTTGGGTTGGAAGGGCCCTTAAAGCCCATCTTGCTGCTGGGCAGAACTTTCCCTACTCAGGTTTAAATTGAGATTTCCCAGAGCCCCTGGGGCAGGAGGAAAGGCCAGCACACACAGCCCTGCTGCAGGGGGGAATTATTTACAGTAAAGGATTTGGAGCCCCAGCCACGTGGCAGAGGAGCCAGGCAGGGACAAACCCAGCCAAAATCAACAGGGACAGGAGTGAAGGCTCCTGGGCAGAGTTTGGGTTGGTTCAGGGAGCAGGGACTGCAAGCAACACACCCAGAGCGAGCAGCAGAAATGGCAGGAGGCTCTGCAGAGAGAACCAGCACACTGCAGTCTAAGTCTCCTAAGTTTCCTGAAGTTTCTGAGTTTCTAAATTCAATTTTTTTGTAATAGTTTTGTAAAAAAAAACCTTGTTCTCACAAGATTTAATGTAAACACTACTGGTGTTTTTATCACGAATTTAGTATTTTTAATTCTTTTCTGGAAAACAAACTTTGTGTCTTTCAGTTTTAACCAATAAAATAGTAAGTTCTAACACTCTTCCAACCAATAAGAATAACCTATTCAAAAAAATATATATAAAAATCTATGATTTAAATAAAAAATTTAGGATCAAATCATTTTCTAAACAAAATATTTGTGACCTTTGTTACTTGCCAAAACAACAGCCCAGTGCCACTGCAAAGTCAGGGGCAGCTCAGTGAGGGAAATTTCTCCATCTTCCTTGGAAAAAAAACACTGGGGTTCATAAAGGAAACATCCTGCAGAGATCCAACCAACCCTGGAACATCCACATTGCTCAGCCTCCTTAATACACCAAAAATAATGGAGCATTTTGTTTGGGTTTAGGGGTTTTGTTGGAAATATCTTTACTTAGCAAAAGCCTGTATCAGGAAAGTCTACAAATATTATCTTAATACTGAACACACAACTAAATGGTGTAGTAAAACCTCCATTGATAAAGTTACACGTGTAACTCTCAATAAAACTTATTTAATTTTGATTTATATGCTGACAACATGGCAGATAACTCAGGAAATGCAGTTATTGGCACGGCTGAATTATGAATTATCAATACATGACATTTCATTAGCTCTTATTGCTCGTTGGGTGTGTAAATCATTGATGCCATTAAGCTGTGAGTGACATTTGTAAATCCTCATGGTGGTGGACCTTTACTGGGGAGAGACACTGCTGTGGAGAGCCAGGCCAGATGGATTTGTTATCACCATTTAAAATCCAACACTTTCACAGGAACATCAGAATAACTTACAGAGGGAAATGAGCAGTGAAAGCTTCAGCTGCTCTGCTCCTATTTTTGTTTTTTCAAAGCCTGAGTGGTAAATTTCCCATTAACATGAGAGATCTGTCTTTTCACTCCTCTAAAGCCAGAAACTCTCCCAAGAAAAGGAGTAACCTTATCAAAGCAAGCCACTGCACCTTCCAGTCTGACTCACACTGAGACCATCTGGACAAAACATTCAGACAAGAGCTTTTAAAAAAAGCCCCAACATCTTGAAACAAATTGCCAGACAGGATTACACAAAATGATCTGTCGAACGTGGTAGAGACGGCCAGAAAAACCTTTAAAAGCAGACAGAGGGGAGGAAACGTGGATCCTTCTGGGATCCACTTATGGCTTATCTTTCCACCCTGCAGCTTTTCCAGCTGGAAAACCCAAGAGCTGCCCGAGCACTGGGGGTCCCAGGCAGCCTGGAGTGTGCAGAGACACCAGAGCTGCTCCTGTCCCCCTGCTGCTGGTCCCAGTTCCACCAGCAATCCCCCAGCATCGTGCCTGGGCTCCCTCCCACCAGCCAGAAAGAAAAAACTTCTCACATCTGGCTATTCCTGCTTCTACCTCAGCAATGGCTCCAGCTATTAAATAACCCCCCCAAATCTTGGACTTGATTATCCAGGGTAGTTTTGATCCTTTATCTGCCAAAGCAGACACGCTGATGCAGCCAAGGCACTGGATCCAGCTCGTTGCACATTTGCCTTTCCCATTAAGGAGCCCAGAGGTCATTTGCCAAAGGACACACAGATAAAGCAGACGAACTTTCCACTACTCCCCGACAGCTTAATTACTACCCAGAATCTGGAGCAAGCCATGACAACTTTGCATTCGTTTCCACATTTCATTTTTATGACACTCCAACATCTGCAGAGGATGCTGTAATTAAAAAGGAATAAAATTATGCTTAAAAGAAACACCAGCAAACCCTGGACACAGTCATTTGCCTGAAGAACTCGGATCACACAGCAAGTGCAGATGCTCTGCAGCAAGACAGAGTCAGTGTGCAAGCTTTAAAGTCCTGAATCACACAGCCAGGGGAGACTAAAATGAATTTTAAGAACCCCCCTGCGTCTGACAGCTGCTGATGTCACACTTGGCTGTCCCACAGCGTGGCTGGGAGCTGCTCTGTGCTGCACTGGGAATTAATGGGATAAGCAGAAGGCATCCATCCCTGCAGCACTGCTGCATCCCAGGAACCCAGCCTGCCAGCCAGAGGGGGAAACCTCCCCAGAACAGGATTTGAATCTCCTGAAGTGCAGCTCAGAAAGCGCTGCATGGCAAGGAAGTCAAGCCAATCAATCCGAGGACAGCTTGATCCTCTCCAGTTCCCCACCTCAGCCCAACTTGAACAGCTTCATTTTTAGGCACAGTGACACTGAGCAGCCTGGCAGATGATGGGCAGAAGGGCTGAGCTCACACACACAGCTCCACGCTCGCAGCTCGCATCGGCCACAGCGCAAAGCAATGCAAATTCTCTTCCTCAAAACTCCAGAGGCTGCAGAGGAAGGAGCCGAGGTGCCTGGTGACAGCAGCTGCTTCCCCTGTGGTAGCTTCCTTGCAGAGAGCTCTGCCACTAAAAATAAAGTTGGAGGAGAAACTACTTCTCTGTCCTTTGTGGAGAGGATTCCAGATCTCGTCCTCCCCTGAGGATGCTGCCCCACGGACACGCTCTGCACCCCACGCACTGATCTGCACTGCAGCACCCACCACCACCCCCATTCACAGCCAGTATCAGCCCGGACTCCCCTTGATTTCACAACACACTCAAAAATAGAACGAACAGAAAATCCTTTCCTCAAGAGCTTTCAGTTCCCTCCTGGCAGAATTGCGTCAGCGGCGGGCGGTAAGGCTGGGGTCTCCTCTCAGGAGCCAACTCCCCTCAAAACCTCCAGAAAACACAACCAGGGAGAGGCCTCCAGTAGGAGGAGATCCTGAAGGCTCCCAGGATTAAAAACACCCCAGCACAATGGCCCCAGCACGCCGCAGCAGCCGCCGCTTTTCGTTCCGGCCATTGTCCGCTAAGAATAGCCCAGAGCGCCACGGCCACATTGTGTGCTCCTGTCCACCTCCCTGCCAGGGCTATTTACAGCCTCAAACAGCTTCTCCTTGGATGTCAGCTCTGCCTGGGTGAGAAAAGAGGTTCACTTTCCTGGTAAAGTTTAAAAATGTTTAATAAAGACAAGAGGAGAAATAATAGAGCAAAGAAACACGGTCGCGAGCGGGTGTCGTGGAACCAAGAGCACCCCGGGGTCTTGGAACCCCCCCTTGTTATCCTGTTCTTCAGGCAGGGATTTCTGCACATTCATTTTTCCAGGAACTGCATAGTCACTCCTTGGGTCTGGTCTTCATGCATGGACTTGTGCATATTCATTTTTCCAGGAATTGCTCTGCATGGTCACTCCTTGGGTCTGTCAAGCACAATCTTACTTTTATTAGGTTATCATCTTTTTGATTTGAGCTTTGGTCCTTTTTTTTCCACAAGTGGTGAATGCTGAGAGTCACTTGGGCCTCTTCTGGAAGTTATCTTATCTATTCAGGCAGCTGAAACACACTGCACCTAAATTCTAACTACAGCAAAGAAAAACCTTATACATCTATTCAGGCAGTAAAAACCTACTAAAAACTATAGAAAAACCATCATGCTTATGACATTAATTCCAACAGCTCCGAAAAGCCAATACTAAAATATGCATTTATAACAGCCTGGGAAGTCTGGGCAGCCTCGAGGTTGTGGATTTTCAAGCACTGCCCACCCGGTGCAGGGTGGAGTTTGTGATCCAAAACAACAAGAGAGGAGAACTGCCTGAGAGCAAACCCCAGGGCAGGTGTGCAGAGCTGCACAGGACCAGCAGCAGGTCCCTGAGGCTCCTCCTTCACAGATCACACAACATTCAGCTTGGGAAATTCCTCCAGGATCACGGGGCTGATGCCCACTGTGCCACCTGCCCAGCAGGAGCTGCCTGATGTGACCTCCAGGCCACCTCCATTTCCAGCCTGGGCAAGGTTCTAAAGACAAGACAAAGGCACAGAGATTGACAGGACAGAGATGCACAGTGAACTTATTCTCTCACAATAAATATATCCCACTTAGGCTGCTCCAAGCATGCCTGCACTGAGCCACAATCCAGTGATTTTCCACTGAATTACCTGAATTTTCCATTGAATTACCTGGCCAGGGGCTGCACAGAACTCATTCAGGTGCACGCTGCTGGGGTTTGAAACAGTGAGGGTCAATTTTCCATTGAGTTTCCTGAATTACCTGGAATTATTAAAACCCCACTGTTCCAGCATCATTCCTACACTGGCACAAACAGGTGCTGCCTGAATCACAAAACCACAGGGCAAGGCAGACACAGAAGCTGAAATCAGCAGCCACTCTGCTTTCCAAGAACAAAACAACACCACCTAACCTCTATCACTTGCAAGGAAATCCAAATATATCCAAAACCACTGGGAATAAATGCCAATGCCCAGGGATGCTGCTCATCTCAGCACGACTTCTTAATTCTTTGTGAGTGACACCCCATTGACAAAAATAAAGCCATGGACTCAGGCTATGTCTATAAACACTAATTGTTATGATTTGTAATTGTCACAGAAATATCAGCCTTTAAAAAAAAAAACAAAAAAACCCCATGTCACTCAAGCCCCAGGAGCCCCATCAGCACCTCAGAGCACATCTGCAAATGCAAGGCAGGATTTCTCCTTCTGTCTGCAGCTGTGCAGAGCCTAAAGCTCCTCCAGGCTCCAGTTTGGGTCCAAAAGGAGCAGAAAAGTGATTCATCCTCCCACTGTGCAGCCAGGCCCCCATCCCTCTGCCAGAGCCCCCCACCTTTGGCAGCCTGGAGCACTCCAGCACCCAGGCAGGAGTCACTCCCAGCACTGGGAACATTTGGTGACATTTCCACTGCTACAAACAGGGAATGAATTTGAATCAGGACCTATAAAAGCTGAAGGTTGAGTCACCCACGCTGAATTCTCGTGCACCAAAACTGGGTTTTGCTTCTTTCCCCCTTTGCTGCATGTGAAGAGTGTATCAAAGAAAACATAATCAAGGAACCTCTTAGCAAGCAAAGGGAAAAAACTGCCTCAAAAATGAACTCACTGATGAATTCTCTTCTACTTGCTGTGTTCATTGGACTTGTGACTTCATCTACAACAACCCTGCCAACAGGAGAAATCTGAAAATAACCTCAACCCAAATCAAAATGACAGCAATTAAGTCACTAACAAGTGGCTGGTGAGTTCAAGCCATGAGCCTGGAGTATTAAATGGCATTTTAAGCCTTTCTAGGGAAGAACCACTGCTTGCTGTTACAACTCTCTGAAGGCTTGAATGGATGGTGACAGAAGTGATGCTCAAAAAGCTGCATCTGGCTGAGCAAGAGAACTCAAACCAACCCAAAAATAAAAACCCCACACCAGCCAGTTAACAGCAGGTGTAGAAAAAATATTAAAACACCCAGTCTGCAGTATTATTCAGAGTAACCACATTATTAACCAGTAATAGAAGCCATCCCCAGTCTCACCACCAGAACAGAACTCCCAGGCTGCAGAAAAGGCTGGGATGAAGAGCCTGACCTCAAACCAAGGAAATGAAATCACCACAGCACCAGGCACCCAGTGAAACTTCAGTCCAGCCTAACCACTGCCAGGGCAAAGCAGATTTCTCTTTGCTCCTGACACACTTCTCCCCTTCCTCCATCACATCTGACTGCCCTGCAGTGCTCTCCTTGTGTGTCCCACTCCTGGATGGCAACAGCAGCCAGGCTTTGGCATCTTCAGCTGGGTTACAGCCTGGGAAAGGGCCAGAGCAGCCTCCTGCCCCTCCTCTCTGGGCTGAACAGGTGGGAGAGCAGCAGGGAGCTCCCAGCACTGAACCCAAGGAGAAGCTCCCTGCAGCACAGGGAATCCTCTGCTCCCCCTGGCACCGACCCCTCTTCCCCCCAGAAATCCATCCCCCACTGCAAGGAGACAGTTTGTTCTGCACGAGCAATCAGCCCACAAACAGCTTGCTGTGCTTGCTCTACCCCTCAAAAAACACGTTTCACATTCACAGACTTCCTCCTGTATAAATTAAAAAGTTCCCCAAGGCTCAGCGAGGGCTGGCTCCAGCCTAAGGGCTCCTCCCAGCTGTGGGGACACAGCCCCAGGGCAGGAGGTGGCAAACTGAGCATCCTCCACATCCTCACCTGGCCCCTCTTCTTGGCAGCTTGAATCATTCCAAGATTTTAAAATATCAGCTCGACATCCAGGACTGGCAAACCAGTATCTCTGCCAGCACTGAAGTTCACACAAGCCTTGCACTCCTAAAAATAAAACTTAGAGAAAACAGCCATTCAAAGTCAATCCCAGTGGAGCAAAAAGAACTTTGGGAGAATCACGAAAAAAAAACCTGGGGCTTAAAAATAGCAAACCTGATTGTTTGTGTTGGGAGATTTCAGGGGAGTGTTGATTCCCTCCTTAATCCCAAAACAGTGAGAACCAGAGTGAGGAAAAAAGGGAAGGGAGAAAGGACTCAAAGGAAGGGATAACTGCAGACACATTTCAGCTTCCTGACAATCTCATTGCAGACTGTGCAGAGTTCTGACTCACTCCTGGAGTTGGTTTGGATCTTCTTTGCAGTGAAGTTTTATTTGAGGGCTGAGCTGCATCCCCCTCTCCCTGATCCAGGGAGCAGCCTTGGCTGGACTGACACCTCACTCAACATCCCCCTGGGATTTGTCCTTCTGTCCCCTCCAAAAACACAAAGAGGAATTAAAAAGAATAAATAAAAAATCACAAAGTAAAAGCCCTGTGCAGTTATCTCCTCTGTCCAAGTAATTTTCTTGAAAAGAAGAGGCACATCCTGTGCAGCCACGCAGGCTGCACTGCCAGACAAAAAACAAGAGAGAGAAAAGTTCAGTGTGTGTTTCAAGATGTGTAACTGAATCCCCCAAATCTCACCAGGGACCTTGATTTAGGTCATTTCGAGTAACTCACTACCATTTAATCTCCTCACCTACTTTCAGGCTGCTTGGAACACAATGGCTGAGCAGGATGTGCTGAAAGCCCCAATTCAGGGACCCAGGGAACACAGACTGCCAAAAAAAAACCAGGATCAAGGGCAGGAGGATCCCTGTCCTCAGCCAAGGCACAAACCAGCTCCCCCAAAGCTCTGCCACCTGAAACAAAGGCTGGTTTCAACTGGATGCTCTTCCAATGATCATAAATAACCCTGTCAAAATGACAATGGATTTAATTTTAAAGAAAGAAAAATAATTTTTTATTGCATGCACGTTGTAATCCACATGCAGTTATACCCATGAGTAATTTGATTATTTAGCTTCAAGGTAGGTGAGAAATAATGTTTATAACGTTTAAAATGGGCTGCAGGAAGTTTCAGATTCAGAATTCTCCAAGACAAAAGACAACCCTGGCTTTTGGGTTTATTTGGGATCAGAGATGCAAGAGTTCTCAATTATAATTTTTATATATGATGTATAAACTCCCTCATTTACACTGCGAGGCAAGGGAGGCCAAAATCTATGCAGAGATAAGATGTTAAGTGAAATTTAGATATAAACCTCAAGAAATCTGTGATACAGCTGAAGAGCTCTTCAGTGAACTGAAAAGAACTTTGTGTTTGGGCTACTTCAAACAAACCCAGATAAATGAATACTTCATACCCTGGCTGATAAAAACACAAACCCAAAGTGCTTTCCTCCCTCTGATAAAACCCACTCTGCAAGAGAAATGAGGACTTGTGCTCCAAAAAAAAGTGAATTGTCAGCAGGTTTTGGTGTTGTTGCCATAAGCAGGAGCAGTGACACTTCAGGGACATCTTTGCTTTATTAAAAAATCAGCTTTTAGAGAGGCACACGACAAGAAGCAATGAAAAAAAGCAGGTGGGAAGGAAAAGGAACCTGTTCTCCTTGTACTACTCAGAGCTGGATTTGTTCTTCCTAAGGTTGTCAAAGCCTCAAAGCTGTTCTGCAAACACAGCACAACCTCCCCACAAGACAGCCCAGGCAGGGCTGGCTGCATGCTGATGGCTTTCATTAAAGAAATAAATAAAAAAAATAAAAATCTACCTCCTCTTCCCATCCCCTGCACGCCCCTTTCCCTGCAGGATCTCCTCCTTGCAAGGAGAGCCATGGATCTTTTGGGACTGATAACAAATTAATAAAGTAAAATTAAAAAAAATAAAATTAAAAAAAATAATAAATTGGTAACAGCAAATGAGCAGCACTTTCCTCCCAAGCACAGCAGCTGGTGGAGCTGCCCTGGGTTGGGGAGAGGGTGGGGTGCAATGGGAATGATTTGCATGAAGCCTGATCCCAAAACCACTGCAAAGGATGTGAGGGAGCTGGAAAAGGCAACAGAGCTGGGAGAAAATTACAGCTGCTCCTCCAGCTCCCAGCCAGTGTTTAGTGGGGAGTTCACAAGCTGCAGATGCTCAGCTCTGGAGGAACCTCCAGCAGCACAAAAACTTCAATTCTCACCCCTCCAATATGGGATACTGGATATGTGGAATTTCCTAAACTTCCATAAACAACATCCATTCTCATCCCTCCACACTGGATATTGGATATTGCAGAACTTCCCAAACCTACATAAAAAACATCCATTCTCATCCCTACAAATGGGATATTGTGGAATTTCCAAACCTCCATAAGCAACATCGATTCTTGTCCCTCCAATATGGGATACTGGACATTGTGGAATTTCCCAAACCTCCATTAAACACATCCATTCTCATCCCTCCACACTGGATATTGGATATTGCAGAACTTCCCAAACCTACATAAAAAAGAAACAGAATCATCACAGCAACAATGATATCCCAGGAAGGTGGGAGAGCCACATGGGTTTGTCCTGTCCCTCCCCAAAATGCTGATGGAGCCTTGGATCCAGTTCTGAGCCTCTCACTTCAGGAAGGACAAGAAAAATCCAGGAGTCAGGAGCAGCCAAGCAGTGAATGGATAAATCACAGCATGACTGCCCAGCTGTTTACCAGAAAACAGCTTGGAGTTCCAGAACAAAATAAAACAAAAAGCCCCAACAAAACCAAACCAAAACACTTCCTTTGCTGCCAAAAGCTGTCAGTGCTTTCAAACACAAAAGAAAGGGATTTTCTACCTGTAGGGATTTTCCAGAGGGGCCAGTGCCAGAATTTTTTCCCCATTTAAATCTGAAACCAAACTACCTGAATTTCCATGGGCAGGTTTGGTGGGGAGCGATTTCAGCCAAGATTTTCAGGGAGAAAGTGTGAAAAGTGGAAATTAATGGATGCCAGGAGTCCTTCCCAGCTATATTCTATGAAATTCTCTGTGATGGGGGAAATAATTTGAAACAGAGCCTAAATTAAGATTAATTCCTTAAGTATGAAGACAATGGTTGTAAATGTGTTTGGCATTAGGCAGCTGGCCTAAATAAAAGGACTTCTCTTCTTATTTTGTGCAAATTAATTTATCATTACAGTCAGAAATTAATCATATAATGGAAGGTAACACCAGCATATGGATTGATAAAAGTTCAAACCAACCTCAGAGCAAACAGAGGCAATCTGGATGGCATAAGGAGGGAGAAAAGGCAACTCAGGAACCACCAACAGAGAGGAAATAAAATCAACACTGGAGGGGTCCCAGAGCTGCTTCCAAGGGGTGAGTCCTGGGTTTATCCAACAACCCTGTTCAGCACAGCAGAAATCTCTGCCAACACAAGTTCCCTGCTAGGGCACCTCACATTTGGTACAGACAGAATTTTGCCTTGCAAATAACCAGAAACCAACAGTGTCCCAGCTCAGAGGAACCTGGCAGAGCTCAGGTTATTTAAGCCTCTCCCAGCCTGTCTGTGGGTGATGTCCAGCCTCCCTTTTTCCCTTTTTTATTTTTATTTCTACAGCACAACTCATAAGCACTGAGAAAAAGGAAGAAAAAAAAAAAAAAAGAAACAGAACAAGGAGTATCCAGAGTTTTTAGACATTGAGCTCCAGGGGGAAAACACCAGAGCACAATTTCATTTCATTCATAGCAAGCTGAGTTTCCATCCAAACATCATCAGGGCACCCTGTGACCTCTGTAGTGCTGCATTTCCCTCTCCCTTTTCCAGCTGCACACTTTAAAATCCTCCACTGGCAAAGCCCTGGGCTCCTGCCTCAGCCTCTCCTGCAGCTCTGGGCTCCTCCTGAGCAGCTGGACACACACAGGCACTGGGGTCACTGGGATTTTTTAAAGGGGGCACTGGGATGGAGCCTCCTCCTCCTTCCCCAGATGGAGAAAAGGCAGAGGAGCCAGGAAGGGTGACATCCATGAAAGAGGCCAAGGCAAAGCAGGCTCCTTTCCAAAACCACTTCACAGGCACGCTCATTTATTAAATTTCTGAGTGACTGCTTATCAAACACTGGGGAAAAACCTCCCAGGGCTGCTCAGGGATCTGCACCCCCACACTCTGCCTCGTCACTGCCACCCATTCATTCATCCCTGCACAGATCAACCAAAATTGAGACTTTTTTTCCCCCCCCCTCACAGCAACAATGTCTGCTTCTCATTGATGTGCTTTTCTGCCCTCAGATTTTCCTCAGATGCATTTCAGGCTCCTCAAAACACACTGGTGATAATTTGCTTTATGGGGCCACAGGTCTGAATTTACATTTGCCAACAATCAAAATAATATACAGATAAATAAATGAATAGCTAAATAGAACTTTGCCAGAGGATTTGCCCAATTCTCCAGCCAGGAAAGCAGCCCTGCCAGAGGGAAGGGATGTCAGCATCTTGGCACATCCAAACAATTCCCTGATTCTGCTTTACAGGCACCTGATACAGCATCCCAGGAAGGTGGGAGAGCATCAAACTCCATTTCCACTCCTGGCTGGTAATTCCCAGTGCCATGCACTGCCTGGGCAGGAGCTGGGATTTCCCAGGAAAACACTCAGGACAGCCTCCCCCAGCCCTTCCCAGAGGAACTGGGGGGCAGAAGCAGAACTGGCACACACCAGCAGCCCTGCCCAGGTGGAGGAATTACACCTGGTGCATGAGTGGAAGCTTCTTGCATACAGAAACCTATCCCAAAAAATTCCCCATATTTTAGCACAAACAGTGCTGACGAAATATGTGAACAACTCCCTATTTTTGTTTTTCCTAGAAGCAGCAGAATCACATAAAATGTGTTTTGGTCCCACACACACTCAGGAGCAAGAGCCCTGCTCCGGTGTGAAATTGCATAAAGACAAGGATGTTGTGGAATTCCCCAATTTTCCCACCTAAATTCACAATTTTAGAGCATGCCCTGCAGTGGGACTGGCCCAAGACACACTCAGGGACTCATTCCCAAGCAGCAACTGCTGTTATTTTAAGTATTTTCAATTTGCAAGCACTCCCCATCTATAAATTGCATCGTCCCATGGTTTCCTCCCTGCAGGAAAACCAATGACAGCAGTACAAAAACAAACCAAAAATCCTTCCCTATTTGCAAGAAGCTCTTCCTGAAAAGTCCTGTGATTTAAGAAAAAAAAAACAAAAACCAACCCAAACCCATCGTCAGATGTAGCAGGACCAAGCTGTGGCAGGTCAGGGCTGGAGATGGAAACACAAAGCCCTAAGAATTTCTGCCCCACATTTAGCAACACCTTCAGAGAAGCTGTGATTAACTCTCAACTCAAAGCAAAACAACTGGAGAAGATTTGGAGTTTAACAACAGCAAACAGTCACTTTGATGGTAAAAAAATTACAATGATTTAAATGGTTCCAGTCCATTTACAGCATCTACTTGGAAAAACACCATTTTTATTCCTCATTTTACATCCATGCAGTTCTGAGTTTAAACACATGGTTCAATGGCACTATCCAGGGATTTCTCAGAAATAGAAATCTGTTGATTTGATTTTTTTTTATTTTCTTCCCTGAGAAAAAGACCTGTTTTGTCTGCTGGAGTATTGAAATTTGGGGGGAAAAGGGGAGACAAAGTAGAAATGGAGACTTGGTCTCTACTGATGGAATTACTGCCAGGTCAAGACCCTTTCTCCCATTTTCCTCCACACTTTTTATCCCAGGATAAATCCCATAACTGCATTTGCTTCCAAAGCTCTGACAGCATTCCAAGAGCAGGACACCCGTGATGCTGTAGGAATTCTCAGAGAGAAACCATGAAATCTGTGAAAGTCATCCCAAAAAATGAACTAAATAAAGTTGTGAGTAATGAATATCAACTGTGCATGGCACAGCGAAAGCCATTCAAGGGAACATGTGTTTGAACATACTTTCCATCTCAACAAAAGTTCACATTTTTCACTCTTCATAACGACAGCTGAAAAAAAAAAAGTTGACCAGGCAAAGAGATTCTTCCAAGTAAATCCCTAACATGGCCAAAAAAAAAAAAATCAGTAAGGATTTAAAAAAAGAATAAAAGAGGAGTCCAGCTTTTTAACTGACAGGAAAAGGGAAAGATACTCATTTGTAACCTCACCACGAAAGGAAATCATTTAGAGCTAAGGAAAAATGTCCTGTCCCTTAGCTGGGAGTCAGGGAAAACTGGCTATTACCAGTAAACTTTTTATAGAATCCTACTGGAGTTACACTGGCAATTCCTTCTGCCTTTGGAGGGAACTGCAGCACTAAAGAGCACGGAGTGGTTGGGGCAGCTTTGGGCTGCAAACCTGATGAAACTGCAAAAAATAAAAATAAAAATAAAAATAAAGGGATTTTGGAGGTGGAGAGGAAAGAAGGCAGACTGTGCATTCCTTCCCCTCTTTCCATCCTCATTCATGATCCATTAGCAGGAGCTGGAGACAAAAACACAAACTATTGCTGGAGCATCAGGGCAGTCTCCAACACCCCCTTTTTCTGGCACCAAGGCTGCCCCAAAGCCCCGGGGTTTGCATTATCAGAACTGCAGAAAACCAGATGATTCCCCAGCAACTCCAGAGCCCCCAGCTTGGAGCAAGTCACTGCTGCAAACAAATGGAATCACTTACAGGCACAGAGCCCTGATTAACTGCAAAAACCCCTTAAAAGGTAGTTTTACATCTTAAATGGGAACGTTAATCCGACGCGTGCAGAGGAGAAATATCAGAATTCAGGGTTATTTCACTCCACCACACCAGGGTGAGTGGCTGAAAAGTCTCTTTACAGGGTTTATTAAAAACTCTGGGAAATTCTGCACCACCCAAGTGCGTGGTGACCAAGCTGGTGACCTGAGCAGGTGATGGACACCAAGAGGAATCAACATTTGTGGGTAACATCAACACCACTGAGAAATCCCAAAGTGCACATTCAGCTTCAGTCATTTCAGCTCATTGACTTCAAAATCTGAAGACTGTTCTGTTAAAAAAAAAAACCAAAAAAAAACAAACCCTGCAACCATGAAGGAAATGCTGATTTTTGGTTCGGATCACCACCAAAATCATCACATTCCCCTTCCAGCCCCCAAATCCCAGCTGCTGACCCTGTCCCAGGTACTTTTGCAATCTTACACACCCAGAAGGGCTGGACCAGGTGGGAGAGTTCACCAGGATTCAGAACTGCCGAGCATCCCTCTGGAAGATGGACCATACAAATGAGATTTCCACACAGCATTTAAGGCAAAAAATCGCAATCAGCCCCAACACACTCTCAGATGCTCAACACAGAGAGGGAGAAGGGACTTATCCGAATTTTATCAGCCATTTTGGGAAGGCTTTTAGATATTTCAGGTTGCCTGAAGTTGTTCTTCTCAGGAATCTTCCCTTAGCAAAGACAAACTCAGCTCAGCAACCACGCAGCCACCCCTGGGCTCTGCCTGCTCTGCTGTAAATTACCTCATCCATTTGTCATATTTTTAGCACTTTTTGGGCAGGGCTGCAAGATCTGCAAGAGATGCATTTCAACCTCTGCTAGCGACCACTCAAGGACACAAGTGGTTTATGAGCCCTCCTTGCTGTGTAAAAAAATGTCAGTATTAAATTTCTGCAGCTCCAACCATGGAGCTATTTACTGAAGCTTTATACAAACTAATTAAATATAAGGCTCTCGTGGGACACGAGGAGAAAGAAAAGGAGAATTAAGAGATAAATCACTGGCTTTTCTTTCCTCAGCAAGTGTACACTCCAATTTAATATATTAAACCCAAAAACACCCTGACAGTGCTTGCTCGGGCACAGAGAGGCAGCACCCCAATCTCACATGGAACACGCTGCACGGCATAAATTAATTATCTCTGCCTCACCACAACTTGCACAAAGGAATTGGGAGAGACAATCCAGACAAGGGGATGAGCTTGAGATATCAAAGGCTCCACATGGAGCCCAGGGAACCTCACTCTGCAGCTTCACAGGGCAGGGAGCAAAGCAGCCTCTCCCCCCCTCTGCCCACCCTGGCAGGAGAATTCCCACTGCTGGACATGGACCCACGCTGGAGTTCCCCCAAAAAGAGGGGACACCCCAAGGAGTGCCCTCTGCAAGAGTTCCATGCCCATGGAACCAACAGAGAGAGGCTTGAGGGCAGCACAGGTTGGGGGACACTGAGGTCCAGCACCTCTGTGGGTGAATTCCCTTCTGCAGAAGAGTTTGGAGCTGAACCTCCAGATCTTGGAGACCCTGGGCTCGCTGGGCATTGCAGCACATCCTCTGGTGGTCACTCAGAGGGTCAGCCCCTCTGTGTCCAGCCTGGCCCCAGCCACAGGGGGAACCAGCAGGGAACCCCTCATTCCCAAACCGTGACTTTGGGTAAAAACATCTCCAGCTTCAGGAATTCATTTCATTCAAATGCTTCTCTCCCCACACATGCAAACCACGGGAAGAGCCAAGTGCAGCCCAAAAGAGGCAGAGAAATGGCTGTTGGGAGGTGACAAACCCCTAAAGCTCGTGGTTATGGGAGAAAAGAAAGTTTCACTGCTGCACAGCCCATCCCTGGCAGTGCCCCAGGCCAGGCTGGACAGGGCTGGGAGCAGCCTGGGATGGTGGAAGGTGTCCCTGCCCACGAGAGCAGCTTTAAGGTCCTTCCCAACCCAAACCATTCCTTGATCCTCTGCCCTGCTGCCCCTCTTTCCACAAAAAACACCGAGCTCATTCAGCAGCAGAAAATCAAAAATTTTGCCTCGCGATGATCTATTAATCAAGCCATTCTTTAAATGGTTTCTGATTAACCACTTAAGGCTATTAAATTTTTAAACAAAGCTCCATCATTCCATTAGCAATCATTTAAAGTGCTTAAGGAGGTGTTTGTGGATTAAGGGTTTTAAAGGAAGCCTCTAAACACGGCTCCCAGCGCAGAGCCAGCACGGAGCAAAGCACAAAAACGCCAAAAGTTCCCAAATGCCAGCAAAAAATATCTGAGTCTTCTGACCAGAGGAGCAGATGCCACCTCAGAATTCGTGTGGCACGCCAGCACGTGATTCATCTCATCCCCACAGGCACTGCTCCACTTCCCAGCTCAGGGAAAGCATTCCAGAGAGTCAACCCCAGTCCCACACTGGTCAGGGCACCAAAAATCCTGTCTGTAAGAGCCCTGGGATGAGGCAGCACCACCCCACTGGTGGAGCTCAGTGGATTTAGCACCACCTCACCTCACTGTGCTGGAGAGAGCTGCACATCCCTGCAAGGAGAGCTGAGATTCCCCAGGGAAGCAGAGCAGAGGGATGTGCCATGGAAAGCAAGGCTGGTGGTGGCTCCAAAGGAGCAAAGCCTCCCCCCAGAGCTGGCACCTAAAGGCAGGGAGACAAGGATCCCCCCTGCCAAAGCAGCCCCCCAAAGGTCAGTGCTGGGTGGGAAAGGGAAGCTTCCCTGTGAAATAAATGAGGTTTTGTGTCCTGTGCATTTCTGAGGGGTCTGGTCCAGCAGCACCTCCTTGGCAGCAGCATCTCCATCTCCCTGCAGATGGGAGAGGGACCAGGGGCAGGAGGAGCATCCCCAGGAGAACAACTTGCTGCCCTCACCACTAATCCAGGAAGGAAAACCCCTTCTCCCAGCTCCTCCTGGCCCCTCAACTGCTTCCACCTCCTTAACCTCCTGGTCTAAGAGAGCAACGCTCTACAAGGCCAAAAAAGCAAAAATAAAACAAAAAAAAATCCATATGCCACTCCTGCAACCCACACATTTCCAGGTTAACTGACAGCCCCAGAGATGAGCTGAGTTCTGGCAGGACCAGGGAAGGCTCCTTCCCATTTTCCTCCTCTCCAGTGTGGAAAGGCAGGGAAGGATTTGTAATTCATGCAGGAGCTGAGAGGTGAGAGGATGCACTCTGCTAATTCTAAAGCCTCATTTCCCTGCTATTCCCAAATATTGTGACTGCCAGCTCGGATCCATCACGCACATTTTGATGGGGTAAATAATGAAAGAACCTACAAGCCTCTAATTTTACACTGACTGCAATTCCCAGTTCCAAAGACAGCTCGAAAACAGGAATAGAAACTACACCAGCAAAAGAGAAACACACCCTTCTCCATTTCTAACTTTAAGAACCTTAATATTTTTTTTTAATAAAATCAAAACAAACGCTTAACACAGCTTCCTATTTGCTCAAATAAGCATTTTTCAACGCAAGCACCCAAATTGCTTCTAGGTGCAGGGCACTGGGGTCAGGGCACAACATGTCTTGTAGGACAACATGTTTTAATGATTTGCAACCAACAAGCAGACCCCCTCCTCCCCAGCAGGAAAAATAACCCAGCACCTAATTGCAAAACAATATCTTAATTGTCAATTTTAATCTAGGTTTCCTGCTCAGATTTAAATCTGGCTTTTTTTTTTCAAATTGCATTGATTTAACTCAATCAACCCTGCCCGAAGGCCATCTTTCCTGCATGCTCTGAGCATACCAAGCAAGTTTGAACCAATTAGATAAATCACTGAATCTCCCAACTTCCTAGCAGCGACGTACCAAGCCATGCACAAGCCCTAATTACTCTTTTAAACACATCTTAGCCCAAAAACTTCGCAAAAATCAGCAGCTCGGGGAGGGGGTTCGCCAACCTTTTATTTTTATTTTATTTTATTTTTAACCTAGGGCACATGATGGCCTGAAACCCAGCCAGGATATCTGCATGGTCATTGCAAAGCCCACTGTTTCAATGTGTTTTATTTCTCCCTGGGAGGATGGCAAGTGAGGCTGCTGCAGGAGTTTTATTCATTTCTCTGTGTGTGTACACCCACACCCACACTGCAGCCTCGAGGTGTTACACTCCAGCAAGGCAAGGGGAAAAAAAAAAAAAAAAAAAAAGCAGGGAATTATTATGGACTCACCCCCAGCAAAATCCTGAATAATGGAAGTTTCTAGCACAAACAGCTTCCCAGGGACCCTCGAGCAGCAGCAGCAGTGGAAATATGCTCCTGTGACACTGCCCAGATTGTTCAAAGATTCCCATGACAGGCAGAGGATTAAAAAGCAATTCCCTGCCTCTCATATTTCACATGCAAAGCCGTCTCTCGGAAGGGCAGGCAGGAAAAGATGGAGCTCCCCGAACTCAGAAATGTGGGGATTCCATTAAAAAAAAAACCCAAAAAACTCAAAAACGGCACCACCAAAGCGGGAGCTGCCCCACGGGCTCGGACACAGCGCTGCAAACCCCAGCCAGCTTTGTATTCCCAAAAAAATCCCCTGCAAATTCCAGGCAATCTGCGAATGATTTCCCTCTTCCCCACCCAAACATCCACTGCGAACTCCTACAACCGCCAGGCAGGCTTGCAATGAAGGGATGCAAATAAAACCATTCCTTACCTTTAACTTGAGTGTCATATTCAGCTATGATCTCCTTATCCTTTTTGAATTTTGCTGGCGACGTCATGTTTTCTTTCCCAAAAAGCTGAATAACCTCGAAAGAGATCCACCAGAACCCGAGCTATAAAGGCAATTTTCGCTCCTGCTCAGCACGATGCCTTTGGCTTTCTGCTCGTCCTTCCCTCCCCCCCCCCGCAAAAAGGGAAAAAAATTTAAAAATCAGTCCATGGAGAGAGGGTGTGAGAGGGAGCACAGCAGCAGGAAAATGCAGATGTTGAGATCAGCGGATGGAAGAGGCAGCAGTTTTGTCTCCCTGCACCAAATCCTCGAGCAGCAGCATCAGCCTGGCGAGATCCTGCAGCCCCAAAGGCTCTTCCTGATCCTCAATAGCACAGCCAGGGAGTGGAAGTCCTTCCGCACATGTTTTGTGTGGGTTTGGTTTGCCCTTTTTTTTTTTATTTTTTTTTTTCCTCTCCTCTTC
>VXBS01004240.1:44201-54760 GCA_013400255.1 Sitta europaea
CGTGGCCGTTGGAGCCGGACCGGGACCGGGACCAGGACCGGGATCAGGATCAGCATCAGGATCAGCACCGGGGCCGGGATCGGACCGGACCGGGATCAGCAGCAACATCAGAACCGGGACCGGGCCGGAACCGGGGCCGGACCGGGATCAGCATCAGAACCGGGACCAGACCGGGACCAAGACCAAGACCAGGACCAGGGCCGGGATCTAGGACCGGGACCAGGATCAGCACCGGGACCGGACCGGACCGGGATCAGCATTAGCATCAGCATCAGCATCAGCACTGGGACCGGACCGGGATCAGCACCAGCATCAGGACCGGGCCGGGACCGGATCAGGATTAGCATCGGGACCGGACTGGGGTCAGACCGGGACGGAACCGGACAGGCCCGGGCCCGGTGCCGCCGCCGCCATGTCCTCCAGCGGCTGCGCCTTCGCGGAGCGCTGCGTGCGGGTGCTGTGCTGCCGGTTCTGCCGGCAGGTGCTGAGCTGGCGGGGCATGCAGGCCGTGCTGCTGGCCGACACCGGCACCGACCTCTTCTCCACCGACGTCCCGCCCTCGGGGTAAGCACCGGGACAAGGGCGGGTCCCACCGGGGGGGTCTCAGCCCCTCGGCACGGCTCCCGGGCCGCTGTCCCCCGGGACAGCCCGGCTCAGCCCATCCCTCCATCTCCCGCCCCGGCAGGGTACCAAAAAGCGAGCGTGTCCCGTGCGGGGCACATCCCAACTCGGATTCCATCCGCCCCGAGGGATGGCACGTCCCGGGGAGGCTCCTCCCGCTGCTTTCCAAGCGAAGATTAGGGTTTGAAATAAAGGCCGGCGAACAGCACAAACCTGATGGGTCACTGCCCCCAGTTGGGCTCAGCGCTGCTTTCCCAGAGCCGGATTTGAATAGCAAGGAAATCAGGTTGTGAAACGCCATGGTAATCAGAGGATGGGTTGGAGAGGAGATAAGGAATCAAAGGTTTGGGTTTAAACACCCCAGCTCTGAGGAATTGTTCTGTTCCTGAGCTGGGGTTTGGCAGCGATGTTCCTCATCAGAGCTCTGCTTTTTGGGGCTGTTTTAAGAGGATTTTTGGTGCTCACACAACGTCACGTGTGCCTCTTGTTGAAGTTTCCATATGAGCAGGGCTGAGAGTCAAAAGGCAAACGGAACCGTGTGGCCCGGGAGGTTTAAACCATCCCGGACCAAGGGCAGCATCCCTCCGTGGTGACCCCCAGCTGGTGATCAGCACAGCTCTGACCGGCTGTGCCTTTCCTTCCAACAGAACCGTGGATTTCATCGGGAGCTGCTACTTCACGGAAACCTGCAAGTGCAAGCTGAAGAACATCGCCTGCTTGAAGTGGTGAGCAGGCAGGGTGTGCCAGCCCCCTGCGCCCTGCTGCCTGGCAGCTGAACCCACAGACTGCCAACTTAATCATTTAATAATGATTAAATAATGTAATGATGCTGCTGGGGAGGAACTCAGCCCACCCAGCCCGGGCTGTTCTGGTGGAAATGTGACAGCATCATCACGGGGCTCAGGCTCCTGCAAGATTCTGTGCCACCTGCCCCGTGAAATTTGTGCCTCAACACTGAGAGATCCCTGTGAATAAGGCCCCAGCAAGCAGCAGTTACTCATATTCTGATTATTGGAACATCCTCTTGGCAGATTGGGCTGTTGGGAGCAGATGGAACGCGCTGTCACTGAAGTTCTTGGAGTTCTTTTATCCTCCTTATTAATGCCTGATATTTAAGGGTGAAAACAACAACTCTCAAATAGCTCTCAGTTCTCTGAGAGAATTCTTTCAGCTCCCTAGTCAAGATTATTTTACCTTTCTTAGCTTTGAGCAACGAAGGGGTTGTGTTTATTATTATTATTATTATTATAATATTTTGGTTTTTAGACAGAAGTAGAGAAACAGAAATATCTCCTCAGAGCAAATGAAAATGGATAAATGGTTATGATGGTTTCAGTCTAGGAGAGTTGATAAGGGTCAGTAATCTGGCCCAGAGCAGCTGTGGCTGCCCCATCCCCACCCCTGAAGTGTCCAAGGCCAGGCTGGAGCAGCCTGGGACAGTGAGAGATGTCCCTGCCCGTGGCAGGGGTGGGGCTGGATGGGATTTCAGGTCCTTCCCAACCCAAACCATTCCACAATTCTCGGTTTCATCACTCCTCCTGTGCACAGTGCTTGGGTACAGGTGGATTTGGGGTGTGAGGAGCTCCTCTGCTGCTTGGGATCACTGGCCTCCCAAAGGAAAACAAACAAAAAAATCCACCAGCATTTGCTGGTATGTAAACTAACCTGGGTTACACAATTTAGGTTACTAAACACTCCTGTGTGTGCCAAAGATCTAAAACTCAGATATTCTGTAACTCCCAACAGATGTTCCCTAAATATTTCAGATACTCGTTTAACCCTGTTCCCTCAGCTCTGGCAAAACACGAGCATTACATAATGGTCTGACACTCTTTAACTGGAGCTGGAAAAAGCCACCAGGCCCCACCTTTTGCCCAGGCTCACCCTTTCCCTTGCCTTTCCAGTGGGAACGTCGTGGGCTACCACGTGATTTGTCCCTGCAAGCCCTGCCTGCTGGCCTGCAACAACGGCCACCTGTGGATGTTCCACAGCCAGGCAGTGCTTGGCACCAACAGGCTCGACCCTTCAGGTGAGGGCACCCTCCCTTTCCCTGAAATCCTAAACCTCCATCCCCTTCAGGTGAGGGCACCCTCCCTTTCCCTGAAATCTTGATCTTCCCTTTCCCTAAAATCCCAATCCCCATCCCCTTCAGGTGAGAGGCACATTTCCCTTCCTAAAATCCCAATCCCCATCCCCTTCAGGTCAAGGGCACCTTCCCTTTCCCTGAAATCCTGATCCAAATCCTCTTCAGGTGAGGGCACCTTCCCTTGCCTAAAATCCTAAACCCCATCCCTTTCAGGTGAGGGGCACTTTGATCTCCTTCCCCTCCTTAAAATCCCAATCCCCATCCCCTTCAGGTGGGGGCACCTTCCCTTTCCCTAAAATCCAAAACCCCATCCCTTTCAGGTCAGGGGCACCTTGATCTCCTTCCCTTTCCCTGAAATCCTGATCCCAATCCTCTTTGGATCAGGGGCACCTTCCCCTTCCTAAAATCCTAACCCCAATCCTCTTCAGGTGAGGGGCACCTTGATCTCCTTCCCTTTCCCTGGAATCCCAATCCCCATCCTCACAAAACATCCCAAAAGCATCTGGAGAGGGAGGCACAAGAAAATCCACAAAACCTCTCAGGGGGAGGCAGCTGGGGGTGAAAATTTCAGTGCAAATCACTCTCAACCTCCCCCTCTGTGGGCACTGTTACTTCAGATTTTTATAACTTTTTGATGTTTGAATTTTTATAGTACACTTTTTTATAGTTTTTTACATAAACAAGTGATTTCTTATGCATTCCTTTCTAATGAAAAGACATTTGATGAACTTCTACTTTAACCAGCGAAATCAGAGAAGTGGTAACCTCATTCTCCAACCCCTAACCATTGTCCAAAATCTATATAAACATCAAAATACCTACATCAAAAAAGAAATAAACACCCCTCTTTGTACTCTGACACTTAACTGGCTGTCACTGTTTCCATATCCTCTGGGCACAAGGAGGATTTTCTGCCCCCAGGTTTAGTTGTGGTGTTTTATGGCTGTCCAGGGGCATCTCTTTTGTTTTTTTGGGTTGCTGGAATTGCAGCTCCTGGAGGGAGGGATGCCAAGGGGCTCCCAGGGTTGGATCCTCAGGAATTCCCTGAAAAAGCACCAGGGAAACTCCCTGCCCCAACCTGTGGCACCTGTGCCACACTCAGGTCACTCAGGAGGGGGTTATCAATAGCTGCCTGCATTGGTTATATAAATATTTCTCTGGGCAGGGATTTATCCTCTGAATTGAGCTGAAAAAAATAAACAGCACACCCAAGGTGGCTTTGGAGGAAGATAGAAAATAGATTTCTTCATCATGGACGTGACTTCCTGGGGTTTGCAGGGATTGTTTTCTCTCAAAATAGATAGTTGTGCAACTGAAAAATAAGGTCACCACCCAAAAATATCTTTTTTTTTTTTTTTTTTTTCTCACCAGGTGTGAATGTCTTGCTCTGGGGCAACCTGCCAGATCTGGAGGAAAGCTCAGAAGGAGACACATCCTGCACCCCTGAGGAGGAGTGCATCAGATAAATCCACCTGCAGGGTCTGCCCTCCACTGTGGCCTGCCTGTTTGATTTGGATTTATTTCATTTCACCTGGTGACCCATCAGAGCTTAAACAACAGGAAAAAAACCCAGGAAATCCGGGGAAAAATATCCAAAAAAAGGAATTTTTCTTGCTCTTTCCCTGGACTCCTGAATCTGCCTGGTCCCTGAGCAGAGACACCTCAAAAATGCAAACACAAAGTGCATTTACTGAGCTCTGTTTTGCTTTTTATTCTTAACCCTCTGCAGCTGATAATCCTTCTTTTCTTCTCCCCTAAAGCACTTTTCACAGAGCAAAACCTCTCAGCTGCTTTCAATTCCAAAAAAATAAAAAAAAAATTTAAAAAATGAAATCCCTCCAGCAATAATCAGCCAGGTCAGGGGAGTTCTGGGGGAGCTCAGAAGTGGCTCAAGGTTTTGCTGCTCTGGCTCTGATCTCCTGCACCCAGGATGCTCCTAAATGTGCCCTGGGGAGCCTCTTAGAGCCTTCCCACCTTTAGTTTCAAAACTTTCAGGATTCTGTCTCCTCAGAGATCAACTTGGTGTTTTTTCTTCCCCAAAAAATCTAAATTCTGCAGTTCCTTGGTAGAACTTCAAGGCTACGCTGGAGTTTTTCTTCAGGGCTGCAATAAAACCCATCCACTTTCATATATATATGTATTTTCCACTCTCCAAAACAAAACTCAGTCATGAAATCGAGTATTTTTAGAGGAAAAAAAAAATCAAATTAAATGTTTGGTGTTCATGCCTAATTTTCCATCCTGAGGTGCACACACAATGTGGTTCCTGTAGGTAATGAAATCAAAGCTCATCTTCTGAGCTGTTAACAAACCATGATGTTTAATTTCTGTTTAACTGTAAATTAACTAATTACTGTCCCCTTCAGCTACTCACCTGAAGGCCACCAATAAAAAATTCCAGATAAAATCAGAGAACAGAGGACACTTTTAAATTTGATTGATGCTGAATAAATCTCTGTAGCCTCTTGTGATACTTCAAAGGGGTGCAATGAAGACAGACCTGAATTATCTCAGTATTTTTACTCATTATCTATTTCTTAATGAATGGTACTACCTCTTCTGCACTGTTTCAATGTGTCTCATTTTTAGATTGGTGTATATTTGTCCGTGTGTGTCTCATTTGGAATTCCTGTCTTGTGTCTGCCCAGGAAATAAAAGCTTTGGACTCTGGAGTTTCAGGGCTGTCATAAATATGGATGTGTAATGATATCAGATAATCAAAACAATGAAATAGCATCCTGGATTAAAAGAGTAGAATAATTAGGGTTTTGGTATTATGAATTTGTTTTAGACAACCCAAAAATAAAATCACTCGAGGCTGACAAACCCACCAGTTCTCAGTTAACCCTTCCATAACCCAACATCCCAATTTTTGCCAGGTTTCTGGGATCACTACAGCATCAAGCTGCCAAGGTGACACCTCAATTTTATTTTTTTTTCCCCAGCAGAATTCATGAGCTAAAAATAAATCTGATTGTTTTTGCATGAGCCCCACGACAGCTCAAACCTAAATGTGCCTGTTGCCTCCCCTGTGGTTTGTGACCTTCCCCTCTGAGCCAGCAGGGAGGCAGAGGAGGAATTCCTCCCCATCAAGCCCATAATTCTGATTTTGCCCCCCATCTGCACACACAGAACTGGAAGTTCTGCCATGAACAGGCCTGTGCAATTAGAGCAGTTCACCCCATCAGCTGGAAATTAAGAGTGAGGCAGCTTTGAAGGAGCTCAGCCCTTCCCTGCTGACAGTAAAGGAGTTGTGGGTGTTATACACAAAGTATGCAAAGATCCCCTGGTGCCCCAGCTGTCAGGAATGTCACCAAGGTAATCAATCATGGCCAGGGCTGCTCCTTTCTGGCTGAAATTTCAAAAAGGAACTGACTGAGCAGTTGGTGCTAAAGCCACAGCAGCTCATTCCCAAAGTTGGGGGCTGAGTCTCCAAGGATCACCAGGGCTATGGACACATTTAACCCCAAACTGCCTCAAAACCAGGTCAGTATTTCCAGAAACGCTCCCAGAGCTGTGTTGGGAGCAAACAGCTCCACTCTGCTTTGTTTTCTCCCTGGTTTTTGGCTCCTCAGAGGGGTCAGTGCTGAGGCACAGCCCTGGGACCTGCAACCCCTCTGCCATTAACACAGCAGGCAGGTGATGGAGACATCCAGGGTGGATTTTCCAGCAGGGCTCCCTGGCACATCCCTGCTCCAGGAGGAGCTGGGCAGGGGCTGCTCCTTGTGGCCAGCACTTCCCAGGGGAGCTGGGGCTGAGCTTGGCTGTGCAGCCCCTGAGCCACAGGCTGACCACCAAGAACAGCATCCTCAGAGCTGTCCTGTGCTCCTCAGGGCACAGAGCAATCAGAGAGTCTCTAATCAGATGTGGGTTTGTTTAGGAGGGACAGAACACCAGGCAAAAGGTCCCAAATTTTGGACTCCAAGTCCAAACAGAGCTGGAGCCCATCCCTCCTGCCCTGGGCTCCTGGGCCACCCCAGACCTCAGCCCAGAAGATTTTTGCATCTTGTGCAACCCAGACTTGTGGGTTCAGGGTGACAGCCTTGTTTGGATGGAAACACTCGGAGCTGGGATGCCAAAATGCTCACCAGCTTCAGTTTGATTTTTGAGTCACAGGGAGCTGTGGGGTCTCTCAGCCATTCTCCTCCCTGCAGTGCACACACTCAGCTGGAGGGGTGAGGGAAATTCAGAGCAAGGCAGTGACAAATTGAAACCCCTCCATATTAAATAAGGCTTACTGAGAGAAAAAAGCCCATTTAAATCTTCCTTATTCCTAAAGCCTCATCACAACCTCACATTCATCCCAGATTTCTTTACAATGACAAAGGGCCAGGAATTCAAAGTGGGGAGGGAAAACCCCAAAAATCCAAGAGGGAACAAAGCTGGTCAAAGAGAAGCCAACCCAAATCTTCAGTGCTGCTGTCACCTGGGCAGCCCCATGGCTCAGGGTGATGCCACCTGGGGATGAGCCTGGAGCATCCCCAGCTTCTGCAGCCCCAGAGAGAGCCAGGCTGGGGAGAAAAAACCCTGACCCCCTGCATTTCTCAGCCTGCACTTCTCTCCTGGAGGGAAGTGCTAATTAAAACTGAGACAGCCTCGCTGCTCTGGGACTGGGATCCCTCCCTGCTGGGCCGTGGCAGGAGCTGATGAGTTCATCCCTCCCCAGCATATGGCCAGCTTTGGGAGGGGAAATTTCCACTAAACCAGGAGATGACACCAGAAATGCAGGGGTTCTGGGGCACTCACCTCGATTTCCCCAAGGAAAAGCTGGTCCTGGTTCTGCTGGGCATGTCCTGGCACAAAGGCATTAACAATAAAAGTTAAATTTTAGAAAGATTCACCTGATTTTGCCTCATCATCTGTGCTGCTCTCAGAGCCAACCAGCAACAGACTGGGCAGGCAGCAGAGGGGTTTTAGGACCAAGGCACGAGGGGACAAAGCTCCCAATCCATTTGTCTGCACCTTTAGGGGGTTTCACCAGGGCTGTTCCTTCACCACCAATTTATTTCATGTTAAAAAGCACAGATTTCGTTCTGAGGCCAGCCAGGAATGACAGGAAGGAGTCTGCTCTGAGATTCCTGCTGTGCCTGCAGGATGCTCCCAGAGAGCTGGCAAGGCAAGAGCCAGGAGCTCGTGTGCCACAGGGATGTGAGCAGTGCCAGCCCTCCCTGGCCACGTCAAAAACAGCAGAAAAAACACCCAGAGTCAGCCTAGGAGGGATCCACTCCCAAACCAGGGCTGAGGAGGCACCTTCCAACCCCAGATATTCAACCACACATTCAATGCAGACACTCAAAGTTCATGTCCAGCTACTCTGCTAAACACAAAACCCAAACCTTTTCAGTTATTAAATTTTTAAATCTTTTTAGGGCTCTGAGAAATTGATTCTCCTGCAGGTGGGCACAGAGCAGGGGATGGGTTTGGACCCCCCAAAAAAGCTGCAGTAATTTTTCTCCCAGGGCTCTCCCCAAAGCCAACAGGCTCAGAGAAGGATTTGGTTAAAAATGCAGATGGGGTGGCACAGCCCCAGCTGAGGGCAGCTTGTGAAAGCTGCAAATTCAGGCTCACATCCACTCATGCTTGATGAGAGCCCAAAATGTTGGGAAAAAATTAAGCAATCTGCTCTTGTGCAAAGCCCACTGCAAGACTTTCCACAATGTTGCTCCATTCTCTGTTGGACCCCAAGTTGGATGAGAATTTTACTCTGTAAAGTGGATTTTACCCTGCTTCAAATTTTACCCAGAGTCCAAATTGCTCTCTCTCTAGCTGAGAATTTAAAATTCAGATGAATTCATATTTTTCCCCTCTCTCCTGCTACCAGAAGGCAGCACTCCTAAGTGGCAGGAAGTCTTTATTCAGCAGAATATGTCCAATTTTTTAATTCCAGTCCTTATGGGAAATCAGAATTTAAAAACTGCTTAAAAGCAGCTGGCACTGGCCTTGATAAGAACCCTTTTTACTTTATTAACTGGATCGAATTTTGATTTGATGAGGCTGAATTGCTGCTTCCCTTTGCACCCCCTGACAGCACAAAACCCTTCTCAGCAAACTGAGCTGTGAGTCAGCCACAGAGCCCGGGCAGGCACAGGTAGCAGCTTTGGGCAGCACCAGGTGCTCTGCAAACCCCTCCTGCAGCCCTGGAGCCTCCTCCTGCTCCTGCAGGGCTCAGCCGAGGGCACTGCTGCCACTAATTGCACTGATGGCATTAATTGTAATTAATTGCTGGCTTTAGCATTAGTTGCAGTGGGCATTGATGGCATTAACTGTGGTGATTTTGGCATTAATTGCAGTGGGCATTGATGGCATTTTTAATTCCAGTGGGCACTGCTGATTTTGGCATTAATTTCAGTGGGCACTGATGGCATTAATTGCAATTAATTGCTGGCTTTTGCATTAATTGCAGTGGGCACGGTGGCCTTGGCATTGGAGGTGCCCTGGCCATGGCAGGGGTGGGGGGATTTTTAAGGTCCAACCCAAAACCATCCTGGGATTCTGCATTTTCCCCCCTCCCTGTTCAGATTAAACCCAGAATAATCCCTTCCATGCCCCAGACTGCCAGGGGGTGTTGCCTTATTTTTTGTCCCGTGGTGTGAGCAGGACACCTGCACCTCTGCCAGGCAGGAGGAGGGTGAAGCACCCAAAAAAGGGGCTGGGGGTGCAGCAGCCCCACCCTGTGCTGGCTCCTCGGGGGTCCTGGACCCTCCAGCTCCCAGCAGGACCCAGGGACAGCAGCACTGAGCTCAACAAACCTGCACCAGCAGTGGCACCAGGAAACCTGATGGGCTGAGAGCTTGAGGCAGCTGTGGGGACAGAAAGGTCCCCAACAGAGCACAGAGAGTTTAATTCTCTGAGATAAAGACAGCAGGGGAAAGCAGGAGCTTTCAGGGAGAGGGAAAAGGACCCTGATGTTTTATTTCACCTTTAGGTTATAAGCAGCTTATCTCAGGCTGCTCCATTTGTGGTCTCCTTGGGAACGGAGTCAGACCATAAATCAGATGTGCCAGCCTTTATCAGAAGTTCCAACCAGCCAAAAACATCAGCTCCCGATGCCAAACAGGCTTTCCAAGCCTGGAGTCACTCCTGAGGCACGCTGTGGGGTCACACACACCAGGTTAAACTCCACTGGAGAGCTCCAAATAATGCTCAGCTTGCTGCTCCGTCCTCCTGCAGGCACGGGCCCCTGTCAGAACCTTCAGAAAAAGGCAAAAAAGAACAAAATCGAGCTGGCATTTTGTGGGCACGGTTGCTGCACACATCAGGGCAGCATCTGCATATCGTGCCCAGTCAGCCACAGAAAATCAGGCAACCCACTCTCCTCATAGTCTGGGGCACGGAAGGGATTATTCTTGTCTTAGTCTGAACAGGGAGAGGGGGAAAAATGCAATATATGGGTAGAGTGGTGGTAGGAATAAAAACAGCTTGAGGAAAGTCAGCAAGATCAATGCATGAATATTCTCAAAGTGCAGAAATCCTGCCAGACACAGGGGGGAAAAAATCCAGACATTTCACATGTCGGGAATAAAACCATCCCTGCCAAACCTCGTTTTTAAACCAGTGAAAATTTCCCAGCCGGCTCCAAAATGTTTCACTGCTTTTGTGTGACCAGAGGAAGGTCATGGCAGGAATTGGGGGGACAAAGACCTCGATGTCACTCACAGGGGGCTGGCCAGGGAAAAACAGCAGCAGAGACATCAGTGAGTCCCACTTGTCGCCAGATCCCGACTCTGATGGCATCAGACACAGGTGGTGGGTGGGGGAGATGGGTGGGAGCAGAGCAGAGTCAGGGACAGCTCCACTCGTGACCCAGCAGAGGAAAACGTCACCTGTCCCCCCCATCCCCTGTCCCCCCCAT
>VXBS01004240.1:54896-83808 GCA_013400255.1 Sitta europaea
TCTGTCCCCCCCGGTCTCAGCCGGGCCCGCAGCGCCCCCTCCCGGCCCTGAGCGGCACCGCCCGTTCCTCCCTCATTAGCGCCGCCGCTAATTGCATTTTCTGCCTTGCTTCCCCCCGCTCCCGGCGGCTTTGGGCTGGTTTTAGGGGAGGATGACTATTTTTTCCTGCGAGGTTTGGTACAAACAGGGCCAGGTTCCACATTTCAGTGGGATTTCTGCACAAAACACAGCCCATTAGCGAACTAGAAAATGGGGAGGAAAATAGTCAGCAGAGCACCAGAAATGGATCGTTTAAAGCCTTCGCTGAAGTTTTCTCGTTGGTATTTTCACTGAGTTTACAAAGCTTTTTGCGGCTTTGTGTTTGAACTTTGTGGCTGGGGAAAATGCTTCACCAAAACAGATTTAAAATGCTGTAAGTGCCATTATCTGTCCATCACTGGCCAAACTGAGAAACCCATGGAGAACCCAATCTCTGGAATTTGGCGAATTGGATTTGCCAATCTTGGCATTCGTGCTGGGGCTCAGTGGATGCTTACGGGGCTGTTTTCCCGCAGGAGAGGATAAAAGCTAATAAAAAACCATTTAAACGCAATTAAAGAACTCCTTTCCTACCTGGCTTTATCAAAAAAAGGAAGGAACAGCTATCGAGGGGTCACCCAGGAAAAGGACCTTCAGCAGAGACAACCGTGGGATTTTCCAGCACCCCAAAGTGCAGAATTTAACAAGGTTTGACTCAGCTCCTGTTCATTAACGCTTCGGGAGCTTTAAACATTTCCCAGCAGTGTCACTGCTGTTCTCTCTCTCTCTCTGGTGACAGACTCTGCTGCTGCTCCTCTCCAAGCTGAAGTCCAAGACAAAACAACAATAAAATCCTACACGGAGCCTAACACAGCCTCCCAGCAGTGCACGCTTTGCTGGGACCTTATTAACCAGCTCCCAGCTTGTTCCCTGCATAATCGGGTTGCACTTCAAAGCCTCTGCCAGCAGACAGAGCTAAACGATGGTGTTCAACTCAATCATGCATAAAATTAATTAGTTTGGGGGCAGGACAGTGGATATTGGTTGTCAAAAGTTGGGATATTAACGCTGGATGGGGTTGCTCAGCGCTCTGGGGACCTTGAAGTTCCCGTGCAAACCCTGGCGCTCTGATGTTCTGGATGTGGCTTTTGAAGTGGGGTGGATGGGAAGAGGAGCCGGGGCTCCCTGCAGGGAACGGTTCGGGAATGCCAGAATTATCCCTGGAGGGCAGGAGGCTGCGCTGGTTCCCGATCAAGGCAGAGGGATTGCCCCCGCACTTGGATAACGGCACGTTTGCAAAATTAGACACAGATTAGGGCAGACACCAACTGATGCTGCGGGAAACCCCCAGCATTATAAAACTACAGAATCCCAGAACGGTTTGGGTTTGGAGGGACCTTAAATCCCACCCAGTGCCAAGGGCAGGGACCCCTCCCACCGTCCCAGACTGTCCAGCCTGGCCTCGGGCACTTCCAGGCACCGGGGCAGCCACAGCTGCTCTGGGCAAGCTGATAATAATAATTCCTTTGAATTCCCCCCAGGAGCCGCTCTGCACCTCCAGCTGTGGCTGAGACATCTGGCAAAGGTGCCTGGAGGCCGAGGTGATGCTCAGAGGAGCCCAGGGATCTCTGAGCCTGGCTCCTGCTCCTCTCAGCTCAGCAGGAGGGAAAACAGCATCTGGCTCAGTGCAGGTCACTCCAGGGAATGGCCCCTTGTCCCCAGCATCTCTGGTTTCCTCCGGGGATAATCCTGTCCCAATTAGCTTTTGAGGATTTAAGAATTAATTTAATTATTTTTAAGTCTCCCCATCGAGGCCAGCGATGCCCCGGGGCTGGGGGGGCACCCCCGCCTGGCTCGGGGCTTAGCAGCGATTCTCACATCTCAGCTGCACCCGACACCGAGCTGCAAATCTGCCCCTGGCCGGGCAGGGCTGGCTCTCACCTCGGTGTGACCGCAGCCCGGCTCTGCTAAACCCCAGGGTGGGGTTGGATGCCCTGGATGGGTTTGGGGCAGCAGCTCCGGGGGCTCCTCAGGAAGGGCAGAGCTCCCCAGATGAGCCAGGCACGGAATATCCACTAAAACTGGGATCTGGCTGGGCCAAAACACAAACCCCACAGAATATCCACTAAAACTGGGATCTGGCTGGGCCAAAACACAAACCCCATCCAGTCTAAAAACAGAACCGTGAGCAGAATATGAGCTCTCTGAGTTTGGGGGTTTTTGCTATGTTGTTTGCCAATAAACCTCTGTAAAAACTCGAGCACAAATAAAACCTGAAGGCACAAACTTGCCGATAAACCTCTGCAAAACTTCAATCACACACACAAAACCTGAAGGCACAAACCCCCAGGCCCCTCTCTGTGCCATCCCCACCCAAACCAGGCTGGCGCTCCCCAGGCTGCAGAGACCCCGAATTTGCTGCTCCCCCAGGAACCCCCGCATCCTCCTGGATCCCTCCTGTTTCCTACAGAAACCCCAGAGACAATTCACCCCCGGCGCTGCCCCTGCCAGAGGATTTCGTTCATTTTCCAGACACCAGCCTGGGGAGGGATGATCCTCCACAGGTGTCCAGCCCAGGTGAGCTCCAGGGGACGGGACCGTGCACTCGGCAGGCTCCAAAATCCCATTTTTCTGCGACACGGGGGCAACAATTCCCGTTCGCAGCCGTGCCAAACACACCCCGCCGCCTCTCAGATGCGCTCTGCAAACGCGCATGGAAATCGCTCCGAGAGATGCTCGGCAATTAACACCGTGCGTGAGACAAAGCCATTGTCTGGCGATGTTAAACGATTTTTTTCGGAGGCACAGAAGCGACTGGCACAGCCTGATCCAGCCTTTGGCTGAAAGAATCCTCTCCATCTATGATCTGCCTGGGAAATAGGGGTTACACTCCCCTCGGTTCAGCGTTATCAGGCGCTGAGAGGCACCAAGCCAGGTCGTTAAAATCAGATTTTGAGAAGGATTCGCCAATCCTATTGTGTGCTGCTCGAATTTCTCGGCGGACAATGAGGATGCGGTGAAAGGATTTGCTTTTATCAGAGCTCTTGACCATCGGCTTTGCCATCAAAGTCACCGTTCCTCTCCTCCCAGCTGAGAAATCCTGCAAGAGGCTCCTCGGAGACTGCTTTGTAATAAAGCACCGGTCCTTCCCAAACAAAATCAGACCTTTAACTTCACAAGGAAAAGTGAAAAATGGAGATGCAAAGACTACTCAGCTGTTGGGAATTTTAAACCCGATTTCCCACAGAGCTGCGAGCACTGGAGCACACACCCGAGCTGGGCCAGGAACACCAACGCGAATTTCGGGAATTATCCCGAATTCCCACTGCAGCAGAGCCCGTTCAGCATCCCGGATGATGGGAATGGTGTCCAGGGGGACTTTAGACTGCGCAGAGCAGGGCAGGGACAGCAGAACTTGGAGCCGAGAGCTCCCAGGGGCGGAATCCATCCCCCAGGGCTGGTCCCACAAATTCCCAGCCCCTTCCCCGTGCCCAGGGCTGGTCCCAGATATTCCCAACCCCTTCCCCGTGCCCAGGGCTGGTTCCAAACGTTCCCAACCCCTTCCCTGTGCCCAGGGCTGGTTCCACACGTTCCCAGCCCCTTCCCTGTGCCCAGGGCTGCTCCCCGATATTCCCAACCCCTTCTCTTTGCCCAGGGCTGGTTCCAAACGTTCCCAGCCCCTTCCCCGTGCCCAGGGCTGGTCCCAGATATTCCCAACCCCTTCCCCGTGCCCAGGGCTGGTTCCAAACGTTCCCAACCCCTTCCCTGTGCCCAGGGCTGGTTCCACACGATATTCCCAGCCCCTTCCCTGTGCCCAGGGCTGCTCCCCGATATTCCCAACCCCTTCTCTTTGCCCAGGGCTGGTTCCAAACGTTCCCAGCCCCTTCCCCGTGCCCCGTTCCGGGCTCAGCCGCCCCGGCCCCCGCAGGACGCGCTGTGCCCGCGCTGTTCTTTGTCACCTTCTCCCCAGACACCTCTCCCTGGCAGGGGATTAAGGAGCATTAAGTGCCCTCCCGAAGGTTCCAGCCCCGCGTTCCGCCGGCCAGCGAGAGCAGATGGGAGCAGATTGGGGATTAACTCCTCTCTTTTCCCCAGAGGACGAGGAGGGGGAGCAGGGGAGGGCTCCCCACGCCTGTGCAGGATCTGGTGCCCATTTCCAACCCGAACCTCGGCCCAAGCAGCTCGGTGGGGCAGGGGAGCACTTTTGGGTGGGGGTCACCTGTCCCCAGAACGCCCGGGGTTCTCCAGAGCGCTGCAGTTCCCTCCAGGGCGATCTGCCCCCCCAGAACACAGCTGGGGCAGCATTTTGGGGGCTCTCCACAGCTGGAACCTCCACCCCGGCAATCCCCACCACGGCAGCATCCTCAGAGCATCCCGGAGAGCCGGGAATCCAGCGGCAAAGGCGGGGAACAGCCCCGTGGCACAGCCCCATTCCTCTGCAGCCCCTCCTGCCCACGGGCGTTTAACGGGGGGAGCGGGGATCTTTAACTTCCCTACAAATCCCTGCTCCGCGCTCTGCCTCCTTGCAGGCAGCAGCCAGACCATCCGCGCTCTGTTTCCAAGGAGATTTTCACACACTCTGATGGGGAGGAAAAAGAAAAAAAAAATAAAATAAATTAAAAAATACCCGGCACATTTCGTGCGAGCTGAAGGGAGCAATTCCGCCGGCGCTTCTTATCTGTTGAGCACGGCGAGCTAAACTCCGAGTGGGACCACAATAATGAGTGCTATTCGGCTTATTTTGTGCCGTTCTCCAAGAAAAAAAAAGGTGGCAAGGAAAGCAAAGGAGCTGCTCGAACGGCTGAAGGGAAGCAGCACTTCAGTGACTGAGCCTTGAATCTGTGAATTTGGCTCAGCACCCTAAAGTCCCTTGGCTTGGCACTCCGAAGGTTTTCAGGGTAAAAATAACAGGGCAGGTGTGGAATTTTAATTATAAATCATTTAAAATTACCCCCTCACTGGGGAGCTGCCGATTTCGCTGTGTTTTCTCTGGGCTCGACCCTCAGACAGGCGAGCTCAACCTCTCCTCACCCAGCCTTGAACTCGAAGCAGGGCGAGCTCAGATTCCTGCAGAGGTTTTCCCCACCATTCATCACTCCCGAATCCATCGCCCCGAACCAGCTGCTCCTCTCCCAGCCCTGATTGATGCCTCTCCTACCTGGAGCGTGATGGGATCTGAATAACCACGGAATTTCCAGCAGAGCAGAGCTGAGGTCATGGCAAGATCCTAATTCACTTCGCCCTGTAGTGAGAGATTCAATTAATTCCTGGTTTAAATCCTGCGCCCTCCTTTGTCTGCAGGGTCGCCCTCCCACTCCAGAGCCCTCCAGCATCCCAGGGGGATTATTCCAGCCCCAATTCCAGCTGCAGGCGCTGATCCTGGAGCATCCCAAGGTGCCCGAGGGGCTCAGCTCTGCCAGGCTCATCCCCACACAGAGTTCTCCCTGCCACCAACTCCAATTTCCTAGCGAGGCTTTGTTAAAAATATCACAAACCGACCCATCTCTCCAGGCTGGAGGGCCAGAAATCAGATTTTCACTGCATAAAGCAATTTACAGGGCCGAAAGAGCTTTTCCAGCCTGGCCACGTTGTCGCTGTACCTGGGTGGGAATTCCAGCCCAGGTGAATTCTCCTTTCTCCCCGTCTGTCCCCACCACAACAGAGGACAGGAAAAAGGCATTTGTTTCCAGCCTGGAAAGGTAATTTTGGTTGTTGCTCTCTCTTTTTTTTTCTCATTATTGATTTTAGGGTTGTAAAGCTCTGGCCGCGTCTGGTTTTTAAATGCTAATGACGGTAACAGCGAAAGGAGATGAGGGAGCAGGGGAGGAAATTGAAGCATTTCACAGCTACCAAAGTCTTTAAACATCCCCGGCTACACAAGGAAACCAACAGGGAGAGCTTAAGGATGATAAACAAGTAATTTGCTCTCTCCAACGCCCGTAGCTTCAATTTTTCCTCTGGCAGTTGCCTCCCTTTAAGCAGGCATCCACACGTGGGGGGCAAAATGAAAACACACAGCAAAACAAGAAGGAAAAAGTGAACTCTGATGGAGTTATCAGCTGCAATAACAGCCCGGGATTGGATTTGTTTTATTCAAAAGCTCCGGGTACTCTTGGGCAGCCTGAGAGGTTTTTCTGGAGCATCACAAGCACAGGAGGCTCCAGACCCCGCTGCTGTGGGGTCAGGGAGGTTTTCTGTGATTCTGGGCATGACCTGGGGACATTTGGGGTGTTCGAGAGGCCAGGGCTGTCCCAGACACCGGGAGGGAGGTTTTAAATCCCCAGTTTGGGCACAGCCGATGTTCCAGGCAACATTTCGAGCCCTGATCCGCTCAAACGCAGCTCCTTGGCACAACCCCGACAGCTTTTGTTGCCAATTTTCACAGCTTCCCATGGATTTTTCCATGAAAATTCTCCTTCTGCCCTGCTCTGGGGCTCTCCCCACGTGCTCAGCAGATTTATTTATGCTCTCTAATATTAATAAGGAGCAGGGATTTTAATTAAGTGGAAAAAAAAACCAACCCAAACTTGAATGAGGGAGCAGGGGGAGGAAAGGGTGAGGTTGGAAAAGGTTTCACTTCTGGCTTTAAGTGCTGGAAGCTCCTCTTCAGTCCCAGGTGAACATTTAGAGCCGATTTAACATTTTTTGGGCACTTCCTGAGCTTTTAGAATGGACCAGGGCTGGTTTGAATCCTCTTAGAGCCCCAAGCAGAGATGCACTCACATTTCCTGCTCCACCACCACCCTGCAGGGAAATTTGTTTCCCCCAGGCAGACACCCCAAAGTGACTTTGCTGAGAACACTTCACGAACACCACAAGCCACAAACAAAAAATTAAAATACATCGAGTTTTCAGCATCCAAATTGTCCAAATTCGAGGGGGGAAAAAGGACAAAAGACAGGACAACAGGGAGAGCACGTTGGGCTTTGAAATCTCAGCAGTTTATACTTTCAGGAGGTGGAGCCCATCCATGGCTCCATTTTGACAGAGAGCTGGCATTTAATAAAACAGGAGATCCCAGGAATTCCCAGCCCTCATTACTGCCCTCAGCCTTTCCAAGGAGTCAACCCCAGGCTGCTCCAAAGCAGTTGCAGCACCGTTAATTTTATGGCATCTGAACCAGCACAAAATGCCCAAATCTGCCTTTTCCTGACCTGAACCACAGCAAACATTTCAGTGATTAAATGCTAAAGACAGCCCAAGCCTGCTCCGTGCTGTCAGCAATAAAACTTAACAGCATCACATACCACAAATGAAATATTTGTGTGGAGAGCAGCACATAAAACCCGAGCCAGCACATTTTATTTATTTAGCCAGCGAGCTACCCACAAAACAAAGTCACCAGGTGCTGTGCCAAGTGATTTAGCAATCACAAAACCTCTGCCTGGGCTGTGACAGGGCAGCGTTTGCTGTGCTCTCATCTGGGGCTGCCAACAATGAGCTCTGATGCAGGATTATCCTGATAAACCGAATTTAGGAGCTTAGAAATGCAGGGATTTGGGCTCCAGGGGGAAGGGAGGGGTCCCAGCAGTTTTCACCCCATTTCAGGGCTGCCCCTGCAGCAGGAATATCCAGGAGCAAAGGGCAGGAATTGACCCCAGCCCTGCCCAGGACACATTGCCCAAACCCTGCAGGGTTTTCCTCATCCCACAGCTCCTCCAGGCTCTGCTGCCAAGGCCTGGCTTAGGGGGAATGGTCTAAACTGGGACCAGACTGGGCTGGGCCATCACTCCCCTGCAGCTCCCAGAGCCTTCCTCAGGCAGGAATTCCCTGCTGGAAATCCCAGCCCTGGTGGTGCTGAAGGTCAGGAGCTGCCTCAAAATGTCCAGCAAGCCCACAAATAAAAATGAGTTTGTTTTCCATTCCCTCTGCTCAAAAATAAAAAATTCTTTCCTGTGGTGACATCTCTCCTCCTAAAGAAAATCGAATTTCCAGGTTCCAGAGGTGATTTAGTTGTGAATTAGCTCCATTTTCCTCTAAACACCCTTGGAAAAGAATTCTCCTTGTAACCAACCTGGGGAAAATCAGGAGTAAAAGCTCTGACTGCAAGAGAATTGCTCCCAAATCAAAATGCTGCCAGAAAAACACAACTTTGCCCTCAAAACCCTCTCAGTGTTTCTTTTTCTCTGCACACTCTGCCCTTCCATCTCTGCCTTCATCTCAGCTTTTCATTGCTTTGTAAGGTTGTTGGTTTTTTTTTTTTTTTGCACTGCCCTCTATTAATCTTCCTGAAAATCAGACAGCTGATCACAAACACAGAAAATTACATTATCCCCCCCAAACCCTCCCCACCCACAGCACCTCCACCAGGCCCTCCCTGATGGGCACTTTATATCCACAGGGCCTCATAAGGATGAATGTCTTTTAATTAGACACAAACTGAGCTCATTTAGGGTTATTAGAGGTGATCCACAAATTTATTCAGCAAATAAAAGCTTTTTTTTTTTTTCCAGGGAGTTTCTGTGAGATACCAGCAGCCAGAAAAGCAGAGCCGTGTCCAGCACACACCAGGTGGGACAAAGGTGATTTTTGGATCACTGCTGGCACCTTTTCCCCACAGAAAAAGAAAACAAAAAAGGGTCTAAAATAAATGGATTTCACTTCTTCTTGACATAATTTAGCTGTCAGCAGGGAAATCAAAGGCTGGATGTTGGCAAAGAGAAGTGGAATTGTGTGGGCACACACTCACTGGTGGGCTTGTGCACAGGGGCTGTGAAAATGCTTTGCACATTGAAGAGACAGCCCAGACCCCAAAAAAGGTGGGAAGGGAGGAGGAGGAGGTGCCCAAACCCTCAGGAAGGGGAGATCCAGGAGCCTCCCAGCTCCAGACTCACCTGGATTTTCCCCACTGGAAAATTCCCCACTGGAAAATAAATTTCCCCATTAAAAAAAAAAAAAAATCCACTTTTTTTTGCACCATTTGCTGTGCCCTCCCCCCAGTGCCCCTTTCCCTGAGCTCACACCCAGCCTGGCACAGAATCTGGGACATCTCCAGCTCCCTTCTCCCCACCAGCTTTGCCTTTCCCATGGATTTTTTCCAGGTTTTGGAAACAAATGGGTGCCACTGTAGGGTAACACACTACAGACTGCTTTTGTTATTTTTTTTCTCAAAGGTTGTGTGAAGATTAATTTTTTTATTATTTTTAAATAAATATTTGATTTTTTTTTGTTTTTATTTTTATTTTTATATACAAATTTTTACAGACCAATGTGCTCAGTGAGAGAAAGACAAATTTCTCTACCCACACTGGTCAAATTAGAGGGACACCAAGAGAGAATCTCTCCTTACAGAAAAAATTTACAGCATGGACACCGTTACAAAAACAATTCTGTTGTTCAAGTTCTTTCTTTGAGAAAAGAATTTCAGTAAACTAAAAAAAGAACTTTGGAAAATTAGAAACTTCAGGCCTGAATTCAGCCTACAAACGGGGTAAACGCTGGCGAGCTGTGGCTGGGCAGAGCCTCACTCCCCATTTTCGGGCTGGTTTTGTGGCAGAAGGAGGAAAACGCCCGAACTGAGGTTCTGCCGTGCCTGGGGCAGGGACAGCGATCAGAGGAGGCAGCCCCGGCTCTGGTGAGCAGAAATGATGTTTGCAGCTTTGCCCAGGGTGGGACTGGGGAGGGTCAGAGGCTGCACAGCGAGGGCAGAGTGTCCCCAGCAGAGGAGGGGACACAGGGACAAGCGCAGGGGCATTGCCAGCTGTGCGAACCCCGTTGGGTAAAATGCACCCCAAAACCCAGCCCTGGGAGAGCTCCGGAGGGGAGCAGCGCTCACCTGGCCGGGGCAGAGCGGGGGACACCGGGGAGGGACCTGCAGGGAGTAAAACCGGGGGGTAAAACCCATCCCGGGGTGTAAAATCCAGCCCAGGGATACCGGAGAGGGACCTGCAGAGGACTAAAACCCATCCCGGGGAGTAAAACCCATCCCGGGTATAAAACCCAGCCCAGGGACGGCAGGGAGGGACCTGCCAGGGTGTCAAACCCAGCCCAGGGACACCGGGGAGGGACCTGCCGGGGTATAAAACCCAGCCCCGGGCACACCGAGAGCCGGCAGCGCTCCCCGTGCGGACGGGGCTGGGGCACGCTCGCCTGGCTGCTCTCCTTGGGATGGAAAAGCCCAAGGGATGCAGCCTCTGTAGCGTTTCCTGCTGCTTTTAAGGAGAATTTCTCTTTCCCTTCGGATTTACCTGCGCAGGGGATGCACGAGGAGAGCAGTGCAGGGAGAAACAGGGAATTGGGAAGGTTTTGTGGAAAGGGGAGAAGTATCAAGGGCTGAACCAGGGATTTGGGAATGTTCAGTGCAGACAAGAGAGGTATCAAGGGCTGAACCAGGGGCTTTTGCATCTCTCTGCTCCACGGGAATATTTCCAGCCCAGGCAGAGAGGGAATTGCAGGGTTATGGTGACAGGTGACAGGTGACAACCTGCCCTGGTGTGGGCACTGCTGGAGGAGCCACATCCACCCCCCAGAGCAGCTGGAGCTCCGGGGCAGCCCTGGGGAAGGGACAAGAGGCCCTCAGAGAGGAGCCTTGGAGCTGTGTACTCCTGCAGAGCCTCCCGAGGGATGGAGGCAGGCTGGGGCTGGAACAGCTCCCAGCAGAGCCCCCCAGGGCACGGCCGGGGGCTGCCGAGCCCGCCAGGGCCGCCCAACCTGACGGTGTTGCACACCCGGGACGAGGAGCTGGCCAAGGCTGAGGTGGGCGTGCTGGCCACCATCCTGGCCGTGGCCACCGTGGGCAACCTGGGCGTGCTGCTGGCCATGTACCGGCGGCGGAGGAAGATGAGCCGCATGCACCTCTTCATCCTGCACCTGGGGCTCAGCGACCTGGGCGTGGCCCTGCTCCAGGTGCTGCCGCAGCTCCTCTGGAAGGTCACCTACCGCTTCCTGGGGCCCGACCCGCTCTGCAGGGCCGTCAAGTACCTGCAGGTGCTCAGCATGTTCGCCTCCACCTACATGCTGCTGGTGATGACCCTGGACCGCTACCTGGCCGTGTGCCACCCGCTGCAGTCGCTGCAGCAGCCCGGCCGCCAGGCCTACGCCATGATCGGGGCCACCTGGCTGCTCAGCTGCCTGCTCAGCTTGCCCCAGGTGTTCATCTTCTCCCTGCGGGAGGTGCGCCCGGGCTCGGGGGTGCTGGACTGCTGGGCGGATTTCGGCTCCCCCTGGGGAGCGCGCGCCTACATCACCTGGACCACGCTGTGCATCTTCGTGCTGCCCGTGGGCGTCCTCAGCGTCTGCTACAGCCTCATCTGCCACGAGATCTGCAAGAACCTCAAGGGTAAGACGCAGAGCGGNGTGCGCACCATCTCCCGTGCCAAGATCCGCACGGTGAAGATGACCTTCGTCATCGTGGCCGCCTACATCACCTGCTGGGCGCCCTTCTTCAGCGTGCAGATGTGGTCGGTGTGGGATGAGGATGCTCCTGATGATGGTGAGTGGGGTGGGGGGCACGAGCACAGAGCCCCGGCAATGCCAGGAGGGCAGTTGGGGTTTTGATTGTGTGTCATCTTGTTGCTTAAAAATTAAAAGTCGTAGGGAAGGCTGTGGATTTCCTCCCCGGTCATGCTTTTAAAATAGGATTTTCAGAGTCAAATCGTTCCTTTCACCAGAAAAAGCGCTGAGAAGTGATGGTTTCTGGCCATCATCCATAGGGATGTGCAAAGACATCTTTGCCATGTGTCTTTCCTCTCCTCCGAGAATTTTCAGAGGCTTCAGGAGTGGATTGCTGAGTTCTGAGGTTGAATTATTTTCCTGTAAATCTTCAGTAGTGTTCCTAACAGTAGAAGGGATTTCACCCAAGATTGAAAATCCTCTGGGAGATGCTCTGGGCAGCAAAGAGGCTGAAGGAAAATGCAGAAGCTGCTGGGTCTCCCCTCTCCGAGGATGTGCTGCAGAACCTGGAGGGCAGAGCCTGGCTCTGCGAACTTTCCATCCCCAGGAATGCGAGCCAGGAGAGCCCCCAGGTGCTGCCCTCTGCCCACCGCCACCCTGCCAGCCCCTGGGGACGTTTCATCTCTCCCTCTTGCCTTGCCAGAGTCCACCAACGTGGCTTTCAGCATCACCATGCTGCTGGCCAGCCTGAGCAGCTGCTGCAACCCCTGGATCTACCTGTTCTTCAGCGGGCACCTCCTGCAGGACAACGGGCGCTGCCGGGGCTGCTGCGGCCGCCGCCGGGCCGGGCTGCGCAGACCCAACTCCACCGGGAGCCTGTGCAGCAGGAAAACCACGATCCTGAGCCACAGCCAGCAGGCGGGGGTCCCGCTGGCCGGGGACAGCGCCAGGGAGCTGTACCCGCCCTGCGACGAGGCGGTGACAGAGTCGGGCACGCTCTAGGCTGCGACAGCGCCGGAGGTGGCACCGCCGGAGGTGACACTGCCGGGGGTGACACTGCCGGGGGTGACACTGCCGGGGGTGACACGGCCGGAGGTGACACTGCCGGAGGTGGCACAGTCAGAAGTGACACTGCCGGAGGTGACACCGCCCGCTCTGGCGCTGCAGAGCGCCGCTCTCCCCGCCCGGGGCACCGCGTTTCGCAGAAATAGGATGGTTCCACCCAGAAAACATCGCCGGCCGCAGCCGCCCGGGGATGGACGGAGCCACTCCGGCCACTGCCCGACCACAGCATCCAGCCCCCGTGTGTTTAGGGAAATCTCTGGCGGCATCCTCCGGGGAAACGGGATCCGGCATCCTCCGGGGAACCTGCATCCTTTGAGAGCAAGAGACCCGGCATTCTCCGGTAGCAGGGGGATCCGGCAGCCTCCGACATCAAGGGATCCGGCATCCACAAAATCCTCCTGGAAGGACTCGATTTCTGCGGCCCCAGCTGCCAGCAAAGCAGCCGGAGCACAGCAGGCGGCATCGCGGCTCCATCTGCTCCGGAGCCGCCGCCGCTCCCTCCTCCCGCATCCCCGGGGCGCTGCTGGCCGAGCAGACAGCGGGGCCGGGGCTGCCCCGAGCCCCCCTGGAACTGCCCCCCTGCCCCCGGGGAGCCGCAGGGAGCAGCCCCGGCCCTGCTCCGGCTCAGCCAGGCTCGTCCTGGCTCCCCCTGCCCTCTTCCCATCGGCTCCGCTCCCGGCCCCAGCCCGTGTTCAGCTCCTGCTGTGTCCCAGGCAGAGCTGCTCTCACCCTGCTGCTGCTGCTGCTTTTGGCTGATTTTACAGGGATCAGCCCCAAAACCCCCCGGGGCTCGGGGAGCAGGGAACTCAGCTCCCAGCCTGGCCCCTGCCCTGCTCCCAGGAGCTGTTTTGGGCAGGGATAAATCCCGGCTGAGGCAGGGAAGAGCATCCATTAGCTCAGGCAGTCGAGCCCAAAAGCTGCTGAGGGTGATGCACAGGTGTCCCAGCGAAGGTTCCAGACTCCCCACAAGCCACGGGCATTATTCCTTCCACTACCACAGGCTAAAGCTGTAAAAATAAGACATTAAGAGTAAAATAGTTTTAAACTTCAATATTTTCACCTTTTAATCACCAGGCATTTGAACCAGATTTCTCAGAAGCTTCCACTCTCTGGTTTTGGCCTCATCTCCAGCTCCATAATCACGTTAATAATAATTCCAATGTTACCCAGGAATTGTTGGGGTTTTTGGAATGTTTTCCTTGACATGCCCTTCGAGCTGGGCCAGATCTGCACCACAAGGTCACGAAACCAGGAGTGCCTGGCTCCCCCTGCCACTGATCGATCCCAAATCAATCGTCTCCCAACCTTCCATCAAATCCCAGCATTGCTGAGCCCAGTTAAAACACACTGGGGGCAGCTCCAGCCCTGAGGAAGGGGGGCAGCAGCTCCATCCCCCTCAGAGAAATCCCCCTGGGGCACCATTCCCATTCCCAGGCACTTTGGAAGTTTATTTCTGGAAAATTCTGAAGTAACAAAATGCAGAGTGAGGAGCAGGGACGTGGTCCAGGTGAGGAGGAACCAACTCCAGGACCTGGAGTGGGGACAAAGCAGGGAAAGCAAAAAAGTGAGGGAAAAGCCAGGGGAAAAACTGAATTTAGAAGGATTTTATGAGGCTGATGAGCAAAGCAACATCACTGAGAGGAGCTGCCAGGCAGCTCAGTGGAGATTTCGAGGATCACTGCATCTCCCTGCCTGTTTTGAGAGGCGAGGGGGGGAGGATGTCTCTTTTGCTTTCATGAAAAGATGGGAAAAGGGACGTGACCCAGAAGCAGAGAGCAGATTCCAGCCTGGCTGGGAGGAGCCCTCCCCTGCCCCACCCCGCAGCCTCAGGAACAGTGCTGCCTTTAAGGAGAAACCGAGGAAACCGTGCCTGCGGGTCGGGGTGGTACGAGTGCTGCAGCCCGTGCCAGGCAGTGCCCCAGGGGAAGGGGACAGTGCCAGCTGTGCAGCTGCTGGGGGCTCTGGGCACCTCTGAGCAGCTTCACCCTGGGGTCACAGCTTCACCCTGGGGTCACAGCTTCACCCTGGGGTCACAGCTTCACCTCCGTGTATTCCACACCCTTGGATGCCCTGGGGCTGGAGAAGGGCCAGAAATGGGTTTTCCTCTTCTTTGGGTCCACGTTGACATAATCCACCCCAGTCTTCACGTCCTCGTAGTCCTGGGCTGAGCCTGGCTCGTGGCTTTTCCCTGGGAACACCAGGGATGTGTAATGGATGTTTTCCCCTGAGCCAGGGCCCTGCAGGAGCAAAAGGAATGCCAGGTCAGCCCCCTGCACCCACCCAGGAGCCTTTGCCCTCGAGCCCATGCAGCAGTTCAGGGGATCATGGAATGGGTTGGGCTGGAAGGGGCATTAAAGCCCATCCCATTCCCCCTGCCATGGCAGGGACCCCTCCCACTGCCCCAGGCTGCTCCAAACCCCATCCAGCCTGGCCTGGGGCACTGCCAGGGATCCAGGGGCAGCCACAGCTGCTCTGCCCACCCTCACAGGGAAGATTTTTTTTCCTCATTTTCCTAAAGTGCCCAGGGATGCTTCCCTTTGAACGCTGTGTGTGACAGGGGACAACAACCCCCAGCCTTTATTTATGGAATTCCAGTGTGGTTTGCTGGATTTGCCCCTCCTGGTGCTGCTCTGGGGGTCTCGAGCCAGACACACACCAGGTGGGCTGGGGATGATTTTGCCCCTGGTACCTGAGGGCAGGAAGGGTTGTCTGAGTCCTCCGAGGTGTCTGAAGATGTTTCACTGCTCCCTTAAAAACAGGAAAAACATTCACTACCCCAGCACTTCCCAGAGGGTTAAAGGGAAAAAAGGATCAAGGGAGACAAAGCAAACATGCCCAGGAGTGAAAATCCCAATCCACAAAGCATCAGTTTGATCCCTCCCAGCCTCACTTCCCCGGGACAAACTGGGCAAGGAGAGCCCAGCAATGGGAAGAGGAGGCAGCTCCTGCTTGGCCCTTCACTCCCACCCTTGGGGTGTTCACAGAAGAGACATCAACAAATGCCACCCAAAATTCCCATCCCTGTGCCAGGACAAGGCCCCATTGTGGAGGAGCCCCTTTACCTGCATAGGCTGGTGATGGTTTCTGGCTGTTGTGTTGGTTTGGGGATGCCCCAGGCTGCTGTGCCCTGTCCTCTCCTGGTGGCAAGGCTGGAGCTGGGGTGGGGTGAGGGCTGGGATGCTCCCCAGGGCTGCTGCTCCCCTCCATCCCACAGGAATGTTGGGCTGTGACCAAGAGGAGAGTGAGCCCTGGGCCCTGCTGTGCCCAGCACACCCCCCACCCCAAAATCATTATTGCTGTGCCCTGGGAGCAGGCTCACACCCATAAATTCAATTACTGAGATGATCCAGAGCCCTGCTCCCCCACCAGGAGAGGCTCCAGGGACAAATCCCAGTGTCAGGGCCTCTTCTTACACGTTTGGGATGATTTTGACCCAAAGCAGAGCTGGGCTTTGTGCAAATGGGAGCAGCAGTTGGTGTGAAAGAATTCCCTGCTAGAAACTGCAGCTTCATCTGAATTAATACTCCGTGAGCAGATTCTTGGTGTTTTCCCAGTGCTTTACTTAAAGAGCAATAAAAGAAAATGGTTTTGTGGCAACACAAGGTTGTGTGTAGAGCTGTGTCACCCTCAGCTCACAGCAGCAGCCCTGGAGCTCAGCCCTGCCCTGCTCCCATCCCACACCCGACCCCAAACCAGGAAATCACCAGGGAAAGCCAGTCTTTAATTACCAATTTTCCTGCTGAGCACGAGGTAAAAGACCAGCAGAAGGAGACCATGGAGCACCAAGGTGACAAGGGAGGTGACAGCAGGAATCCAGCTGAAGGAGAGGAAAGCATTGCCTCACTGAAATCACCAAAATCTTTTCCATCCCCCCAGTCCCCTCCAGGCACTTTTAGACTCAGGTTTGCTGGCAGCTTTCAGTTTTGCTTTTTGGCTTTGGGGTGATGTGCCCCAAAATGCAGGGCTTGGTTTTCAAGAATGGTTTGAGTTCCTTGCCCCTCGTTTTTGGGGGCCTGTCCTTGGAAGGGTTTTCAAAAGCCTCATTGCCAGGGTGGGAATGTGGTGCTGGAAGGGAGAGAGCCATTACAGATATGATGAATTATGGAATTATGGAACAGGCTGGGTGGGAAGGCACCTTTGAAGGTCACCCCTTGCCATGAGCAGGGACATTTTCAGCCAGCCCAGGTTGCTCAGAGCCTGCCCAGGGGGCTGTGCACTCACCAAGAACAAGAGCTCATCATCCTGCTGAGGCTTCTCCAGGGACACAGAGAGGCAGCAGGACCTGGTGGCAACCAAAAAAACCAATCCCATTGAGCCTCACGCTGCTCCACACGAGCTGGAGATCAGGCTGAGCACGTGGAAGCAGTGGTTGGATGTGGCAGATGTGAAATAAAGGGGTTTTATTTCATCCCAGCCTGTGAGAAACCCTCACAGAGCCAGGGGCTCTCCCTTATCACTGAATTAATGGCTTTATACACGGTCATATCTGACTTGTCTGGACTGTCTGGGCTCCACCGCAACAGAATTGAAATTTATTCTTCTTGCTTTAATCCTCTCACACGGTTATTTTTTTTCCTTTTTCTCTTCTTAATCCACCAAAAGAACACAAACAAAAAACCCCACAAACAAACAAAGAAAACCAAGCAAAAAAACCTACAAGATGAAGAAAAAAAATCCATGGAAAAAATAACCAAAGGAAGGCCGTGGGTTGGTGTGAGACTCTTGCATCAGTCAGGGTCCAGACAGAAATATCAGAGGCCCTCCAACACTTCAGTGTCTGAAACACCTCGAATTTAATACTGGGAGAGCTTCAGTCCCAGTGAGGTTAAGAGGGTTTAGGGCAGAAAATCAGAAAACACCAATGCCTGGGCTGGGCCCCTTGGCTGGGGACTTCTGGCCAAAGCACTCAAGAGATTTATAATAAAAAGAGAGGTGTCCATTTTGGAAAAATAGCAATGGGGTGTTCCTTTTGTGAGCTTTCACTTGCAAAAAAGCACTTTAAATCTTCCCTCAGTGTAATACACTCACTATTTATAAAGGGCTGACAGGGAGAGATCTTCAGCTGAGGCTTTGATATGGTGATTAAAGCAGCCATGATAATTTGATTGATAGGCTGATGGATAAATTGATAGTGCAAAGGCATTATCCATCCTGTGGAGCAGATTCTATCATTTCCTCTGTGACACATTTCTGAGCCTAAGTCATCAAAAGCTTTCCTGATAACCACCAATCTCCTATGAAATTCCACTCGTGCAGTTTGATGACTGCCAAGCTAAAAGTTCATTCTTTGCAGGAATTTTCCCCCTCCCTTACTGAACAAATCTGTCCCCAGATATCCTTCTCAAAGGGCTGCCACTCTTACAAGGCTCATTTCCTACTGTGGGGCAGGAGACGCTGCTGCAGCAGCAGATAAGGATCTGAAAAATGAGCTGCTCAAAAGGAAATTGCAAAATAAGCCCCAAATCCAACTATCAGCAGCAGCTTCTGTGCCGAGGTGGGTACAGCGAGATGGAGGCACTGATATCGAAAAATCAGATTTGAGACAGCAGCCAGTGAGAGCCTGGCACCAAATGTGCTTTTTTGGGGGTCTCAGGGAACTTCTGTGAGCCTGCAGCCCCCAGGACTTCCACCCTTTCTCAAGAAAATGCTGAAATCAAGGAGCTGCTCCTGGGCTGGGCACAGAGGGTCAGCCTGGCTCGGCTGATGGTGAGTGAAAGCTCCAGAATGCCCCAGATTATTTAAATCCCACCTGAGCGAGCCCCAGCTGGTGCACTGGAGCTCAGGATGGCACCAAGGGGGATTCCCAGCCCAGCTCTGCTCCCACCTCTGCTTCCCACGGATTTACCTGGGCGTCAGAGCCTTCCACGGCTCTGGGGCCGTGCAGGCAGCAGGACTGGGGGCTGTTCCAGCAGGATTGAGGGTTGTTCCAGCAGGATTGAGGGCTGTTCCAGCAGGATTGAGGGCTGTTCCAGCAGATTTGGGGCCGTTTCAGCAGGATTTGAGGTGCAGAGTGTGGTCCAGCAGCGTGGTGGTGCCGGATGCGGTCACACTCTTTCCCAGGTCAGAGCACCAAGCACACGAGGCTCCATGACGCCTCCCCTCTGTCAGCAGCCTCATTTAAATATCTTGGGGTGTTTCTCTGCTGTCCTGCAGCTGTTTTGCTCCTGCCCCCCTCCATCAATGCTCCATCTTGCAGCAGCTTGGTCCCAAAATTCAGCTGAGCTTCCCTGGGGCCAAGCAGTGCTGAGGGAGCTGTGCCCAGCTCAACCCAGCTGCCCCCCAAAATGAGCTCTGGGTGCTTTTTTCCACAGGGATGAAGCATTTTACACCACCTGGCTCCATGTCTGGCTGGGCCTCCAGCTGCCCACACTCTGGAACAATGTTCTGCAGCCTTTGGGGTGCAAGCAGCAGCCTGGCACATCCCATCCTGAGAGTTCCCAGGAGATTTGGGGAGTGCTGGCTGCTGGTTCATAGGATGGGATCCTGGCAGATCCCATCCTGAGAGCTCCCAGGAGATTTGGGGAATGCTGGCTGCTGGTTCATAGGAATTGGGAGGTTGTGGCTCTGGAAGTTCCCTGCAGCAGCCCAGCCTCATCCCTGGCAGAAAGAAACAAGAAATTCCCTTTTTTTTCAAGCTCCCTGACTCATGGGGATGATGCCTGCTCACCTTTCAACATCTCCCCCAGCCCACAGCCATCCTGTCCCGGGATACAACACCCCAAAGAATCCTCTGGACTACCAAAAAGAAAAGAGAAGATCTCAAAAAGCATCACCTACCCCTGGAGCTGCACCACAAGCTGGGGTCCCTTCCCAAATTCCCCTTCATTCCAAGACTGCTCCCACCCTCCACCAGCTCCACTGCCAGATGTTGGTCGTGCTCTCCTCACAGCTGCTGAGTTCCAGGTAAATATTTTGGGGTTTATTTAACCGAAACTTGCTTGTTTGTTGATTTTTTTCAGGTGAGAGTTTGCTGCTGCAGCGCTTTCAAGAGCTGGGTGGTGGATCAACAGATTAACAGGTGGGAGAAGTGTCTGATAAAGGGAGGAAAAAAAGGTTTTTTAGAAAACCCTGCTGGGGCACGGTGTGAATCAGTCGGGGCACTGGCTCCACTAAAGGAAATGTGTAAAAAGGAACAGAGATAACACGGTTTTAATAGGTTTTTTAAAGAGAGAAAGTGCTTCACACAGAGCTGGGGAGAGCTATTTTTCCACCCGAGGGGCAAAACCTATTTCTGATACCCGCGAGAGCAGCTGTGTGGCCCTGGAGGGGCGGGACAGAGCTGGGGACAGCCCCTGTCTGGCAGGGGCCGTTCCTTTCTGGCCAGACTGGAATATTCCAGGAGCTGGGCTCACCCTTCCTCAGTTTCTCCAGAGCAGCACAGGCTGGCCCTGCCAAGCTGAGAGCACCAAGACTTGGAAATTGGCTCCCCACACGGAGGTACAGCTGTGATATGTATGAAACAAAGCCTTTTGAACCAAACTTTTTGTGCAAATCCAGCCCAGCTGCTCCTAAAACAGAGAGAGAAAAAAACCCACCCCACTTTGTTCTACTTGAAATAAAAATTTTGAAGTGCCCCTAAGAGTTGAGCTTTTCAAATTGCTTCTAAAATAACTCAAAAGTCGAAATAGATTTGCTTAGCTGCAAAAATTTTGAAGTGAAAGGTCGGGCCTTGTTTTGACTTTCATCTTCGTATTTTAATGCTGAATCCGCTGCCAGGAGTTTGCAGATTATGATGATCCAATTGGGGAATCTTTTCCATAAAATAAACTATTTCACTTAAAGTGTTTGGCGTGTCTGTGCTGCTGCTCGCCCTCAGGTTTATCTCCAAAGCCCAGTGACCCTTCAGGCTGGGTTTTCTGATAGGATTTTCGGGTTATAAACCATGGCTGGAACAATCCACTTGCTGTTTTCGGCTGATCTGGCACTTGCTGCAGCTGCTTTTGTTTTAGGAAGTTTCTTTCTAAGCCATGAATATGTGATTAGGACAAGGAGGGAGGCTGGGACATGAAACTGCATCTCAAAAGGGGAAATAGAGAATAAATTTGTATTAAAGCTACTCAGTAAAAAAAAAAAAAACATTGCAGTGTGGGGGAATGCAAGGAAATTTTCGTTTGTTTTGGAAAAACAGCTGCATTTGCCATCGGCATCAACTGTGCTGTGCACAAGGTTTTCCTGTTCACATCGGGAAATATTTGATGGGTTTTTCTAAAGCTTGGTCTGCCCGCAAAGCTGGGGAGAGGAGGGGCCTGGCAGCATCTCCAGGGATGGGGACACAAGATCCCGGTGACAGCAGGACGTGACTCAGCTGTCCCCAGCCACCCTCGGTACCTGTGCCTCACAGACGAGGACTTTAATTTCCTGGGCGAGGGCTTTAATTCGATAAAATTTAATTAGATAAAACAGGCTCGCTGGGACAAACAAAAAATTGATTAGCACGGTGCTAAACGCTGTTAATCACGTGAATGGGGCTCGCTGAGTTAAACACCCCCTTTAGCATCCGCCATCGGTGATTTTAGAGCCAAAACCCTGGAAAATAAAGAGAAGCCCATCCTCCCGGGGCTGGGAGATGGTGGCAGCAGGAAAACCTTCCCCTGCCCCCGCTCACTCCCCCCATGTCTGAGGCTTTATTTGTTCATCAGCATTTTCTATTTGCACTCGCAGAGGCTTTAATTAACCCGTCCTGGGTTAAACAAAACTCACAGAGAACGAGCCCATTAGCGCCTGCAAAGCACCAGGGAACTGTCTCCCGTGGAAAGCTGCCCCTTCCCGGCCTTTGGAAGGGAAAGTTGAGGATTCCCCAGCCTTTCATCACTAATTAGTCTTGGCTTTTTAAAATGAGGTCGGTGGCTGATGGTACAAACACATCCCTATCCTGCACCTCCCTGCTGCTGCCGGGGTTTGGGGCGCTGGGGTGAAGGAGAAGGGAAACGTTCCCGTAAAACATTTTGGCAGGTTTCCACTGGTGGATTAGGGAATGCTGCTGGGATGGGGAATGGTGCTGGGCTGGGCACCCTGCTCTGCTCCCTCTGCGGGCCCTCCACTGCCCCCAAACCCGCCCTGCTCAGCTCCCACAACTCCCCCAGCGCCGTCCTCACCCAGAAAAGCAAACGTGACCCCGGAGTGCCCGCAGTGATTCATGGCGGGTGCCCGAGCCCGGTGTTGACTCTGGCAGGGCTCTTATCGAGGTTGGCACCGCGGGTACAAGAGCGGCACCGCGAGCACAGCCATGAGCCACACCATGAGGCGCCTGCTGCTCCTCGCCGCGCTCTGCCTGGCCCTGGCCAGTGCCCTGAGGAGGTAAGGGGGTCCCCGGGGTGCAGCCCTGAGGAGGTAAGGGGGTCCCCGGGGTGCAGCCCTGCTCCCCAGGGTCTCGGGGGTTCGTTGCTGTTGATGGGTGGCAGAGCTCAACCTGGGCTGTGCCAGGTGGAACCACGCCGCGATTTCTGGGCTTTCCATCCCTCTGGGCAGAGCCAGGCGGGGTCTGCAAAGGGGTCTGTGCAAGAAGGGAGGGCAGGAAAATCCCAGCCTGGATTGTCCTTGGGCAGCACGAGGGTTCTCTCCCTCAGTGACACCGAGCTCCTGTCACTGCCAGCGCCTGGGCAGTGCCAGCCCTGCCGGGGGGGACCTGGATCTCCTGTGCCCTGACACACATCGAGTGCCCTCTCCTGCTGTGCCACGGCTGGAAATCATTGCAGTGGGGGCATGTGGGCTCTGAGCCTTCATCCTGGCAGTGCTGGGACCCTCAGGGTGGGCACAGGACATGGGCAGAACCCACAGGAGTGACCGGGACCCTCAGGGTGGGCACAGGGACTGCAGGACATGAGCAATAACCACGAGAGTGACCGGGACCCTCAGGGTGGGCACAGGACATGGGCAGAACCCGCAGGGTGGGCACAGGACATGGGCAATAACCACAGGAGTGACCAGGACCCTCAGGGTGGGCACAGGGACTGCAGGACATAGGCAGCCCCCTCAGGAGTGACCGGGACCCTCAGGGTGGACACAGGACATGGGCAGAACCCTCAGGAGTGACCGGCACCCTTCTCCCTCCTCAGGGTGCCCCTGGCCCGGCGCCGCTCCCTGCGGAAGCTGCTGCGGGCCCGGGATCGGGGTCGGGATCGGGATCGGGAGNGAGCAATAACCACGAGAGTGACCGGGACCCTCAGGGTGGACACAGGACATGGGCAGAACCCGCAGGGTGGGCACAGGACATGGGCAATAACCACAGGAGTGACCAGGACCCTCAGGGTGGGCACAGGACATGGGCAGAACCCTCAGGAGGGACCGGCACCCTTCTCCCTCCTCAGGGTGCCCCTGGCCCGGCGCCGCTCCCTGCGGCAGCTGCTGCGGGCCCGGGATCGGGGTCGGGATCGGGATCGGGAGCAGGGGCCGCTCTCGCACCTCTGGAGAGCCCAGGCCGGGCTGGACACGAGCAGCGAGGCCTGCGCCGCCTTCTCGGAGACCAGCGAGCCCCTCCTCAACTACCTGGATGTGAGCAGGGGGCACGGAGGGAGGGCAGCCCCTCAGCTGGCCCAGCCGTGCCCCAAGGCTCCCCTCAGAGCCCCCGCAGCCCACGGCCCCAGGCAGTGCCCGGGCTCGCTGCCTGCCCGCCCCTTGTGCCCCGGAGCCCGAGGGGGAGGACAAGGCAGGGCGTCCATGGCAGGCCCTGCCAGCCTCCTCCCTCCTCGCCGCGCTCTGCCCACCCCTCCGGAGACAGATGTACCCCAAAATCCAAGTTACACGCTTGTCAGGGCACTGCAGAGGTGGAGGGAGCTCCGTTCCCCAGCTCCCCCAAAGCCTGGGGACCAGGGTCCAGCCTTGCCAGGAAGGGGCAGGGGCCTGTTCCCACCCTGCTGCCGTTTGTCCTCCGTTCCCATTGTTGTTCCTTAAATATTTGTCTCCTTTATTCCTCCTGGCACTGGTGCGGCTGTGACAGACCAAACACAGAGCCCTGCAGTTAGCCCAGGCTCCCTTTGGTCAGCATTTCTGGGAGCCTCACCATGTTCCCTGTCCCCCTCTTTGGCAGATGGAGTATTTTGGGCAGATCTCCATAGGGAACCCTCCCCAAAATTTCACCGTGGTGTTCGACACGGGCTCCTCCAACCTCTGGGTGCCTTCTGTCTACTGTGTCAGCAAGGCCTGTGGTGAGTGGGGACCCCTGACCCCCAAGAGGCCACGGGCCACCAGCCCCAAAGCCTTGGGGACGCTCCTAACAGAGGTGACAGAAATCCAGGGGGGAAAGCAGGGGACAAATGTGGCTTCTTGGGGCTCTCAGTGATCAGCCAGAGAGCCCAGGCTGCTGCTGTGGGACCAGAGTATCCCCGAGCAGCCCCAGGGCTGCCCCAGAGCCCAGCAGGAATTGGGGATTGGGACTGGGTCCTGCAGTGCCTGTGGGGCTGCTGCTGGCTGGAACCAGGCACAGTAGTGCTCATCTCGGGACTCATTAAATGCTGCTGCTCATGCTCCCCCAAACAGCCCTTGTACCCTTCATCAGATTGAAATGGGAGAGGTTTCCCCCCCTCAAAAACTCCAGCACATCCCTCAGCAGAGACCCCATAACCAGGAGTTTTGGTGACACCATGCTGCACCATCATTTGCCTCGCTGGGGGCTCCTGGGAGTTGTGGCTGTGCAAAAAAATGACATTTCTGGTGACAGATTCCATCTCCTTCCCCAGCTGAGCACACCAGGTTCCAGCCAACCCTGTCCAACACCTACCAGGTGATAGGGACCCCCTTCTCCATCCAGTACGGCACCGGGAGCCTGACGGGGATCATCGGGTCCGACCAAGTAGCCGTGAGTGACCTTTGGGTTGCCCTGCTCTGCACAATGTGCCTGGGGCTTGCCCAGCGGCTCAGCCCCCTCACAGAACCCCCTCCTCCCTGCAGGTCGAGGGTCTGACTGTGAGCAACCAGCAGTTTGCAGAGAGCATCAGTGAGCCGGGAAAAGCTTTCCTGGATGCAGAGTTCGATGGGATCCTGGGGCTGGCTTATCCCTCCCTGGCCGTGGATGGGGTCACCCCTGTCTTTGACAACATGATGGCCCAAAATCTGGTGGAGCTGCCCATTTTCTCCGTCTACATGAGCTCGTATGGACCTGGCTTTGCTCTGGGATGTTGCTGAGAGTCTGGTGTTGCTTTAGGGAGCAGGAGGGGCTGCTAAAATACAGATATTTTACTGAGAGGGCGAGGGGGGTTTTGGTACCAGATTGAGCATGGCAGGCCTCTGGCCTTACAGCATTTGTGAGGAGAAAACTGGGATAAATCCATGCTAAAAGGACAAAAATCCCTCCTGGTCCTCCTGCAGGAACCCTGAGTCTCCCCAGGGAGGAGAGCTGCTTTTTGGGGGCTTCGACACCTCCCGCTTCACAGGCACCCTGAACTGGGTGCCAGTCACCCAGCAGGGCTACTGGCAGATCCAGCTGGACAAGTGAGTGGTGTTGGGCAGGCAGGGAGGGCAGGGCTGGGCTGGCAGAGCAGGACAACTCCCTTGATCCTTGCCCCCTCTTGCAGCATCCAGCTGGGTGGCACGGTGACTTTCTGTGCCAACGGCTGCCAGGCCATCGTGGACACCGGGACCTCGCTCATCGCCGGCCCCACCAAGGAGATCAAAAAACTGCAAAACCTGATTGGGGCCGTGTCTGTGGATGGAGAGGTGAGAGCCAGCCAGGGGACAGGAGGGCACAAAGCCTTGGGGACCCTTCCCTGCTGGAAGGGACCCACCTGGGCAGCCCCTGAGCCCTCGGCTCTGTTCCAGTACGCCGTGGAGTGCAGCAACCTCAGCATGATGCCTGACCTGACCTTCACCATCAACGGGCTGCCCTACACGCTCAGCGCCCAGGCTTACACCCTCGTGGTATGGCTGTGGCCCCCTCCACCCCAAATCCCAGCTGCTCCAGCAGCAAAGGTGGCCCAGTGTGTCCCCAGGGGTGACAAACCCTGCTGGTTTCTGCTCTGCCACCGTTCCTGGGTGTTTCCATGTGCATGAGGCTCTCGGCTTCATCCCCAGCTTTTCACTTCTCCTTCCCCAGGAGTACGGGGATGGCACTGCCTTCTGCCTCAGCGGCTTCCAGGGGAACGACATCCCCCCTCCCACAGGGCCCCTCTGGATTTTGGGTGATGTCTTCATCCGTCAGTTCTACTCCGTCTTCGACCGTGGGAATAACAGGGTGGGGTTGGCCCCCGCCGTCCCCTAGGGCTGGGACATCGGGGGCGGGAGAGGAACGGACCTTGGCAGGACAGTGGATGGCACCACGTCCTCCTCAGTGTGCCCAGGGGGGTGAAGACACCCAGGGATGCAGCTGAAGAGCCCAGCAGAAGTTCAGTCCATGACAGGACACTGTGACAAAAAAATGTCTCGAGCAGCTCTGTGATCTGCTCTGCACATCTTCTGTTTTTGAATCCTGAGCCAATAAAAGCTTTAACAAACCCAAACCTTTCCTGCTTCTGTCGGCAGCAGCCCAGCAGAAATCCTGCACATCTCAAGGGGTCACGCTGGGGGTTAAATCCTCCTTGCCCGTGTCCATGTTCTATGGCACTGCCAGGGCTGCACTCCCAGCGTGGCCAGAGCTTCCCTGGGATCCCCACAGGATGCTTTGCCCAGGCAGAGCAGAAATCCCCGGAGGTGGCTGTGGCCATCCCTGAGCCACCCGGGGATGGGCAGGCAGGGCCGAGGGAGCACTGCGAGTGCACCTTTCCTCAGCTGGTGCTGGCAAACGAGGAGGTAACTCAGAGACTGGAAAGACCCTGGGGCTCTTTCTACGCCATAAAACTCCCGGAGCAACGGGTGATTCCCAAAGAATTTCGCTTTGTTCCCTTGGGGAACTTACAAGGACGAGGTGCTTGGTGGGTCCTTGAAGCTGAAAGGGCAAAGCAGCAGCTGAGCCCCGGGCCGGGCTGGCTCAGAGGGCCGGGGGTCTGGGGGCTGTGGGGGCTGCAGAGGGGATGCTGGCCCTGGGGGTCCCCGGCAGTCACCGTGGCACGCGTGGCTTGCTGACGGGAGTGTGGCAATGCAGGAGCAGCCGTGGCTGACGAGTGATGATGGCCAAGAAAGGGAAGCCCAAAAAAGGGGTTTTTTTTATTAAAAGGTTATTTTTAACCAGGCCATTGCTCTGTTTTCCCCACTGACCCTGAAGCGAGGCTAGCAGTGCCAAGGCCGGGGTGTCCATGTCCCAGCCCAGGCTTGGTGGCTGCTCCATCCTTCCCCGAGCACAGCAGCCTTCAGGGCTGGGCCTGGGAGCTCAGGAATATTCAGATCTGGTTGTAAACTTTGCGGCTGAGCTCTGTGGTTTACAATAAAGGGAGATATCTGCCTTACCCTGAGGCACTGATTGTGCCGCTGACCAGTGTGGGCTCCGTGACGTTTCCTGTGTTGACTTCACCCCTGCTGCAGTCCCAGATAAGGTGCTGGAGCAGCTGGACAAAGGTCTCCTGTCCCTCTTCCACCTTAACCCTTAGCACACCAAGGTGCTGCTGAGCACCAGCCCAGGGGCTGGGGGGAGCATCCAGCTCCCCAGTCTGACAGGGGCCACCCAGTGTCCCCAAACAGCAGCTGGCAGTGAGACTGGCCTGGCCTGGAGTTGCCCAGGACTGCTCTGGGGCTGTGTTTTTGGGATCTCAGAGCATTCCATGCCCTCTTGACAAGTTTGGGGAGGAGGTTGCTCGGACAAATGTGAGCATCCCGATAAAGAATGACCCTGCTGTCCCCCAAGGAGGCTGAGCAGCACAGGGAACACTGGATGCCCTTTGCTTCCTTCTTTCTCCCTCCCTCCCACGCAGGGCATCCTCTCCTTGTCCCCACGAGCCTTTCCCCCAGCTGTGTCAGCCTGGGTTTCGTCACCTTCCTCACAGTCACAGGCCACAAACCCCACGCCTTTTCCTCAGAATTGCTGGGCGTGGGGAGCAGCCCAGATGGGACTGAAGCTGTGGTCACTGGAGCTGCTGAGAGACACCCTGGCCATCACCTCCTCCCCACCACTTCTCCCTCTGCCTCCATCCAGGCAGAATCTCAGCCCAAGGGAGATTAGGAGAGCAGGAGCTCTGGGAAAATCCCTTTTCCTGCGAAATCAAACAAAAACCAGAGCTGAGGCCGATGTACCCTGGTGGGTACAGCCCCCCTGGCCGAAAGCAGAAGTGGCTGTGGGCATCAGCTGCAGTTTGGGATTGACCACAAACCCCAGCCCCAGCAGCACGGAGAGGCTTCAATCATCTGACAGGGTGAGCAACCCCTGTCCCACCAAGGAACGAGGGCAGAAGTTGTTGCCGGGGCAGCTTGAACAATAAATTCTCTCTTTGAGAGCAAAGGTGAAGCAGGATGGTGAAAATGGGCTGAAAACAGGGATTAGGAGAGAGCTGCTGCAGGGAACATCAGCCTTTTACCCACCACTGGTGAGAACTGGCTCTGGTTCTCCTGCCTCAGCCCAGCTCCTCCCAACGCCTGCCCTCTGGGGGGAAAAACAGATTTTTCTGGCCAGACAGGTCCTAAAATTATACTTGGAGAAGAGGGGGAGGAGGTTTGTCCTGCTGAGTGCAGTGATCCTTCCTGAGATCCCATCAGGGTCTGTAGGGGAAAAAAAAAATCTACAAAACTGCTGGAAGTGGAAAAAGCAAAACCCAGTGTTCTTGGAGGGATCCCAAAACCTGGGACCCTGCACAGGGACCACCAGCAACTGCGGGGGTGCTGGTTCAGGATGAGGGAGAACTCACAGATGGGGGACACTCTGCTCCCACTGCAAAGGCCAAATCCTACAGAATGCTTGGCAGAGGCACGGGGCCTGCCCTTGCACGTTGGGAAGCAGAGCTGTGCCTTTGCAGCCGTGGCCAAGCAGGTTTTCCCACTCCAGAGAGCCCTGGGCACCTGCCTGGTGCTGGGATTGCTCCGTGGGGGCAGCTGAGATCCCCAAAATCCCATTTTGCACATCCTCCCGCAGATGTCACCAGCTCTGCTCCCTCTTTTTGGGATGTTCTGGGGTGCCCGTGCTGCCTGTGGGTGCTGGGTGGGACCCCCGAGGGCTGGGGGCTGCAGGGATGTGGCACCGAGGGGCTGGAAATGCTCCTGAGTCCCACCCGGCCCCTCTCCAGCCTGGAAAAGGAGACGAAGCCACACAGAGCTCCTGGGAGGGGTCCCAGCCCCTCCTCACCCGTCCCCAGCTCCCAGATCCGCTTATCCCACCCCACGGTGTCAGAGCAAAGTCCGCGACGGCTGCGGGGATGCTGCCCACAGCCCCGCCCGGCTTTTGTCCTCACCCCTCAATAATGCCCCAGCGGGGACGCAGATAAAGTGTCCCGAGCAAAGGAACCGAGGGGATTCGGAGCCAGAGGAGAGGCCAAAAGCCAATCCCAGGCTCCAGAGCAGAACCTTGTTCCCCCGAGCCGCGGGCGCGGAGCGGAGCCCCGGCACCGAGGGAAGGCAGCGGACAGCCCCGGCGCGATCCCGGCCCCCTTGTGCTGATGTCACGGAGCGGGGCCCGCTCCCTTCCCCGGCAGGGCCGGCACGGGCAGGG